>JALMGJ010000012.1:22900000-23402500 GCA_023362775.1 Charina bottae | reverse complement strand
GTGCTCAATATTTAACCAGCTTTTCTGGATATCTCACTGATGTCCATTTAACTCATTGTTTTTCAAACTTGGCAACTTTAAGATGTGTGGACTTCAACTCCCAGAATTCCCCAGCCAGCAATGCTGGCTGGGGAATTCTGGGAGTTGAAGTCCATACATCTTAAAGTTGCCAAGTTTGAAAAACAATGGGTTAACCCAACAAAATTGCCTACAACTTTAATTTGCAAAAGTAAATCAGCCAGTTGTTAACAGCTTTAGTAAAATAATGATCCAGGATGACTAATCTATGCCAGTGTCACTCAGGTCAACTCAAAAAAACTATTCTGAACATGAACAACTTCACACTGCAGCTGTGGTGCATGGCAATAGGTAAAGGTAAAGGTTTTCCCCTGCACAGTCGTGTCTGACTCTAGGGGGTGCTGCTCATCTCCGTTTCTTAGCCGAAGAGCCAGCGTTGTCCGAAGATGCTTCCACGGTCATGTGGCCGGCATGACATGCGCGGAACGCTGTTACCATCCCACCGAAGTGGTACCTACTTATCTACTTGCATTTGCATGCTTTCGAATTGGTAGGTTGGCAAGAGCTGGGGCGAGTGCGAGAGCTTACTCCGTCACGCGGGCCTTGGGTCTTGAACTGCCGACCTTCCGATCGACAAGTCTGGCGTCTTAACCACTGAGCCATCAATGCTTCTGACCATTTTCTCAGTGAAAAAGAATCCCTTCAAATAACAGAGTAGCATGTCTTAGAAGGCCAAAAGCATATTTTAAGGTGTGAAAGGCTTATTATTATTATCATACTATCACTATGATTATTCCATAGAGCACTGAAAAACTGAAACCACCACCTCCAATCCAGAAACATAATCTGGTACTGTTTGTAGAAGCATTTGTTTATCTCCCAAAATTTGATATCACGTGTACAAAGATAAAAAGAGGTCCTAATCTAGCATGTCTCACCAGCTTCCAGAGACCAGAAAATAGTATCTCCCATAAAGAAACACTTAATGATATCACACCTTGGTGTGGATTTGAATTATCAGCTACCACAGGCGGGCATCAATCTTGGCTGAAAAGCAGAGGTCCCTGGACGAGGAATACATTAAAAGCCAAAAAATCGTGGAGCCAGAAAACCAATTAACAAACAAACAAAGTGCTAATTGTCCCTGGCGGTTCAATTTTTTTTGGCACTGCGTCTCTCCAACGTAAGATTCTTGGTGCTTGGTCCCCTTCAAATGCAGATGATCTCCTACTCTAACAATAGAAATGCAGTGTTGCAAGAAATAAATTATATGGCACCACTAGCAAGTTCATGCTCCTATGACACCATCAGTTCTCTCAGAGGATTCTATACTTGTGTGTTTGGCTAGGATTCTGTTTCCATAAGACTCCTGGTGGCCTCCAATCCACACTTCTGATTGGGTCTATTCTTGGATGAATGGGGCCATCTGCTTCCTTCCAAAATCATTTTTTTCCAGAAGCTGTCCTCTTTCCATATCAGTTTGCAATTATTTTTGGTAAGAAATCTGAGTGAAAATTCCTATCCCTTTCTTTCTTTCTTTCTTTCTTTCTGCCATGCAATGTTCCTCAAAGTATTCAACATTTGGGGGGTGGGGGCTTTATTGCACAGCTTTTGCCTAATATACACTGTGGTTGTTTACCCAAAGCCCAGCATCTCACAAATCGGAAACACCAAAGGCAAGTGTTTAGAATAATCTGATTTCAGATTACTCAGACCCAGGATTAATAAATATCCAAAGCCTGGGTATCAATATTTTGAAAATAGATAAAACGGAGCTATAGAGCCTAACCAAATCATGAGCGAATTTCTTGCAGCAATTACCACCAAATCAGCAGGAAATCAATCACGTATAGCGGTAATAAAAGATGATCTGCGTCTTAAAAGCTAGAGGTAAATGGAGCATTTAAAAAGAAAAATGCAAGCATAATCAAGCTGGACTTGGTGGTGCAAGATTGGGAATATGCCCTCTCATAACTCCTACAGCATGCTCAGTTGATTTACTTCTTTGTTTATGAGCCATCACGAGTGAATGTTGTGTCAGCAGAAAGTGGTGCGGAAGGAAGGAAGGAAGGAAGGGAGGGAGGGAGGGAGGGAGGGAGGGAGGGAGGAGGCATCCTTTCTTCTCTTTTAAAAAAGGTACCCACAGAAAGCAGAGTGCGCTTTTCTCAGACTCTACAAAGGCACCATCCGGACATGCTGTGATGCAACTCCCAGGATTTCTAGCCAAAGACATCTGGAGGGACACAGACTGGGGTGGCTCCTACCAAAGAACCAGAAACAAAAGAACAGGCTGAGATGAAATTTGGATTCCAGGTAACAGTAAGTGAGATCCTGTCCCTGCAGCAAGTAGGGCTCCAAACACAGAGATGGAAGTACTAGCTGAATCAAGGTTGATCGTAACAAAAGTTGTCAGGGTGCCAAACTCAAAGATGGTCAAGCAAAATCGCTCTGGAATTCTCAGTGAAAAGACTTCCAGAACTAGACTGTCAGGGGAAGTAGGTCAAGAACCACGCTGAGCCGTCGTCTTCAACTCTAGTTTCTTTACTGTTCCCAACTTACAGACAGAATCTTGCCAGACTAAACCTATCCTAACTAACCTAAGGGTAAATACTCCAAGGCCCCTAGAGCGGGGCTACTCTATCTCTCTTTGTTCGCCTGCCAAGGCTCTCAAGGCTGTGAGAGCATTTATCTCCTTGGAATGCGCCCCCTCCTTCCTCAGCTCCGACATCCATCACATCAACTGATCCAAGGATCCATTTATCCCAGTCATTTCCCCACTCACAGAAGGCCTGATCATCTCCACCCCACCCCAAAGCAATGCACGAGATGGGAACTGACCGAGTGGCTGAAGCCAGGAATCTACCTTTTAAAGCAGCGACGGACCACTCAGCAGGGGCCACACTGATTTCTAGTCACCGAGGGGTCTAGAAGGATGTGTACCAATGCAGATCCCTAAAACCTTGAGTATGACCTCCTGGGATCTCAAATGTTGTTACCCAGTTGTAACACTTTGGGTAATAGAGGCAGAAATTGTTCAGTGTGTGACCAGAGAGCAATCAAAATGTATTTAATTTCAGTCAAATATAAGCGAATTGAAATGAACATCTACGATGTGGCTCCCAGTCAAGTGGATTTTCAACCTAGGAAAGAAAACCAGCTCCAGATTCTCCCAAACTGTACTCCAAGAGTTTGTAACAATAACCCGTAAGAGTACTAGGGTTGGTCCATAGTACAGGCATCAGATAAGAATCTTTATTTTTAAACAGCTGAAGTCTCGGGAATTCACCAAATCTTTCAAAATCTCAGTGTCCCTAATGAACATCTTGCTGCAAGTTTGCCCCTTTCAGGTAGGAAACACCCCAAACCTGGTAGATTTAACAGCCTTTCAATCATTTTAATAAGAACAACAACAACAAAAATAATAAGGAAAGAGTGGGTCACAGTGTCTGCAGCCTTATGCTGCCAATTTATGGGGTGCTCAAGAGCTCTCAGTGATGATGATCAGGCAGTCCACCTGATGGAAAAAATGGGAACCATTTGTTCTGAGAATGAACTACAACTCGCTCGCGTTCCCACAAGCCCAGGACCCCGCAAGTCCCAAACTAGATCGGCATGAGGCAAGAACCGGGTCTGTGAAGGACTTACCTAATGTCTTCATCTGTAACAATGAAGGCTTTGCAGAGAGGCTGCGATGTGTTCAACCACACCGCCGGGTTCTTTTCCACGGCAGCAGACAGCTGTCCTGTGATGGGAGCAGAACTCGTGTGCAATGCGCTGGCTACAGCCGACAAGAGGGTGTCATCGTTGTTCCCCGGGCCCACTCCTAGAAGGTGAATGCAAAGTTGGCTTATTAAAACTCAGCATGTTCAAAGGGCTGGATTTGATATCTAGAAGGTCAAGACAGACCTCTATCCCTAAGACAAGGCTTAGCATAAGCTAAGTTTCTCAACAACCTGGCTGATGCAATGCAGGTAGTCCTCGACTTACGACCATTCATTTAGCGACTGTTCAAAGTTACGACAGCGCTGAAAAAAGTGACTTGTGAGCGGTCCTCACACTTACAACCATCACAGCATCCCTGTGGTCACACAATAAAAATTCAGGTGCTTGGGAAACAGCTTGGTTGGAGCATTCCGGGGTCACGTGATCGCCATTTGCAACCTTCCCAGTCAGCTTCCGACAAGCAAAGTCAATGGGGGAAGCCAGATTCACTTAACGACCACGATGATTCACTTAATGACCGTGGCAAAAAGATCGTAAAATCGGGTGTGACTCACTTAACAACCGCCTCGCTTAACAACGGAACTTCCAGTCCCAATTGTGTGAGTAAGTTGAGACTACCTGGTATTCTATTAGAACAGAGGTTTGGTGGCTGGCTGGGGAATTCTGGGAGTTGAAGTCCACACGTCTTAAAGTTGCCAAGTTTGAAAAACTCGGTATGAGAATATGCAAATAAGATTCACTATGTGATTCCTTCTCTCTATTAAAACCAGCATTCTTTTCCTGTTTTTTGACCTTTGTTTTTTACACGCTTCTTCCCTCCATATAACTGTCTGCAAAAATTTGCGGCCAGCCCTACCCAGACCTGATTCTCTTTGGATGAGTTGGGATTGCAGTTTCCAGAATTCCCCTTCCAGAGGAGAATTGGCTTGAAATTCTGGGGAAATCCTGCAGTCTCAATGGAGCTGGGGGGACCCCAAGTTGGGGAAGGCCACTTTAGGACACTTTAAGAAGAGCCAGGGTACATTAATAGACCCTATTAATACCATATGTTTAGCTTTGTTTTGTAACAAGTAAACATTGAACCAAATAGGCCTTTAACAGGGCCATTTTTCTTTTGCTATGGAGGTAGAAAACAAGTTAGGCTCCTAGGGACTTCATTTATCCAAGCAGGTTTTTGGCAACAGTATGGAAATGGTTTGCCATTGCCTTCTAGAACTTTTTTATGTCCCGGTCTAGAATACAGTACTAAGATTTCCTTGTGGTCTCCCATCCAATTATGAAGTAAGCTCAATCCTAATTAGCTTTTCAAGATCAGCCAAGGATTGCCTAGCTATTGCTATCTAGCTGGGCATATCCAAGTAAACCACATCCCCAAATATTTAGCTCCCAGCACAAATCAGAAGGAACTGCCCCTAACTCTGAAGACCAACTTCACTGTCTAATAAACAAATCAAATCACATAATAGAGAGAATGACAAAACTCTCCAGACCTCTCCTAGTAGCTTATAATCATAAAAGAAAATCCCTATTCAGAAAAAAAGACCATGCAAAGACAGAAGTGACAGACACGTGCTTTTCAGAAGATCTTGTTTACACAAACATCTTGCAAGCTTCTGAGCGGGCAAGCTACAGGATCAACATACAGGTGTGAACAGCCCTTCTTTATGAATTACCAATTTATCGGGGTCCACTAAAAACCTCACTAACTCAAAGAGTTACCTTGAAGGCCTTTGGGAAGCTCCATGGATTTTATGATCTGCTCACTGACATCCGATGCACTTAAGCCTTGAAGCCTCTTCTCCCAGAAAAGCTAAAAGATAGAAAAGCCTGATTAATGGATATAGTAATTATATATTAGTATATATATATACACACACACACACACAAAATTCAGCGGCTTGGGAAAAAACAGGGTTTGATTTGGACTGATTTAGAAGCCACCTGATTAGACTTGGGTCCAAAGCCAAACTTTGCTTTGCAGTTTTGCTCCTTCCAGTGATTCCAAAAACCAGACATGCTTATAACTTTTTTGGGTCTGTTTTCTTAACAGCACTGGATGCCTGTTGCAGATGCAGGTGTCTTTCTCGAGCTGCTAAAGCTCACCAAATTTCAGAACAGTAGCAGCACTGGGGTTACACAAGAATAAAGTTTGTAATTGGGAATTTCCACAGAGGAATTCATTTTGTTCCTCTCACAGAATGTCTATGAAGGTTCTCAGTCATCCAGGTGGAATTGTCTGTAGCTTGAATCATGTCAACTGGAGAAAATAGAAATCCAGTTGACATGATTCAAGCTACAGACAATTCCTCTCACAGAGTTTCATTCGGTGAAACTACATGAAAACATACCAAGGAAGTTAGTTAGTTAGTTAGTTAGTTAGGGAAGGTAGTTTTCCCTTAGGGAAGAAATCTGCAAAATTTCAGAGTGAAACGTTAGGGTGACATCTGAGGCACCTTTACAGTTGATGGAGGTGGGGAAGAGAATTAAAAATCTCTTCCCCTGGGGGGAAGTGGATTTGAAGGTTTATATGTTGGTTTATTTTTTATATATATCTAAGGGGAAGAAGCAATTGTTTTTATTGATTTATAAAATGTCTATGGGATGATTTATAGAAACAATGTGATTTTGGTTAAATTTAGAGTAAGGGATTAATTATGGAAATTGCTATATATTCTTGTTGTTGAAAGTCAGAAGTCACTTCTTATGTAATCTTTCAAAATTCTTTTTCTTGTACTTTTCAATTTTTTCTTTTTGTAGTTTTTTTCTTTTTCTGTAGTTTTTATCTATGCTCTAAACTTAATAAAATTTTTCATAAAAAAAAAATCTCTTCCCTTCACCCTGTGTCTAATGGGCAATTTAAACACTGCAAAGCTACTTTTAATAAAGTTGGAGGGATATTGCTGAACAACATTTATTAGATCAGGGACTTTCAAGAGAAGATGGGGAGGGGGGGGAAGCCTTTCCAAGTTTTGAGGGCTATCTGTATGAAAATGAATTACATCATGCAAATATATTAAGAAAGAAACCTGCCAAACTCCATTAAGCTTATTAGGCAGGATGTTAAGTGGCTTCTTATGGTCTACTCAGTTGGTAGAACACAAAAAATGCACTGCAAAGCTATTAAAAGAAGAGTTTTTAATAGCAGGTGGGCAAAGGAAAATAGACTTCACACTCACAATCTTTAAATATGTGAGTCCTCACATTGGTGGTTTGATTTTGGCTTAGAATACAGCTGATCACAGCCATCATAGCTGACAAAAGATGCTTTAATACTGTGTCACCCAGGATATTATGGCTTCAACAAACCTTGCTTAAGACAAACCAAACCATGGTTCATGGTTATGTATAACCCTAGTAATATTCAGCAAAACAGAGAAAAGTAATGAATACAAATGCTATTATCACACAGGCCAACTGGGACTGTTTTATGTTCAGGAAATGACAGTACTAAAACTCCAATAGAAGAGAATATATGTAGCTCAGGGCTGAACTGTGGAGTCCTTGGTGCTCCCTGAGCTTGGTAGTTTACATGCAGACGTTTCATTACCCAACTAGGTAACATCATCAGTGCTGGTGAGTGTGGGGTTTGCTCCCTGTTTATATACAGTAGCTTGCCCTGCCAGTGTTAGTGGGGGTGTGGTTCTCCCCTTGGTAGTTCCTTGATTAGGGTATTCTGCTACTCAAGGAACTACCAAGGGGAGAACCACACCCCCACCAACACTGGCAGGGCAAGCTACTGTATATAAACAGGGAGCAAACCCCACACTCACCAGCACTGATGATGTTACCTAGTTGGGTAATGAAACGTCTGCATGCAAACAACCAAGCTCAGAGAACACCAAGGACTCCACAGTACTAAAACTAATCAACATCATCTGCCAACCAAGAAAAGCTAAAAAAGCAATATTTTAAAAAATACAAGGGTTTCAGGAAAGGGTTTAGAAAAAAAAGCTCAGCTATAAAGCATCAAGGAATGATGGGTAATTTGGCTTCCAGTGGGAATGGCAGACTGAATGGCTGTGCCTGCTGGTTCAATGGACAGCGCTGACAACGCGGTAATTTTTTTTGGGCTCAGGCAGGTTTTCCTGAAGCCCAGAAACGTTCTCCGGATCAAGGAGAATACCTGGAGTCATCCCATCTGTCCTCCGGACGGCTGCTTGCAGCCAGAAGATCGCAAACTGCGTTTCGCTTTCGACTGGTAAGAGCCAGCTGGGAAGCGGGGACTTCATCACTTTCCAAGCTGCGCTGTAGCCTTAAAGGGACACTGAGACTGGCCACCCCATTTCTAAATCACCAATTTGTATTTTTTTAAAGTATATGTACCCCAAGAGAGGCTTTCTACAGCGAGGAGAATCTGGTTCTCTTGGTGCTTAACGTTATTTTTGGGATTACTTTTTTTTAAATTATTTTAAGTTTTGGATTTCGTTTTCCTTCCAAAGGAAATTCCAAAGATTGAGAGTAAACAATTGTCTTCCTGTTATTATTTTGTACTAAATTTGAAGATATTAGCGTTTTCCTACACGTTGAATCGGCTGTTTTGAACTTTCAGTTTTCTGCTTCTACTTTCCCTGGGGAACTGTCTGCAGTTCACTTTCGCTTGTGTAAACACATTCCGGAATCCTTTCATATCTTCGACTCTCGCTGGTTAAGCTCCTAGGGGGCGCCATAATCTACTGCATGAGACATGGAGGATTTCAAACAGATTCTTTCTGACTTTCACCAGGATTTTAAACAGATTTCTTCTGACTTCTATCAAACTTTTATGCAAGATATCCAGGACACTGTGGAAAATATGAGATCTAAAATGTGCCATCAGGTTGGGGATGTGGTGGATGAAATTGAGGAACCCGGAAGTGGACGTGCATGGTGGTGGCGTGGCGGAGGCGTGCATGGCGGTAGCGGCGGCGGCAGCACACCATCAGCGCTTCCGGGTTTTAGTGGAAAACACGAGGCCACAGCTGCTGCCGCCATCGCCATGCACGCCGCATGGACCTTCCCACACCGCCGCCATGCACGCTGCCGCCGCACGGACCCCCACACCGCCACCATTTGTGTGTCGCCAACGGCGGCAGTTTGGAAAGCACTGCTTTAAGGATTTGATTGATGCTATTTGTCTTTAAAGATTTGGATTTACTGTTTTGAATTGGCTTTGTTTTTTCGGTTTATTAAGATGAAAAGTATTAAAACTGTTGTATTACGGTTAAAGAATGTTTATCTGGTTTGCTTTAAGGATTTGATTGATGTTATTCCCTTTTAAAGATATGGAATTACTGTTTTGAATTGTCTTTGTTTTTGGGATTTATTAAGATTGGGATTATTAAAATTGTTGTACTATTAAGTATAACAGCAGACAACTTACAGTATGTGCTTTTTAATTTGATTCTTATTATAGTAGACAGAAATGTATAGAATAGTGGTAGGAAGGGAATAATTAAATATGTCTTATCTTTTGGAGGAGAGAAAATTGTTTAGGAGGTTTATATGAACTTTTTTTCCTTTATTTTAATATAAGGGGGAGGAGTAACTGTACTTAGTGATTTTTATTGTGTGTTAAATTGGAATGACTTATAGAAATAATGTGGTGTTTTGGTTTAATATAGAGTAAGAGATTGATTGTGGAAATTTTTGTATATCCTTGCTGTTAAAAGTCGGAAGCCACATCTTTTTGTAAATTTGAAAAAAAAATTATCTTGTGTTTCCGCACTTTCTTAGCTTTTTTCTTTCTTTGTAGTTTTTGGGGGGGTTTTGTAGTTTTTATTCTTCTCTTGTAACCTAATAAAATTTACTATAAAAAAAATAAAAAATAAAGGAATGATGGGTAATTCATTAGCATAGGACAAACATTTCTGTAGTACTGCTTACTACTTTTTTGCCTTATCTACTGCAAAATATTCTTGACGGGGTAGAATTAAAGGCTCTAAGAGGCAGCCGCAGTTCTGCAAAGATCCTGCAAGCAAAGATGTACGGCACCCCCTTGTTTCGAATACCGTTGCTTTCCTGAATGTCAAAAGCTTTTAACTACAATCCCTTTATTTGTTTCTAATTACAAGGTAATCATTACAGCTACACGATTCAAAAAGGTTTGGAAAGGGGTGTCCACAGGGGGTGGCTGTCAAAATCTGCAAGACGGCGGGTGCCGCATCACAACTGAAGCACTGCCCCTCCTGTACATGAGCACATACATCCAGATACAAAAGGGTAGAGGTTCTACTGTGATGCCATGCCTGCAGTCTTGCAGATTTTGACCCCCCTTACCTCATGCCAGTTTCAAATGAAGTCCTCTGAACCGTACACAAATGCAGCACCTCTCCATTATTCATTAAAATAGCTTCCTTTTTCAGCTAACCACATAAGCCTGAAAAAAAGTTGTGGTTGCATTAAAGAGTTGATCCCACAACTCTTGAAACAGCTACAGGTAGTCCTCTCTTAATAACCATTCATTTAGTGACGGTTTGGACTTATGACGGTGCTGAAAAAAACAACTTGATCGGTCTTCACGCTTACGACCATTGCAGCATCCCCACGGTCACGTGATCACGATTTGGGGGCTTGGCAACCAGTTCACATTTGTGACCATCGCAGCGTCCAACAGTCACGTGATCACCATTTTCAACCTTCCCGGCCAACTTCTGGCAAGCAAAATCAATGCGGAATGGTGTAATTTGCTTAACAACCACATGGCTTGCTTAATGACCGCACTGATTTGCTTAATGACTGCCACAAACAAGGGCGTAAAATCGGGTTGGATTCAATTAATGACCACTTCGCTTAGCAATTGAAATTCCGGTCCCAATTGTGGTTGTTAAGTGAGGACTACCTCAGAAGCCAGAAAAAAGACAGGCAAACTTGAAGGAATAGCCAAAGCTCTATACTCCCGGAAGGTCAGAAGCACTTCTTCCAAATTGTTTTGAACTATATACAACCCTGGTAATTATGCAGCCTACATTAATTGCTCATTAGGAAAAGGACAATACATTTTTAATTCCATTGCATTTAGCTTAAACAGGAACACAAGTGATACTAGTATTTTCATTTGCCATTTGCATGATTACTGGAAGGACCTTATAAAATGCTCACATTTGTTAGTTTTAAATCAATTTAGGATACAATTATGTCAAATGTTATGTGATCCCCGAAGGGTACGCCTGGATTGATAATGTGATGGATGAGATTTGTATGTTAATGTAATTGCTTGGCTGCAGTGCTCCCTGTGCAAATCATTAATACTTCATTGTCCAATTAACATCAATTTTAAGTCAATCATGATAGAAACCACTTGGGTCAAGCAGTTTCATTCACTATTTACACATTTAGGACAACTTAATTATTTCATGGCTGCTTTCCTTTGTCTTAAAGATCAATTGTTTGCCATTTAAGAAAAAAAATTGAAAATAGTACCAGATGGAAGTTGGAAAAACAGATCACTGTTTTGATGCAAAAGTTAGCTTTGCAGCAAGATCTTTCGCTTGGTGGGAATGCCTGAAGTGGCCTTATACTGAATCAGGTCCAATGATTTGTCCACCCAGGACAAATTATAGTCGAGGAGATTCTGGTTGAATGTTGAAGAAAATGTTCTTCCACTAGTCATTCAGAAATAAAAACAATAATTGAGGGTGCTAGGGGCTCTCCTTCATTAGGGAATTAGACAGGCGTTTACAAAAGATATTTTTATTTGGATTCCAGCACTGGGAGCAAACAGGATGGGTTGGATGTCCTACACTGTCCTTCCCAACTCTGTGATTTCATCTTGACTGCCACAAGTAGAGAGTCACCTGCTCCCTTGGCCTTCCCCAACCTGGCTCCTTCCACATCTGTCGGACTTCCATTCCCATCCCTAGCCAACATGGCTGTCGAATTAACATATGAGATTTGCAGTCCTACACATCTGGAGGACACTGGGTGGAGCAAAAATGTCCCACATGATCTTTTCTGTTTTGCCTTTAGTGGAAATATGCTGTGGAAAGGCACTCCTAGAGAGCAGGGGGTTGGAGACAGTGAAACGACCTGAGAAAACATCAAGCTCTTCCAGGGAATCGTAAGTTAGAGCTAGAAGCTGGCTTTTAGATCACTTTATTTTATTTTATTTTTATATTAGATTGTTTTATCATCTAAGGTCTATTTTTGGACTTTGCACAAAATGTTGGCAAATTTTGTACTTTCTTTCCTATAACAATTATGGTGGAAATATAACGGATTTTATGTTTGAAGCATAGTAATGCTTGCATTTTTTATTTTTTATCTTTCTAACCTATCAGAAGACTCTATCTCAGTTGGAAGTATAAGAGTTTATATTAAATATCTTCTGAATATATTTTGCTGGATTAACTATTGAACTGGGGTTTTTTTATTTTTCTTTCCTTTTTATAATGGTAGAAATTTATCTTCTCTTTTTCCTTTTATAAACTGTTTGAAATACTGCCTTTTCGCTTATTTTTGATTATCGAAATTTTTCTTCCTTTATTTTAAAAAACTTTTTACTTAATGGACCCTGCCGGTAACTTTCCACTCCAACAGATCAGCTATTTATTTGTTTTGGCTAGAACGGCCGCTGCTGCAGCCTGAGAACAAGAGGGGGTGGGGAAGAATGGGTTTTTTAACAGCAACCTTAACAGCAATTCAAGAGTTTAAGGTGGAGATTTGTGAAGCTGTTTCGGAAATTAAGAAATCACTGGAAATTTTATTTTTGCAAGATCAGGAACAAAAGGAACAAAAGATAGAAATGGAAGCAGAAGAAAAAAAGTTTGAGATAGAGGAGAAACAAGAAAGGGGAATTTCAAACACATTGGTTCAAAAAAACATTCTTACACTCTACATGAGACAGATAACAAAACAGGCTACACACTATAATTTTGGTACAAACATATTGGGGCAGTTGAGGCAAGGAGAAAGACTGAACATGCAATTTGATAGATATTGTGAAATATGGGTTTTGACATTCTACACGAGACACAGAACAAAACAGGCTACATATTATGATTTTGGCATAACTTGAATAGGAGACTTAACATTATGTGGGATATTGACAGGGAGACACGACAGATATAAAGGTATTGAAACCATGGATTTTAACTGGATACTGAGTTTGTAATGTATTAAATAAACCAAGTTCTAACTAGTAATATAATTGTTGGGAATATTAAATGTTAAAAATAAATATGAGAAACTGTATGGATGTATAAAAATGTGATATTTTAATTGTAAGATAAAAGGTTATAAAATTAGTGATATAAATATAAATTGATGTTATAGAGTATATGAAAACTAGAAAAAAAATTTAGGGAGTTATATGAAGGATGGGATGTTGAGTTTGAATTAGAATTAATACTATTATAGGATGATTTATTTTTATAATTACTAGTATGAATATTATTGAGAATTGTTGTTAGGATATGTATTAGGGGAATAGGTAGATATAAAAATTTGTTAAATAGGTAAATATGTAGGAAGATGTAGATTATGCTATAATTATAGTCTAAATATAGACTAAGTTTAAATTAGGGTTACTTTTATGGATATGTATGAATAGAATATATTTTATTTTATTAGAATTAAAATAAAATATAAATTAATGTTGATACAAAATAAGGCCTTTACTTGTTATATATATGTTTTAAGACTAATTGGATTCTATCAAGGATATAAATATGGATGTAAAAATGGAAATTGATGCAGTTAAGAACATTTAAATTGATATTACTTCAAGGAGTGGAAACTACAAATGGACTATTGGAGAATTGCTAGAAAGATGAAACTTACATGAAGATTAGAAGATTGGACTATAGAAATTGAAATGTACATGACAAAGAAAAGTTCCTGTGTATTGTATGAAAGACCAACATTTAAAGCAAATATTGTACTTAAAGACCAAAGACAGATTGGAGGCCATCTATTTTCTATATTTCTTTTATTATTTTTCTTGACTTCACTTTTCTTTTACTTTTTTCTTACTTTGTATTTCTTTCTTTATTTCTTGTTCTAACTTTTAATATGTATTTCAAAATTCAATAAAATTTATATATAAAAAAAGAAAGGCACTCCTACACTTTCAGTAGGCAAAGCATCTGGTCTGCAAAGGAAATAAACTCTCACAGAAATTATGGGAGCTGGAAAACTCAGCAATGCTGCAAGGAGGGAAAGTTTGAGGCATATGCCCAGAATCAGGACTGAACAGAAGGCCAGTGAACAAGTTTTTCATCCCAGAGGCAAAGAAACCGTGGCCACACATTTGCTCTTCGAAAGCAGAGAATACAGGTAGTCCTCAACTTACGACCATTCATTTAGTGACCTTTGGAGTTACGGCGGCGCTGAAAAAAGTGACTTGTGACCTTTCCTCGCACTTATGGCCGTCACAGCGTCCCTGTGGTCACGTGATCAAAATTCAGATGCTTGGCAACCGGCATGTATTTACGGCAGTTGCAGCGTCCCAGGGTCATGTGATCGCCATTTGCAACCTTCCCAGCCGGCTTCCGACAAGCAAAGTCAATGGGAGAAGCCGGATTTGCTTAACGACCATGTGATTCATTTAACGACCGCAGTGATTCACTCAACCACCACGGCAAAAAAGGTCGTAAAATCGGGCGTGACTCACTTAACAACCGCCTCACTTAGCGACAGAAGTTCCGGTCCCAATTGTGATCATAAATCGAGGACTACCTGTATAGAGCCCTTGGGGTGCTGGGGAAATTAAGCAAGCCCTATCCTTAGCTGCAGCATTCCCTACCTTCACATTCTTCTCTACCTCTGAACCACCACACTCATACACATGGGGCCACAAGTCTATCCTGCCATCTGGCCATCCTTAGAAACACTACCCCTCCCAGCTCTTAGATTAGCCTCTCCGCTAATTGGCTTCTAGCAATTCCTTTTTTCCTGCATTTGCTCAGCAGAGAAACTTTAGTAAATCCAGGTCTGAAAAGAAATAACTGCCATGTCGAGCAGTAGAAGCTGCTTTTCTTCCTTCACGTCTCCTTAAGCTTACAAGGAAGGTGGCAAGGTGGGGCAGGAAAAGGGGGCTCTTTACTTCTTTATATCTGGAGCTGCCAGGCCCTCCTTGTGCCTCTTTGTCCTGGTTGGATCAGCCTCAAAGTAAGGTGGTGAAGCCCAACATAAGGAGGCAACTGAACTATGCCTTCCTCACTGCCCTGGTTGTGATCTTCTCTCCCTGGAATGGAATTGGATCAGAAAAGGCCTTCTCTCCGCCCGCCTTCCCACCTTTCTGCACATAACTGCAAAAAATCCAACAGCAAAAGTTCATTTCATTTTTCTGCCTTTAAAAGGCTAAATGACAAGGGGAAGGTTAGTCAGTCCTACATTCACCCCCCACACTTAACAGGGTTGAATAAAAGCTCAAGGGATGCATTTGCAAAACATGCTGATCTTAATGCTAACTTTAGTTTAGATTTGCATGTTGCACAAATCCAGGCCATCTGATAAACTTATGCCTGAAGCCAGCAATGGGTTAATTCAGTTAAGGGTACTGATTAAATATAGCCAGTGTCATCCAACTTTCTTCACCCCTGATTTCTTGTAAAGCAGCTTTTCCCAACCTGGGTACCCTCCACATGTGTGGAATTCAACTTTTAAAATCCTCAACAACTGCTCTGCTAGATAAGAAATCCTGGAGCTGAAGTTCCAAGATGGAAAGATACCTCTGGCATGTTTCAAGGGGGGGTTCTCTGCCATTCCTCCACTATCACACCTCATGTCGATGAAGGTTCTCAGTCATCCAGGTGGAATTGTCTGTAGCTTGAATCATGTCAACTGGATTTCTATTTTCTCAGTGGAAACGTTTCGCTCCTTATCCAAGAAGCTTCTTCAGTCTGAGCAAAGTTTGTAAGGGAATCCTTAAATATGTTTCTAGGGTGGCTGTGTGACCTTGCACCTGGGGCTAGGTCATGGTTATTTTGAGATGTTTATTTCTAAGTCCCTTTATCATCCAAAGGAGGATCCTTAAGATTACCTTGCTGTTGTTGATCTCAACATCCAGTTGACATGATTCAAGCTACAGACTATCACACCTCATCTTTTCCCCTGCTGAGGCCGGCCAGCCTCTTTTCCATTTGCAGCATCACACATCCCTCTTCTTAAAAGCTACCCTAAAAAAAATGGGGTTCTTTCCCACCACCCCATTTTCACCAGCTCTGCCCTATTACCTCCATATCGCAGTCTTGCCTTCAACAACATCAAAACTTTTGGTGTCCTTTGCTAACCATCCAGTATCAAAAGAACACACTGTAAAATTAAGATCTGCTTGATAACACTTCCCGCTGCTCCTCTGAAGAGGAGATGCTATAGTTAAAAACAAAGAGACTGGGCTGAACTGACATTCAGCTGCCTTCTCTTGATTACAGAATTCATGTTTATGCCGCTATTTTCAAGCTGTATTTAAAAGTAATCATTTTCTGTCTGTAGTTTTAAACACAGGCGTCCCCAAGTGGGCTGAAGTGCTTTCAGCTTCAAGAGGATAAACAGACTAGTTCTAAAGACGTTCTGCATCCTTTCCTGCTGGCTACCCTGAAAAGGAGTGAAGCAGAAAGGGAAATAAGGATTTTTCAAATGCCCAGTGTGAGTGAGTGCAGGGATATCCTTTCATCCTGGCAACAGATCGCTGAGTGATATAATTCTAGATTACCAGGAATCAGCTGAAAATCAAATAACCTCATAGCTACTGTTGGTGGGAAAAATAATGTCCATGTCTCAAAGATGTCGAGAAATAGTATCATTTGATTTGGAAGCCCTTCTGCCTAATGCCGAGGTGCATTAGGTCCTCAACACTTTCAAGGTGGACTTCAAAGCCTCCCCAGAAGCTGCCACCAAATTGTAATTCTGAGTGTGTGAAGAAGAGGGGGAACGTTAAATTCATTGTCAAGTATTAGGCAAAGATAAAATCTCACTTGAGTCAGGGTCAAGGCCTACGCCTGCACGGCAGGTCCATGCCACAATATGGAAGTGGTTGGCCATTGTTTTCTCCTGAAATGTTTCTCCATTATTTTTTTAACTGGGGTATAGATAATCCTAATTTAGTGACCACAATTGGGACTGGCAACTCAGTCATTAAGCGAAGCAGTTGGTAAGTGAAACCACAACAGTGCTTATGATCTTACTTCAGCTTTCTTTAGCTTTACAGACCTGCAAAGGTTGTAAATGTGAGGATTGGTCATAAAGTTACTTTTTCATCACCAACATAACTGTGAATGGTCGCTAAACGTGGCAGTCGCTAAGCGAAGTCTACCTGTACTTCCTACTGATCTCCCATTCAAATACTAACCAGGTCCAACTCTGTGTAATTTTTCAAGTTCAGGTACTGTAGGCTTAATTAACTCAATTTCATCTGCTAATTAAATCCAAACTAGCTTTTTTCTCCAAGCCCCAACATTTGTTTAAATATTCCAAGGCAGGCTGGTGCAGTCAAAAGCCAACTGCAGTTTCTGGCCCCAAGAAGGCTTACTGTCCCTGCCCAGTGGATGAATGACATGGTTAGAAAGACTGTCTCTTATTTTTTTTAAAAAAAAAGTCTTAAGCATGTCTGCTCACAAATCCCATTTCCTTTAATCCCAATGAGGAGATTACTGAATTGCATCCTAAATGGCTTGCAGCTGCAGAAAACCCAGGGGTAAATTATATCACTCACTTCTTGCCTGTATTAGCCCTAGATCAGCACTTTTTATCAAAGACCTCTGTAACCATAAATGAAGGCTCAGGATTCTGTTAGCCCTGCGCCGGCGGGTGCTAAATCTGGAGGATGCGCTAATCCGAGTGGTACCTTCATTTGGGAAAATAAATTAAATTTGATGACCCCTTTCAAGAAATGGTTTGGGGATTTGTTAATTAAAATGGAATTAAAAGATATGTGAAGCAGGATCCAGGGTGGCCAGATGCAAAGAAAGGAAAAGGCTCCTGCTGGTTTCACCGCCATGGGCACATCCATCAGAAATGCAGTAGCTCCTGTCCTCTTTCCCACCCGCCAATCCCAGATGGCAATAAATGAAGAGGAACCAAACTGCACCTAAGTGTGTGTGGGATGTCAATTAACTGGAATCATTTGGGTACAATCTGGATGGGAAATTATTTGCCTTACCCTTCTGTACAATGTACTGTACATTCCAATAAATATTTCTAAGTTTGCATTACCATATGCAAAAGTTATGCAAACCGAGATGGAGACATATGGTCTACGTCTTTTAAGTACTTAGCAAAGCCTCTTAGAAGGCATTTTCATGCTGAGCAAAGCTGCCTATTACAAACTACACCAAAAAGGGGTAATTTGTATAATATTGAATATCCAGCCCTCAAGGCTTTAATTCAGGCTTAGCACTGCTGTGGAAGAACGTCAGGGGAGGAATGGATATTTGAACCAGGCCCTTTCACCATTCAGAATGTTCTTATAATCCAAAGGACAGTTGCTTAACCTGAAACCTAAATGATGCTTCCATCTGAGCATTTTAGTCTGATCCGTGGCTCCCAGTTCAGTATTCTCTTCATAAACTGGTCTGAAAAGCTGGGACATGCTTCCCAAATGCATTGGCAGCTGTGGCTACAGTAATAATGCCTTTATAGTTCTAGAACACATAAGAAATCCATCCTGAAGCCTTGTGCGGAGCAATACTTGTACATAAGGAGAAGGGTGGACATTTCCTAGCATGGAATGACTTCCAGCGAGTCTACTTCATTTTTTGGCTGCTAAATTGATTTATCCTCTTTACAGAGTTGATGAAGAACAAGCACTGCTTGATATGGAGGTTTATGCCAAATGATATTCTTTTGTGCACTGAATAGCCTTCAACACAGCTTTATGAATATATTACGATATGCCTTGTATTTAAGGGCATCAGTAGGCCATCCCAACATTGTCTAGTTGGCTGCAGTGACTGTAAGAGCTCTTTTCCAGACCAGTATATGAATTTTTTTTCAAATGGAAATCACAGGTACTCAGTCTAACATCCAGCACTTGGGGATCCAAGGTTGAGGAGCACAGCTTGAATGCTTCTTCTCTTCTGGTTGGATTTCATCTCAATCCCACATCTGGTTGCCCTCATAACCCCGGCAACTTGAATCTCTATCAACCAACTGGATCACTCTCACAGGTCAAATTTGCACTTCATCATATTAAATTGAAATGGGTTGGAAGAAACAGAATGCTTATTTCAGCAAAGTAGCCAACAACAAGAAAAAAAAAGAATCATTGTTAAACATGCCATAATTCAATTCTATAAGGATACACACACTACTCTGCCTAGTGAGATGAATCATTGAAGCCCCAGGCTGGTTCCTTTATTGCAACCACAGTACATTATTGACAAGAATATAAAAGATGAGCTGAATCCAAAAGAGAAGTAATTGCATAGGTATCTCCTTGGGATTACTCCCTATGTATTAGACCAGCATTTTCAATCTGGGAGCCTTCAGCAGAACTACTGTACCTCCTTCATTCTTTCCAGACAGCATGAAGAACACCCTCTTGGGAAAGACTATATGAGATTATATCTCCTAATGGGAAACAATTCTAAGAACTTCTGGATGAAAATGTTGGAACAGCCAAAGGCAATTTCAAGGAAAAGTAAACCTATTTTATGATGGCCCAGTTATCCAAAGAACTCAAGCAACCACTTCAGATACTACAAAACTGGGAGACAGAGGAAGAAATAATTACCTAAGAAAAGTAATTGGTTGTTCCCCCCAATCCTAACAAATAAAAAAAATGGAATGTTATTATTCTGAAAATTTGTTATTTTTACTTGATCTGATCCTGAAGATAATTCTAATTTGGAAGCAATGCAGGCTGAGAAATTTGGAAGCTGCAGTCTCTCATTGAAACAATACTATTTTGGGGAAAGCAGGCTCAATAGGTACATTTTAAACATTATTTTTCTAGACCATATCAACAATGGGAACTCTGTCACCACCCAACACACATTACCTGTCTGGGCTGTTCAATCACTCGCTGTGGATCAGACTTCACTTTGTTGTTAGGATGGTTGGTAACTTTGGTTACAGGCTGTTTAAAAATAGAAGCTGTTTGTCTGATTGGCAGCGTTGTATTTAAATCTGGTTTACCCTGTTTGGGGGGTGGGGGGAGAGAGACAGAAAAAAATAATATATTAGCTTAGGGTTGAGATACCAGCCAGGTAGATATGAAAAGTCAATACATGATAAAAATGGTAAGACATTTTTCCTCCTAATATTTTTTGCCCTGAACATGAAATGTCTCTTAAGTTAGTTCAACAAAAGTTTGCATTTTATGGACTGGTTTATATTTGTATGTACAATATATAATGTCTCAAAGCCTGTGGTCTCTGCTTATGACACCAAGAGATTAAAAACTTGTCCTGATCTTCAAAACAAATTATTATAAACTGCCAAGAGATTTCGGGAACTGATGGTATGCCAAATTTAAAAAAAAGAATAACAAAAGAGCTATTTTAAGCTATTTTAGTATTTGTCAGGCTTCTAGAAATCTCCACAGCATGGAAACTTTCTGTGCAAAGAAAAGTTGCATCATGTGGGAATTCTGATGCAGGGATGCTTTTGATCCAAAGTTGAACAAAAAGGAAGGATAGCTTCCTTGAATGTTTTCAGGAGAAAAAATAATCCACCCTTCCTGTTTTGAGAGATTGTTTTCAAGGATCATCTAAAAAGAGGAGAAATGTGTTTATAAAACCAATGTAAAATGAGGTCAGTCAAGGATGGAGAAGACAAAAGATTCATGTGGTTAGTCACATAGCTAAATTCACTGACCTCTGACCAAGGGACATCTGTAAGCAAGATTAGAGCGATGGACCAGAGCAACATCTGAACAGGAACAGTAGAGTGGGGAAAATAATGGCTCTATGCCCTACCCCTGAGCAATTGAAATTTCAATCCGACATATGCATTTTGTCATCACAAAACTCTGTACAGCAGCATTTCTTAAACTAAGTTTTACAGACCACCCCAATTTGAAGGTGTTCCAGAAGCTGTTGTGGGTTTTGCATATGTTCATACCCCCTCAGAGAGTGAAGAGGAGATGTTGGCAGAATCTCACTAGAAAGCTTTTAGATGAAATTCCAGAAAATAAGAGCTTTGAAGTGAAAAGGCGTCAAAGGCCACCTTTTCCTTTTGTGGAAGCAGATTTGCAGCACTCACTATAATGAAAACCAAATGTTTTAAAAGGCTCACGTCTAACACTATTTAACAAATCCCACTCCAGATATTGAAGAAATATGCCATATGGAAGGTCACACATTATGACAATGAAAATATCAAATGTAAGATGAAATAAAAAGTATCATTTAAAGCATGGTACTTTTTAGTTCAGTATTTCTTTATTTCCTTTTTTTTAAGTAGCAATCATAGATGTTCCTCACCATCACACACACACACCAAAAAGTTTCATGTTTTGGAAAGCTTTGACAAACAGGGGCACAGGTTCACCAAAAATAAAAATCCCATCATGAGATGCTCTAAATTGACATGCAAGCTTCCTTAAATTTATTTTCTCCTAATTCTAGGGAGAAAATGAGAATTAAACCGAAGCTGCACCTCAATTATTGGATATCCTTTCAACCTCCGTCAGGTGTATCTGCAGGGAGTGGGGCTCAAAAAAAGTCAAGATGGCAGCTGAAATCCTGTGTTCAAAGCCCTGTCCCTTTTGTGCACATAAAAAGGGGTGGGCTTCATTCATGCAGCCACCATGTTGACCTTTATGACCTCCCCTCCGTGGATGGCTCTGACCCCCACAGTACTATCTCCTTGTTTCCTTCTAGAGAGAGTTTTGCTCTGATCATTAGCACCATACAGCAGTCCCCACGTAATCCTTCTAATCTGTGTCATTACGTAATGCAGAAATGGTCCGTTTTATACTAAAGAAGTTTGAAGACTATCCTGTCCTGTGAGAGACAGGAAGCAAACTCTACAGAAGAATCAAACTCCCCCCAAAAGTTCAGAAGGACACATGTGGCAGGAAAACAAAACCAGAAGTCATAGCTTGCTAGAGCAGTGGGAACGAGGAAAAAGCAGGTCTCGAAAGGAAAAAAGATCAGCTAGAAACTAGAAGATGATCTTCAGGGAAAGACTGGGCCCAAGGTGAAAGTAATCTTTCTCGTTTTCTGTCTTCTAGATGAGATAACAGAGACAGAAACATAACACTGCCAAAAATTAGGTTGTCTGTCCCCCTTGGAAGACAACCACCTTCTGTTCTCAATCACAGAGAGGAATAGAAACCTAGGTAGCACCACAGATTCTATCTTAAGTCCTACTTCCTTACTTCCTTGGTGAAGGTACTTAAGACACTGAGTGTCTTAAAATAGGCTACAAAGTGGGGTGGAACAAAAATATAGGTGACTGTGCTTTTTTTTCTTTTCTTAGTTTTAAGGGGTTTAAAAGGGAAATTAGGAATCTCAAACCACCTATCCCTTTCACCTCTTAGACCTCTTCCTGACGTCTTGGCCATGCCCATTTTTGGAGTGCAGACCAATGTGCTATGGAAAGCCTCAAGCTGATAAAAGTTATCCTCTCCTGTCTGGTCTGGATCTAGTGAACTTTATTTGAGTTTGGTAGCTTCTCATGACCTTTGAAATCTTGGTGGTTGTGTCATGTAGCACCACTGAACTGTTCCTCACATCTGTTGAAGGAGCTATTACCAAGCTCCGCATTGATCCTTTTTACTCAGATATGTTCCTGGATCTTCACGGACAGAAAAGTCAATGAGATTATTCATTCTTCCTATGAAGCCATACTTCACATTCCCTACATTCTCTACAATTCGGGTAGTTTTTGGCTTCTCTAGTTTACCCTTTGGTGAAAATCTTTCTGATACCCATTACTATCTTCGCCTTTAACCCTTGAATGGTAACAACCTTGAATCACCTTTTTTCCCAGATAGTTTCTTCTCAACCACTTCACTGCCTGCTTATCCCTAAAGTAGACTTGGGGTTCTCCACAAGCACCTGGACCCTCTGAACCGTATTCCATGGGCTGAAGTCTGACTTAAAACTTTTCTCCAGATCAGTGTCCAAATGGTGGGTCAAGTCACAAAACTATTTTTTTTAAAAAAAAAGTTTTCCCCAACTTGCTACTATCCAGATGTGCTGAGATTATAACTCCCAGAGTTCTCAAGTAGCATGGTCAAATGCATCTGGAGAGGACCAAGTTTGGGAATGGTTCAATATTTATTTATTTGTTTGTTTGTTTGTTTAATTTATATGAATGAAATGCTCTTCTGAAGATCAGCTCTAATAGCTGTCTGGTGAGAGACTGTCTCCCCCCAAGTTACTAATTGTCATATGTACAAAAATGACAACATTTTGAAAACACACAGGGTAACCTGCTGGTGTCATCTGTCACAGCAAAATGTTACCAAAAATGTTTTGTCTGTTCCTTCTCGCTGCTCTTCCATAGACTTGCTTTATGGCACTTGTATTTTCAATGTATTGTATGAACACCTGCCAGTTTTCTAATTATTTCAGATTTTGCACTCCAGACTTAACCCTACTTATTTTACCACTCTCAAATATTGCTTTAAAATCTACACACTCCTACCATTGATCAAGGTATATGCAAAGTTATCGAGGGGTTTATTAGAAACGGTGAACAGATGTTTCCTTCCCTTTTTTGATTTCAGAGTTTTTGCAACTGACATATCTATAAAGCGTGTTTGCAAGCAAACCTTATTTTGACTGAGTGAATCATTCCTTAATCTCTGTTTGTTCTTCTGCAATTTACTTGGCATCATCTTCCCTGTCCTGAAGTCGAAACTGCTGAGGTCAACCGTGTTCCCCAAGTATCTGGCCAACTGGGGCTTGCTTCGGAACTTCTTCCCACTTGGACTGCAAATTTATAGAAGAAAACAAGAAAATGCTTTATTATGAATTCATCATTCAAGGCAATGAGTCCTTTTCAGACCACTAAATAAATGGGGGTAGGTAACAGTCCCAAAGAGTTACAAGCTGCTTTCTAGATTCTATTCAGGTGTTGACACAGATAGCTTGGAGCTAGAATCTTATAACTCCCAATTACAACCAGATCGTGTACTGAATTTACTTTGGAATATCTGAAGAGGTACACCTTAATTTATTGGGGCGTGGTGGCTCAGCGGGTAAGACGCCAGGCTTGTCAATCGGAAGATTGCAAGTTCGGAGGTTCGAATCCCTAGCCCTGTGTGACCGAGCGAGCTCCCGCACTCGCCCCAGCTCTTGCCAACCTAGCAATTCGAAAGCATGCAAATGCAAGTAGATAAATAGGTACCACTTCAGTGGGAAGGTAACAGCATTCTGTGTGCGTCATGCCGGCCACATGACCGCGGAAGCGTCTTCGGACAACGCTGGCTCTTCGGCTAACAAACGGAGATGAGCACCGGCCCCTAGAGTCGGACACGACTGCACAAATGTGCGGGGGGAACCTTTACCTTTTTACACCTTAATTTGGTTACAGGCTCCCACCATTTTAACGACCATATCACCAGTAGGTAACTAGTATCTTCCAGATGTTTAACTATTACTTCCACAATCCTTTACCATACACGCTGAGGTTTGATGGGAATGTAAGTTCAAAATATCTGGATCTATTCATGGCCAGTAGGGACAACCAATGGCCCATATCTTGCCTCCAATCAACTTCCATCCAACTTCCAGAAGTTTTGTTCATTCTTCAATCTTCCCTTAGGCCTGCCAATAGCTGAGTCCACATATCACACTATGCCATGAAGAGGTTTCATTGGGGTTGGCTTAGTGCACTGTGAGAACCCCTCCCATTATGGCTTAGCATTAACTACAAACCAAACATTTACAATTTGTTCAATAAACTGTGTTCTTTAAGCAATTAGCAGTCTTAGCAGTGTGTGCCAAAGCAACCAATGAGGTGACAGTGTAAGCACACAGGTATATCATCACACTCCAGATCTGTGAAGCCGTCAATGCTTGCCTGACTATGGCTCAACAAAAGGCAACTGGTATGCTCCAGATGTTTGGGACTGCAACTTCCACCCACATTGCAAACAGTCAGATCATGAGAGTGATAGTCCAAAACTTCTGGAATGCGCCAACTCACTTATCCTGCTACAACCAGCCATAAAGAGGTTCTGTTTCACAGGCCTCTAGCTTACTCACAAGACCAGTGTTTATTTTATTTTATTTATTTTCTATCCCTTTATTATTATTTTTATAAATAACTCAAGGTGGCAAACATACCAAATACTCCTTTCTCCTCCTATTTTCCCCACAACAACAACCCTGTGAGGTGAGTTGGGCTGAGAGAGTGACTGGCCCAAGGTCACCCAGCCAGCTCTCACGCCTAAGGCGGGACTAGAACTCTCAGTCTCCTGGTTTCCTATTGGCTCCTTCGTAGGGCTGAGAGACAGGGACTGGCCCAAGGTCACCCAGCCGTCTTTCATGCCTAAGGTGGGACTAGAACTCTCAGTCTCCTGGTTTCTAGCCCAGCACCTTAACCACTAGACCAAACTGGACTTCAACTCCCAGAATTCCCCAGCCAGCGCACACAACTTAAAGCTGCCAAGGTTGAGAAACACTGCCCAAGACCATGCCAAACCCTGCTTTGATTCATTGTCCTTTCCAAGGTATCTTTGGACTTGAGTTCCTTCCACTGTCTAGGTCCAAGCACAATAGGAAATGGGTAATCTATGTCAATAATCTTTTGCCATACATTCTTTCTGGACGATAGAGCGTAGCCTTCCAGTTGCCTGGAAATTGAGCCTTGATCATATGGGGAAGTCTTATATGGATTGGCTTTCCTCCTGCAGACACCTGTATAGGACAGGTACAGAGTGCAACCTCAATAGAAAGGTTGTTTTCTAGCTATGTAGGTATCCCATGCTTTTCCCAAGTTGCTCACCAGGACAGATGTCTTCTATATTCAATAGAATATTCAATAGTTCCTCCTGGGGATGGCTGGTGCCATAGAGCCCTTTTAAACACAAGTTCGTCACCTCTTGGATTTTTATATTTATTCTAATTATGATTGTATTATATGTTACTTTAATTGTTTGATTTTTTTTTTGTAAACCGCCCCGAGTCCCCCTTGGGGGAGATAGAGCGGTGATATAAATCGAATTATAAATAAATAAATAAATAAATAAATAAATAAATAAATAAAATATTCATAAGTCGACAAGGTCTCCTTTACTCATGCTTCTATATCACTCAGTTTCTTTTCACTCCGTTATGGTGCACTTAAAAGTGGAAACTTCAAGTAGGAACTGATACCTCAAGGAAATGAATTGGTGCAAGGACACCCAACAATACCTCTGTGACATTTATTTTATTTATTTATTTATTCGATTTCTATAGCCGCTCATCTCAACAAGTGACTCTGGGCGGCTTACAACAATAAAAACCATAAAACAGTTGAAGCAATCACAATTAAAACAGTTAAAATACAAAATAAATATACACGGCTGCCAAGTAAGCAATGTATGGATGTTAATATAGCCAAGAAACAGGACCATTCCCACGTTCGGGGCCCCAGGCCCAGGTACATAGCCAGGTCTTCACGGCCTTGCGAAAGGCCAACAGGGTCGGGGACATCCTGATCTCTGAAGGGAGAATATTCCAGAGGGCAGGGGCTATGGCAGAGAAGGTGCGCCTTCTAGTCCCTGCCAACCGACATTCCTTGGCTGACGGGACCCGTAGCATACCCAGCCTACCAGATCGAATTGGACAGGTAGAAACAACTGGGAGAAGACGGTCCGTCAGGTAACCCAGTCCGAAGCCATGAAGGGCTTTGAAGGTGACAACCAGCACGTTGAATTGCACCCAGAAGCACACCAGCAACCAATGCAGCTCACGCAGCAGCGGTGTTGCGTGCGTCGAATATCCAACTCCATTTACTACCCGTGCAGCTGCATTCTGTACCAGTTGAAGCTTCCGAATGCTCTTCAAGGGCAGCCCCATGTAGTGCGTATTGCAGTAATCCAGACGGGAGATCACGAGGGCATGAGTGACTGTGAGCAAGACGTGACACCCATGACAATTTATTCTGACATCCCTCCTCAAACCTCTGCACCAAATATAAAGCACTTATTTACTTATTTATTAAACAAATTGATATGGTTGCCCATCCACCAAAAGGAACTCTGGGCAGCCTTATAAATTTGTTAAATAAATAAATAAATAAATAAATAAACAAACAAACAAACAAACACACACACACACACACACACACTTTATGGCATCAAGATAGAGTCATGCTTGCATGGAACAGCCTGTGGAAACGTCTGGATGCTTTGGATACAAATAAATACACTAATTCAGAAGATTTTAAAGATTAATGTTCGATTGAAACCAGAGACTTTGCTTTTGGGATTAATGGACAGACAGCTAGAAAAAATCCATGGAACTTTGTTTTTATATATGACAACTGCAGCAAGATTACTATATGCGCAAAAGTGGAAAGATTCAGCACTACCCACAATGGAGGCATGGTTGGTGAAGATGATGGAACTTGCAGAGATGGCTAAACTGACTTCCCTGCTTAGAAAAAAGACAATCTCTACATTTATGTAGGCTGACTATATTTCCTTGAGACGAAAACGGGACCCTAACCTACTCATGGCTTGCCGGACAAAGTGGGCGTGCATGCACTCCGTCTAACAGCCTCGCCAGCAGCGCTTTCCCTGCGGCACCTTGGCAAACGGGGTGGGTGGGTGCTCTCTCATTGAGAACAGGACAAAATGGACATTTTTATTAAAATGACGGGACGGTCGGGAATTGTTTAAAAAATGGGACTGTCCCGTTCAAAACGGGACGTATGGTCAGCCTACATTTATGGCTTATAGACTTTTTGCATGAAACAGAAAAAAATGCACATATGACTTGTGGTTTTGATGACTGGAAAAAAATTAGATAATAGAAAAACATGAGTTTTTCTTTTTGTAATCATAGGGCAAAAGATAACTTAGTAATCATACTTATATTTGCTGCAAAAGAAATCGGAAGCTTCTATTTCTTTTTATCGTTTCTTTCTGCACTTTTATCTTTTCTCTTTTTTCTCTCTTTTCCTTTCTTTGTTTTCCTTATTCTGTATTAGTTTGTGTTAGTTTTTATGTTCTCTTTAAAACTTTTATATGTATGTATGTATGTATGTATGTATGTATAGGTTCCCCCCGCACATCTGTGCAGTCGTGTCCGACTCTAGGGGCTGGTGCTCATCTCCATTTCTTAGCCGAAGAGCTAGCGTTGTCTGAAGATGCTTCCACGGTCATGTGGCCGGCATGACGCACGTGGAATGCTGTTACCTTCCCTCCCTGTTTATCTACTTGCATTTGCATGCTTTCGAATTGCTAGGTTGGCAAGAGCTGGGGCGAGTGCAGGAGCTCACTCGGTCATGCTAGGGATTCGAACCTCCGAACTTGCGATCTTCTGATCGACAAGCCTGGCTTGAGATAGATAGAGATAGAGATAGAGATAGAGATAGAGATAGAGATAGAGATAGAGATAGAGATAGAGATAGAGATAGAGATAGAGATAGAGATAGAGATAGAGATAGAGATAGAGAGATAGAGAGATAGATAGAGAGATAGAGAGATAGAGAGATGATAGAGATAGAGAGACAGAGACAGAGAGATAGAGATTATATATATATATATATATAGAGAGAGAGAGAGAGAGAGAGAGAGAGAGAGAGAGAGATTGATTTGTTGTTTATTCATTCAGTCGCTTCCGACTCTTCGTGACTTCATGCACCAGCCCACGCCAGAGCTTCCTGTTGGCCGTCACCATCCTCAGCTCCCCCAAGGTTGAGTCCATCACCTCCAGAAAATCATCCCTCCATCTTGCCCTTGGTCGGCCCCTCTTCCTTTTGCCTTCCACTTTCCCTAGCATCAGCATCTTCTCCAGGGTATCCTGTCTTCTCATTATGTGGCCAAAGTACTTCAGTTTTGCCTTTAATATCATTCCCTCAAGTGAGCAGTCTGGCTTTATTTCCTGGACTATGGACTGGTTTGATCTTCTTGCAGTCCAAGGCACTCTCAGAATTTTCCTCCAACACCACAGTTCAAAAGCATCTATCTTCCTTCGCTCAGCCTTCCTTATGGTCCAGCTCTCGCAGCCATAGGTTACTACAGGGAATACCATTGCTTTGACTATGCGGATCTTTGTTGTCAGTGTGATGTCTCTGCTCTTAACTATTTTATCAAGATTTGTCATTGCTCTCCTCCCAAGAAGGATATATCTATATATCTATATATATCTATACTATATACTATATATATCTATATAGTAGATATATATAGTAGATATATATAGTAGATATATATAGTAGATATATAGATATATAGATATATAGATATATAGATATATAGATATATAGATATATAGATATATAGATATATAGATATATAGATATATAGATAAACTTCTGGAGGCACATTCTCATTAAAAGGAAAAAAAAACTACAGCCTCTCTGAAACTGTTTCTGAACGACATGCAGGCATCTTATAGTTTACAAAAAGGCTTTTTTTAAAAAAATTCAGGGACTTGTTCTTAGGAAAGATTGCCCAGAAAGCAGGTTGATGGTTTATTCTCTTTGCGCTGTGCCCCGAAGCTCTATAAAGTTATAGATCTAAGGCTGGAAGATGAAGCCCGAGCTTTGCTATATGTGGTGAATCCAAGGCTCACAAAATACAGTCAGAATGAAACTAGCTAGATCTCAGAATAGACATTTTGAAACTAAACTGCGCCAGCAAGTTTCGAACCCACGTCTATTTAATCTAAAACTAACTGTACATTCTCTTCCAGCCTTCTGACTAAAACATGATTGTTTTAACAGGTTTCCTGTGGGGTTGTTTTTTTTCTTAAAGCACAGGGGGGGAAAATGGAACGCTACTAATGACTTCATGGGCAGAGCCTTGAAGTTTTCTTGGCAACCACACAGAAGCAGTTTTCCATCCTCCTCTTCCGCAATTTTTTTTCAACTTCCTTTTCTTGTTTACAGTCCTTAGATTTCCTTAGTCTCCCATCTAAGCATTAACCAGGTACAACCCTGTTTAGCTTTTTTAGGATCAGCCAGAATTAGATAAGTGAAGTCTTCGATTAGATAAGTGAATCCACCTGCTGAGCTGAAGCATAGAAAAAGGAACGCAGGGCTCTGTTGTAGAGAATACCCAAAGTTTTGAACTCTCCCCACCTCTCAACGTGGGGTGGTGATTTTTTTTTCTTTTTCTTTGAACTGCAGGATTTCCTGCCATGGAAAATTATAATTACATTCTCATTTCTTTCTTCAATTTCTTCTTACATCAGCTTCTCCCGCCTGCTTCTTCCAAACTGAAATTCCCAGAATTCCCTGGCCTTCAGCCATGTTGACCAGGAATTCTGCAAGTTGCAAAATTATTGTGATAAAAGTAGCTGAAAAAAATAACAAATTTGGCCAGGCCCACCAAAACAAGCTTCTTGGCTGAGCTGGGATTTCCTCCTGGAACTTGTAACTTTTTCAAGAGTTTAGCCATTACAACTCCCAGTAATTTTAGTTCCCAAAGAGCTTTTGCCATACATTTTAGGCTTGGAGAACATAAGGACTGTTTGCTGTTTGAGGATCTAAAAGTCCCAGCAGGCATGTGAAACTAGACTCCATGGTTTATTGTAACCTAACAATATTTTTCAACAGGTCATATGTATGAAAGATGTGAGCTAACTATCAGAGTTCTGAATATCTGAATAAAGCAAGGGTAGAAATTGCTTTGTAACACAAAAGCCCCCTCAGTTTAAAAAGGAAAGATGTGTTTCTATGCTACAGATTTGCTATGGCACTGAATCCCAGATTTATTGGTGCCAAGGTGACCAAGTCCCTCTGAAGCTGGGATCATGCTTCCTTGCAGCTCCAGGGCCTTGTCTTGTCACACCCATCTGAGGCACACCCATCTGAGGTTGCCTTCATTCATTCATTCATTCATTCATTCATTCATTCATTCATTCTTCGAATTTATCACCGCCCATCTCCACGACAGTAGACTCTGGGCAGTGTCTGTAATACAGAGATAACTATAACTCATGGGCTATCTGAAGTCTCCAAACCCCATTCTTGCAATTCCCAGAACTCCCCAAGATAATCCTGATGAAATTTGGTGGCAATTTCCCAATGACTTTAAATGGAAATCAAATAAAATATGTTTAACCCAGTCTATTGTTTAAAAATACTCACTATATCATAAGAGAGGGAGAAAGTAAGGCTACCAGATTTGGGCTCTACCATCTTCAGAACTAGCAATCCTAGGAAGGGCCAAAAATTTGGGCCCTAACCTCTCTGATGATATCATTACATTGCTGCCACATATCTACAGTCCTTGGACATCAAAAATGAAAATTATGCTCCCTGCCCATAAAAAGGATTCTAAGCTATGACTTAATGTTTGTCATGGTGTACCAAAATATAGACCTCCATTTTAAGATCTGGAAGAACGTCAGAACCAGACGCCATTCTCCTCTTGCAAGGCAATACATCTAACAGCAGACATGTCCAGACGTTGGTTGCTCCCACCACTTTGGGTGAACCTGCTGTAGGTTTAAGACTTTATGACTGTATAAGCATTATTTTCATGGTGATTGTAAATAGTTATTATATATATTGTTTTTATTACTGTTGTGTAATTTTGACTGCTGCTTAGTTCTTACTTGTTAAATGTGCATGTTTGCCTTCCAGAAGCTGGAGAAGACTACAGGTAGTCCTCACTTACAGACCATTCATTTGGCAACCGTTTGAAGTTATGCCGGTGCTGAAAAAATAACTTTACGGCCCATTTACAACCTTCGCAGCATCCTTCAGTCACGTGATTGCCATTACAGTCAGTATGCATTGCCCTGTGCCTGACCTGTGGTTTTTTTCTTTCCCCCCGCCCTTGCAGAGCAGAGAGATTGGAGAGAAAGGGATTGCAAGAAAGTAAGCTGTTTACTCTTCCATACAGGGCTTTCCAAAGTTTTCCCGTGGTGACACACCAACCGCCGTTGGTGTGTCGCCACGGGAAAACCCGGAAGTGCCGCCGTTGCGGCAGCGCGCAAAAACCCGGAAGCGCTGCTGCCGCTTTCGGGTTTTTGCGCACCGCCGTTGGTGTGTCGCCGCGGGAAAACCTGGAAGCGCTGATGATGATCAGCGCTTCCGGGTTGTGTGGCGACACACTTTTGTGTCGCGACACACAGTTTAGAAAGCTCTGCTTCCATACATCGAAAGCAATATGATCGCACCGGCAGCCCAGGGCTGGGAGCCACAAGCGCGCTATGCAAACAGCTTACAATACTCTCTTGAAATCTCTTCCTCTCCAATCTCTCTGCTCTGCAAGGGGAGTGGGGAGAAAAAAAGCAAGCAATTTCTCCTTTGCCTGACCCTTCCCACCCCCCTGCAGAGCAGAGAGATAGGAGAGGGATATCAAGAGATTAAGCTGTTAGCTCTTCTACACATCGAGAGCAATGTGATCATGCTGGCAGTAGGAAAGGGTCAGGCAAAGGAGAGATTGCCTACAGAAATTGCTTGCTTTTTCTCTCCCCCCCACCCAAGGAGTGAAGGGATTGGAAAGAAAGGGATTTCAAGAGAGTATGGTGTTTGCGTAGCGCACCCATGGCTTCAGCCCTGGGCTGCAGCGTGATCACATTGCTTTTGATATGTACACACCAGTAAGCAGAAACAAGACCCTACAAAAAGGCGGGGAAGTGGTTAGGAGGCAAGCAAAAGCCAAAGGTGTGAAACTGACTAATCTTGTCTCTTTCCAGCCAGAACGCACAGTCACAGTCACATGATTTCCCACTTAGCGACCACTTCCAATTGCCAGTTCCAATTAGGGTGTTAAGCGAGGACTGTATAGGCCAGATCTTGTTGTGAATTCCAAGGCAAACACCTTGTAAATGTAATACTGTAAAAGAGTAAGCTTCTTGATAAGTTTAGGTAGTTATGTCTGATAAGTTTTAGTATATAAAGTCTACATTTTGTTCTGTTTTAAACAGCATCTGTTCATTTCTGACTCATCTCTGCTGGATAGATCTAATAACTGAACTGAATTGGGAACTGGGGTTGATTTAATATTTTGCCCTAGCCTAGGAGTGGCCTTCACCCTGTGCCAGATTGCTGGGTGTAGATGCTTACTTAGTTTTTAAGGAAAGAAAGGGGAAAATCTGGAAATGGAGTCTATTCTTCTCTAGACCTGAATTCCCATGCTTTTCAGACTAAGATTTAGTCTGAAGGTAACTGTTGTAAATTACATGTGTAAGGTGTATCTGCCTTTCAAGTATATAACAAAGAGGTCTGGCAGGCACTTGCCCCATTTGTACATTGGAGATGCAGACCACCACCACCTCCTCCACTGCCCAACTATCAGCCTCCCAGGTAGACCAGACAGGAAACATGACCAGATGAACCACTTCTACTTTATTGTAAGGCTACATTAACAGAATCTAGCAAGTCTGAAAGTACAAATCCCCTGCCGTCTCTTTTACAGCCTGATGAGTTAGGGAGGTTCCCTTCTGAGTTTCTTTCTCTGCCCGTTATGCAGATGTGGGCTATGCCCACTCTTATCTGATCATTCCCTAGGCAGCATCTCTCCCCCCGCCCTTTGTCTCCCAAGGTCATTCCCACATACCATTACACCACCATAGCACCAGAAATCTCTTCTATACTTCAAAAAGTAAAACTCTTATAGCAGTTGGTTGTTGTGGGTCTTCCGGGCTGTCTTGTAGCAGTGTTTCTTAACCTCAGCAACTTGAAGATAGGTGGACTTAAACTCCCAGAATTCCCCAGCCAGCATGCTTCCTGGGGAATTCTGGGAGTTGAAGTCCTCATGTCTTAAAGTTGCCAAGGTTGGGAAACACTGGTCTAATCTCACTCACATTAGGAAGAGACACTTTGCAAACTAATTATCATTTTATCTCCAGGCTTCAAGAAAGGTTAAATATGTTGTTTCTAAGATGCATTGGCGAGGTCATCCAAGTCACATAGCTACCATTTGTGACTTCACAATTCAAGAGTGAACAAACTTGCCACGTTTATTCCAGTGTTTATAATATAGATATTCTGAAACCCATCCAGCTTCCATAGAGCACAGGGCAAGAATCTAAGCTTCTTCTCCTGTTTTTTTTTTATCTGCCCTTAAAAGGGCCTTTAGATGGTGACCTCCAATGTACAGGAGCGTTCTCAGCTTTTGTCTCTTATTCCCTGAACTGCTATAATGAACAGTGCTGTGTAATGCTATCTTTGTAAAGGGCTCAGAAACATCCAGAATGCACCTCCCAGAAGAAAAATTGCAAGGCAGATTACTCTAACATTGTTCCACATTCTCAGGTCACCCACATTTGTTTCTAGCCCAGTTTTAAGCTGCTGAGCAACTTGGGAGTAAGCAATCCAATGGCCATCAAATGCTTTGGACTTCATCTCCCACCATCCCCAACCAGTGTGGCCAGTGACAAGGAATTGTGGGCATTGTAGCCCCACCCCCCAACATTCATTTAATTTATGAGTTAAATTAAATGTATGCTTTTTGCAACTGCTTTAACTATAAACCACTGTGAGGTTTTTTAATGGGAAGTGGCATAAAAAAAGTTACAACTAAATTAATATGCATGCATCAATCAGCCTCTAGGCCAGTGTTTCTCAACCTTGGCAACTTGAAGATGTGGGGTCTTCAACTCCCAGAATTCCCCAGCTGGCATGTCTTCAACTCCCAGAATTCCCCACATCTTCAACCTGACAAGGTTGAGAAACACTGCTTTAGACTCCTCCCTGGGGGCCAACTGTGCTGTTTGCCCCTCCTTAAATAAAAGACCATTTTTAATTAAGCAAAATAAAATAAACCACCATATTGCAGAGCAGGAGGCTAGTTTTAGCATTAATTTTTTTTGGAAGAATACGCTGGGGTCTAATAAAAGTCCCACTACAACAGCCAAGAGGAGGTTCAGATATTTTCTAGTAAATGGGAATTCTGCAATGGGCCAGGCCCACAATGGAGAACAGGCAGCACCTCCACAGCGGCCATGTAATAATAATAATAATAATAATAATAATAATAATAATAATAATTTATTAATTTATTAAATGTATATGCTGCCCAACTTCCAGTGATTCTGGGCAGTTATGAGGGTGCTCCCCACAAGCTTTCAGAATATGCCCCTGACCCCAAAATACTGCCTAGCCCAGTCTCAAATTATGCCTTTGCAATCCCTTTCGATGAGTTTATGTAGTATATTGGAAAGGAGACACACACACAAAAAAAAGACGAAGAACAAGAATGAGAATGGAACTCCCTTTTCTCACCCCTTCAATCCCACTGCTTTCAGATGGTGCCTCTGTAACTTGAAAAGTGCAATTTGGTACCCCAAAACAAAGGATTTGTTCACTTGGAAGGAACCACGCTTGAAAGTATCAGCCTTCCCAGGTAGACCAGACAGGAAACATGACCAGATGAGCTAATTCTACTTTATTGTAAGGCTACATTAACAGAATCTTGCAAGTCTGAAAGTACAAATCTCCCGCCGTCTCTTTTTACAGCCTGATAAGTTAGGGAGGTCCCTTTCTGAGTTTCTTTCTCTGTCTGTTAGGCAGCTGCGGGCTATGTCCCCTCTTATCTGATAGTTTCTTAGTCAGCATCCCTCCCCCCACCCCGTCTCTCAAGGTCATTCCCACATGCCATTACAGAAAGGGACAGTTTATCAAGAAGAAGGGGGCTCCAACCTCCATTTTGTCACTGCCAAGCCCCATTAGCAGACAATCAAAACACACACTCATTGTCATGTAAACCTCTCAGATCACCTTCCCAGTGCAAAGGAACACACATCACACTCAGCCAGAAACAACAGAGGGTTGGCTCAAAATGTTTTAAGAATGGCAAAGGCAATATTGCAAGCCTCTGCTGGGTCTCAGGAGCTATGAGTTCTGCCATGTGCCAAACCAGAGTGGCACCAGTGGGTTTTTCGAAAAAAAACACAGAGTGATCCATTCTGAAGAGGATGCGCACATCCCACAGAAAGTGGGAAATACAAACAAATAGAGCAGTGTTTCTCAACCTCAGCAACTTTAAGATGGGTGGACTTCAAGTCCCAGAATTCCCCAGCCAGCATAGCTGGCTAGGGAATTCTGGGAGTTGAAGTCCACCCTTCTTAAAGTTGCTAAAGTTGAGAAACACTGAAATAGAGCTTCTACGAAGGCTTGCACATAACAAGTACACTCCATCCATTTCAACAAGGCAACCTCCACCTGAAGGCTTTGCCCCCACTTGCCACCTCCGTTCGAGAAAAAGGATTTCTGCATGTGCAGAGAACCTGCTTTCCTTGAGCAAAGGAGAGCAATGCAGCCCCCCTTCCTTAGAAGACGGGGCTACTTCTCTCCATAAAGATGATTTGATTGAAACTTTATGAAAGCTAAGTGACCCTCTGAAGCTCTGCATTCCAACCTATTTCTAGCCTGGCTAAAAGTCCATGTCTGAACTCCATCTTCCTTTTCATTTCACTTCTTGAAACATGAGAGATGGGGTCAGGGGTGGAAGAGACTGAAGAAAAAAAAAGATAGGATGGTCTCATCCAATGGCTACACAATTTAGCACCAAATCAAGATCCACCATCAACCAACCATAAAAGCCAGTGTGGTGTAGTGGTTTAGGTGTTGGAGGAGGAGGAGGAGGAGGAGGACTCAGGTTCTTGCCCGTCGTCAGCCACAGATGCTCCATGGGTAATTTTGGGTCAGTCCCTCTCTCTCATTCCAACCTACCTCACAGGGATGTTGCTGGAGGAGAGAGCCTTGTTATACCACCTTGAGCTCCTAAAGGAAATACCAGGTATAAATCCAACAAACTCATGGGTTGGGTTCACTCAACACACAGAACCACAATGTGATTTCTCTGGGTTTGGCTTAGCATGCCATTCAAAATCAATTTTACCTTATTCAACAAACCATGGCTTAATGCAACATATGAATCCAGCCACTAGGTGGTTTCTTGGCCTCACTACCATTGTAGGATATTGTTAAGGATTACAACTTGATAATGCACATGAAACCTTTGGAATACTTCCAAGCATTCAACAAGTACTATGCTGTCGATATTACACATGATTGAACAAGAAAAACCACAATAGAAGTCAACACTTATTCATTAACAATAAGTGAGATTCTTTGCAGATGTAAATGACTGGCACCTATAAGAGGAATTAGAAAATAAAACAAAAGCAAAAAAGAAAATTTACAATTTTAATAGTCACAGTTTTCCTCAACATTGCTCTTTCCAGATGGCTGAGATGCAACTCTCAAGAATTTCTGGCCAGAATTATTCCTTGCTCCCCTTTTATCATTTTTGGCTAGGTTCAAACACTACCCAAACTCATAACATGCTTTCTCTGGGTTTGGGTTAATGATTTCCATGAACCCATCATTCATGTTTGTTCAATAAACCAGGATTAAGCAAACCAGGATTTAGCACACTGTGTGTGTTAATCCCAGTCTCTGTATATTTGACAGATGCCTAATTTTTAAGAGGACCTTTTAATGTAAAGAAAATCCATTAAAATAGGTTTCATATTGTGGGATAGATTTAAAAATAACTTCCAGGTCTGAAGTAGGACAGCTCTATTTTGTCTTTATGGGCCTCTATTTCAAGAGCTATTCACTCCAAGTGCAAGTTAAGGAGGAGGATAGAAATTGCCCACCAATACTTGGTATCACTTAGAACCAAGTTTGCAGATTGCCAGGACATTGTCTTCCCCTAATGAGACAAACTGTTATTTCTATTTAAGCTACAGTAATTCTTTCTAAATTTGCATCTACATGCAACTGTCCCAGCATAGTTGTATCTGTTCCTTGATGATGAGTTTCTGCTTTTATCCAATGTACAAATATCTACCCCAACTTGAAAAAGAAGGAAAGGGCTATCGACTGGGTTCACACACTGTGATAAACTTTGTTTATAGATTACAATCACAATGGGTTAGATTCACATAACAGGGTAAGCAATAAACTATGGCTTACAAGTTATAACAGCTGAGATCACCCTACAGAGCCTGTTGTATACGTCAGTGTTTCCCAACCTCAGCAACTTTAAGATGTGTGGATTTCAGTTCCCAGAACTCCTTAGCATGCTGGCTGGGGAATTCTGGGAATTGAAGTCCACACATCTTAAAGTTGCAGAGGATGGAAAAAACTGGTATAAGTAATGTACTCTCCTATGGGAATTTATTTCTTTATTATTTCTTTATGTATTTAATTTTTATCCCACCTTTATTATTTTTATAAATAACTCAAGGTGGTGAACATACCTCATACTCCTCCCTCCTCCTATTTTCCCCACAACAGCAACCCTGTGAGGTGAGTTCGGCTGAGAGACAGAGACTGGCCCAAGGTCACCCAGCTGGCTTTCGTGCCTAAGGCGGGACTAGAACTCTCAGTCTCTTGGTTTGCCATTGGCTCCTTCCTAGGGCTGAGAGACAGAGACTGGCCCAAGGTCACCCAGCCAGCTTTCAGGCCTAAGGCGGGACTAGAACTCTCAGTCTCCTGGTTTCTAGCTCATTGCCTTAACCACTCGACCAAACTGGATGAATTTATTTATTTATTTATTTATTTATTTATTTATTTAATTAATAATATAAATTAATTAATTAATTTATATGACCGCCCATCTCCCCCAACAGGGGACTCTGGGCAGTTTACAATAAAACCAAGTTTAAAATAAGAATATAAAATTACAATTTAATTAGCATAATCTAAATAAATAAATGATATAATGGTATGTATTCCTTAGGTGGAGATCTCCTGGTTAAAACAGTTCTGTGCTTTTTTCCGTCTCTCCACGAGATGGCCAACTATCAGCATTACAAGATATATAGAGATGTTTTGCAAGATCAAGGAACACTCACATCTGTAGGAGAACACATCAAACAAGCCTCAAACTGCCTAGCTGGCACTTCATGTCAAGTTTTTTGGCCGAAGACTGACATCATTGCTCATTGCTCTGAACTGAACATACTCTGAAATCTTTTTCCCACAAGGAATTCCAGTATCAGAAGTCATCCTTGCTACAGCTTAAAATACATATTAAGAACTGATTATATATTTTTTTAAAAGTTTCCTTCAGTTCAAATGTTCTTTCTATCTAGTTTTTTTTTTCCCAACCAACACCTTTTAGCTTTTTAAGGCATGAAACACTGAAATCCTAAAATCATTGACCTGATTTAACACCATTTTCTTAACCCTGTTTTGCTGAATAAGCCCCAACTGGCTGAGTTAACACTGCCTTGAGTCATAAATCATTGGTTACAAAGTATAATGGCCAGTCCCTACAAGCCACACACCCAAGCAAACCAACTTATGGGTTATATTTACAGCCTTAATATTCAAAAAACCAAAAACAGCCTTGCTGGATCATTTCCCAGTTGGGCAGCCAGGTGTCTCACCTCCTCTCACTGTTCTTCCCCTGCATTGGAAATCTGAAGCGCACTAAAGAGTGTGGAAATAAATACATTACACCTTTTTTGGCATGTTCAGGCTTTAGGAAGTTTACGGAGCAAAGCAGGTGGGTTAAGTCTTGCAAACGCCTAAGACACCCACTCACTCCCCAAGCAGACCCTGGCCCAGCTTATTTCTGGAAAGTGGCTCTCGTCACACCACCCAAACCCAGGTGCACCCTTGAGAATTGTGCAATACTGCCCTAAGCAATCCTGCTTCAAGCCACCCTGGTTTGCAAGTTCACAGACCTTGCAATGTGTGTTTGCGGGGGGGGGGGTGTAAGAAGATCCACAGCACCCCAGTTATCAAGCTACAGTACAGGTAGTCCTCGCTTGACGGCCACAATCGGGACCGGAAGCAAAGAGGTCATTAAGCGAATCCGAACCAATTTTATGACCTTTTTTGTGCTGGTCATTAAGTGAATCACCACAGTTGTAAAGCGAACCATGTGGTTATTAAGCAAATCACACGGTCCCCCATTGATTTTGCTTGCCGGAAGCCAGCTGGGAAGGACAAAAATGGCAATCACATGACTGTGGGTCGCTGTGACAGTCATAAATGTGAACAGGTTGCCAAGTGCCCAAACTGTCATCATGTGACCGTGGGGATGCTGCAATGGTCGTAAGTGTGAGGACCGGTCGCAAGTTAGTTTTTTTCAGGACCATCGTAAGTCCGAACCATCACTAAACGAATCATCATTAAGTGAGGACTACCTGTAATGGCCATTCAGCAGGGGGAAGTGATTGATGCTAAGGGCCAAGGACTAACCAGATACATGCTGAACAATGCATTAACATTATGCCCAGTGCAGCTTTTATCCAAAAAAAATACCATAGTTATTTCTTAGCTATTTACACAAACAGCATTTTGCACAAAATAAGTGTGCCTTAATTTGCAGCCCTACTTTTCCCCAGAGCAATAAATCAACTAAAGGTTGAGCTGACTGTTCTGGTTGTTGTTTTCAACACTGGTATTATATTTTTCTACTACTGATGTCTAAACCAGATAGCGTTGCCTAGCAGTATTTCAAGCTCATGTTTTAACCATTCGGAACCCTGTCACTGATAAGCTGAATTATTTGAATTTGTAAAATCAATCGATATTTTATATCTGAAGGCTGGGAGATTCTATTCCCCCTGTGTTACCTTGCTTTATGGCTCCGTATACAGCCAAACCAATTATATTCATCCAGATCAGGAAATCAGGCATATTTTTGATAGTAAAACTAAGTAGTGCAATCCTGAAAGAAAGTTCAAAATGTAAGTGAAGAGATTGCACCATACAAATTTGGGAAGTCTGCCTTTATTATATACTGTATTTACATAAGGTTTCTCTCCTAACTGAAAGATTTATGAAACCCCTTCATTTCCTTTACTTTATCTTCAAAGCTTCTGAAAATGTAACACCCTCGGTATCCAAAACATGGGTTTCAGACCCAAACTTGCCCTTTTCTGTGTTTTTGTGGCCTGAACTCTGGGCACCTACAACAGTTGTAATTTTTTTCTTTAGCCCCTAACAAATCAATTTATTTCAGCCTCATTCTGAAATGAAAATAATAGCAACCAGTTACCCAAAGTTGTTGCAAGTATAAACTATGTCTGTGTTTATGCTTTATGCTTAACTATATTTTACTGAATAAACCACAAGGAACTAAGTTCACAGAACACACTAAAACCAGAGTAATGAAATAAAATTGCTGAGGTTATAGTAAGATAAAGGTCTGGTTCATACAGCTTGCTAAGATAATGGCTGGGTTCCTACAACAAGCTGAACCACAAACTATCTCCCCTCATTTCAGTCTATTGAATATCCTTTGAGAACCCAGATCTGAATCTTAAATCATGGTTTACAAGGTACAATGGCTGGGTTTGCACAAAACACTAAGCCAAAATTAAACAAACTATATTATAACTAGGAGGTTTTGCATGGACTGGAGGTAGAATCAAAAGTTTCTAAACTGATAAATTTTGTTCGTCCATCATTATAATTTGGTAGGCTGTGCGAACCAGGCCTCTATCAGCAGCATTAGAAATAGAAAAAAAAAATTTACAATGAGTCTGAGTCCCCTTTCCTACCACATTTCAACAAACTTTTTGAACATTACAAACTAAAGATACCCACAAGCTGAGCTCAATTCCTGGTGATAACACAAGCAGGCCCATATAATTTGGGGGGAGGGGGGTACAGTCCTGGTATGATTTGCCTTTGCCTTCTTCTGGGGTTCTTCTGAGTCTATAGCTGTGGGAATTCCTGTGGTCTCCTATCCAAGTACAAGCCCTGCTTAGCTTTTCCAAGATCAGCCAAAGTTGGCTGGGTGCTACCACCTACCTGAGTTTTCAAGCATTGCCCTTATTCGGTATCAGCCACAATACAGCTGAGTACTACCACAAAATCAGGGTCACTGCTCACATTAAAAACTTGCACATGCATACACAGGCCCAGGTAAGTAGCTTTCAAACTGACGGCATAACCAGATAAGACACGAGTTCAAGGAATGTGACTAAGAAACACATTCTCCTGTGTATCTCAGTGACTTTTCTTGGAGGGGGGGATGTGCAGGAAAGGTCTGAATTGCTTTAATGATGCCAGGAGGGTGCACAGGAAGGAAGGAAGGAAGGAAGGAAGGAAGGAAGGAAGGAAGGAAGGGAGACAGACAGACAGACAGACAGACAGACAGACAGCATGATGCTGCTGAGGAGCTGTGCTGTGATTTTGGCTGCACCCCTTTCTCAAAAACCCTTTTCCCAGAACTTGTGAAACTCTTTTGGGGGGTGAAGTTCAAGAGTAAGCAATGAAATCAAGGGCAGGGAAGGACAGAGAGCACACACATGTACCCAATCTCCAAATCAGCAGTCCTCCAAACGCTGGACTGCCTACGCCTGTCATCCCCAGCCAATCACAAGAGAACCCATCCCGAACACTCCCACTGAGGAGAGGCTGGCCCGTGGACTTATTTCAGAAGAAGTGGGGCAGAACTCTAGGGCACCCCCATCCCACCATCCCCTCCTTCCTCTCACAACGCCCTTCTGATAACGCTGCCCTCTTCACCGCCCCCCCCCCCGCAAAGGGTTGGCCTTTCCACACGGTCAGGTTTCCAAGCTGACTGCATCGCAAGGCCACGGTGGCCAGCTGGTGCCCGACGCTGGCCAATGGCAGGCTGACTCATTTGCATACGGCTGGGGACACCGGAGGGGGGGACAGACACGACGCAATACAAAGGCGAAAGTAACCTTGGGAGGGGGAAATGAAAGGGGAAGGTGGGGAGGGCCGGACAGGTTTGGGAGACCAACGGCAGAGAGACGCCCAGCTCCCTGCCAGCAATTCCTTGACCGGAGGCCAGGACGCGCAGGCATCTTTTTAAACAACTTGACGGTTGACAGAGCAAAAAACGGACACAAACATTTCTTTTCCTAGGAGAGCGGGGGGGGGGGGGGACAAGGAGCTTGTTCGACACTGCCACGACCGTTGGTGCTAAACAATAGCAAGCGAAGGCTTTCCTGGCCGCAGCTGCTTGTGAACGGGTACAAAAGAATCTGAGCACTAAAATAAAGATGCAGAACTGAGACGAAAATGCCCAAGGCCTTTAAGGGACCACGGTTCTGAATCACAATCCAGGGCAAAGTTAGAGTTGCTGTGCGCTCAGGAGGGTCTGAACCCCCCTGTAAAGAGGGATCTTTTTCAGCTGGGAAGGGCAGGGGGGATTAAAAAAACAATAATAATGCCATTGAATGAGGACTGTCCATTAGGACTGTCAAACTGCCCCCAAGGCAGGTCTAGAGCCTGTTCCCAACACCAATTTGTCACTACAATACATGTCACCAGCTTTCTTGAAAGGCAAACAATATCGCCCACTTACCCACCCACCCATGCAAAGTGTAAGTTATATGGGGTTTTTTTATCCATTCAATCGTGTCCGATTCTCGGAAACTGCCTGGACAAGTCCCTGCAGTTTTCTTGGCAAGGTTTTTCAGAAGTTGTTTGCCATTGCCTCCTTCCTAGGGCTGAGAGAGAGTGACTGGCCCAAGGTCACCCAGCCGGCTTCATGCCTAAGGTGGGACTAGAACTCTCAGTCTCCTGGTTTGCCATTGGCTCCTTCCTAGGGCTGAGAGAGTGACTGGCTCAAAGTCACCCAGCTGGCTTCATGCCTAAGGTGGGACTAGAACTCTCAGTCTCCTGGTTTGCCATTGGCTCCTTCCTAGGGCTGAGAGAGTGACTGGCTCAAGGTCACCCAGCTGGCTTCATGCCTAAGGTGGGACTAGAACTCTCAGTCTCCTGGTTTGCCATTGGCTCCTTCCTAGGGCTGAGAGACAGGGACTGGCCCAAGGTCACCCAGCCGGCTTTCATGGCTAAAGCGGGACTAGAACTCTCAGTCTCCTGGTTTGCCATTGGCTCCTTCCTAGGGCTGAGAGACGGGGACTGGCCCAAGGTCACCCAGCTGGCTTTCAGGACTAAGGCAGGACTAGAAATCTCAGTCTCCTGGTTTGCCATTGGGTCCTTCCTAGGGCTGAGAGACAGGGACTGGCTCAAGGTCACCCAGCTGGCTTCATGCCTAAGGTGGGACTAGAACTCTGAGTCTCCTGGTTTGCCATTGGCTCCTTCCTAGGGCTGAGAGACGGGGACTGGCCCAAGGTCACCCAGCTGGCTTTCAGGACTAAGGCAGGACTAGAACTCTCTGTCTCCTGGTTTGCCATTGGCTCCTTCCTAGGGCTGAGAGAGTGACTGGCTCAAGGTCACCCAGCTGGCTTCATGCCTAAGGTGGGACTAGAACTCTCAGTCTCCTGGTTTGCCATTGGCTCCTTCCTAGGGCTGAGAGACAGGGACTGGCCCCAGGTCACCCAGCCGGCTTTCATGCCTAAAGCGGGACTAGAACTCTCAGTCTCCTGGTTTGCCATTGGCTCCTTCCTAGGGCTAAGAGACGGGGACTGGCCCAAGGTCACCCAGCTGGCTTTCATGCCTAAGGCAGGACTAGAACTCTCAGTCTCCTGGTTTGCCATTGGCTCCTTCCTAGGGCTGAGAGACAGGGACTGGCTCAAGGTCACCCAGCTGGCTTCATGCCTAAGGTGGGACTAGAACTCTCAGTCTCCTGGTTTGCCATTGGCTCCTTCCTAGGGCTGAGAGACGGGGACTGGCCCAAGGTCACCCAGCTGGCTTTCAGGACTAAGGCAGGACTAGAACTCGCTGTCTCCTGGTTTGCCATTGGCTCCTTCCTAGGGCTGAGAGACAGGGACTGGCCCAAGGTCACCCAACTGGCTTCATGCCTAAGGCGGGACTAGAACTCTCAGTCTCCTGGTTTGCCATTGGCTCCTTCCTAGGGCTGAGAGACAGGGACTGGCCCAAGGTCACCCAGCCGGCTTTCAGGACTAAGGCGGGACTAGAACTCTCAGTCTCCTGGTTTGCCATTGGGTCCTTCCTAGGGCTGAGAGACAGGGACTGGCCCCAGGTCACCCAGCTGGCTTCATGCCTAAGGTGGGACTAGAACACACGGTCTCTCGGTGTCTAGCCTGGTGCCTTAACCCAGTGTTTCTCGCGCATGCTGGCTGGGGAATTCTGGGAGTTGAGGTCCACACAGCTTAAAGTTGCCAAGGTTAAGAAACACTGCCTTAAGCACTACACCAAACTGGCTCTCAAGTTATGTTACTTCGACTTACAAAGTGGCAATATCGTCCAATTCACAAAAACAAATTGGGTTCGTCGCTCAACTTCCCCCTCCCAAAGTTCTGCTTTTCTGTCTCATTCTTTAAATGATGTGTTTGAACTTTACGGCTACAAATAGTGGGATGTGTTCCTTTTTTCCTGCTTTCTCTCTCACTCTCCCTATTTTTCCACAGCCTCCCTCAGTGCCCTCTGTTCTAGTCCAGTGTTTCTCAACCTCAGCAACTTTAAGATGTTTGGACTTCAACTTCCAGAATTCCCCATGCTGGCTGGGGAATTCTGGGAGTTGAAGTCCACGCATCTTAGAGTTGCTGAGGTTGAGAAACACTGTTCTAGTCTGAAAAAGTCCCCATGGAGATTTTTCTGCATTATATTTCCTTTTGGAACTTGACCAATACATAGAAAGCAAAGAGGCTGAACACTTCTGCAGAGTGACAAACAAGATGCTCCCCCACAGTCTTTAGCCACCTTGTAATTCAGCTCAAAGCAAGAATATCATACCCCCCCATGAGAATTTCATTCTTCAATTTGGGGGGCAGGGTGAAAAAAAGATATCTCATTGAACGAGAAGGGTGAAAAATAAAACTGAAGAAAATCCCAGCACCGTCCTATGAGAAACCATGCTTTATGCCTTCACATTTGTTGAAATACTGTATATATTTTAAAATGGAAACGTGAGGGGAAGACCAGGCTAATATTACAGATACCTGGCCCACACAAGAATATTCCATATCTTCAACATTTAAGTTTTTACAAACTTCTCTCTGGCCATCTTAATCAGGCTGGAACATCAGCTGCAGGTAACACCCCTCACAATTGGTCAGGAAGAGAAATAAGCGTGTCTTCTGGCTGGTGTTAACCAAATGGAGGGATTATGATCCCACGCTGCGCGATTGATGCTGAATGGGATATATATGGGATGTGCTAAACGCCTAGAAGCAGCATTTCCAATACAGTAGCTTCTCTACACTTTCTACCCAGGGCCTGCCATGTTAGAGAACATGTCTCTCATGAACTACCCTCACAACAGACTCATAGAACCGGAAGGAGACTTGACCACTGGGAGTGAGAGTCAAAGAGGGGCGACTGGCGAAAATGACGTGCATCAAGTATGGGAAATGCTGCTGGATAGCCCTAAGGGTTCAAACGGGCAGTTGCTACGATTGCAGCTGTGCCTGGACAAGCAATAGATTGAAAAGGGGGTTGTAACTCTTCAAATGAAAGAACATAATAATAGTCTAACCCTCATCTTAAAGCAGGCAATCCCAAGTGGCAGGTTTCCCAAGAAATGACTGCCCCACCAATGAATGAAGACTTCCAGCAGGAGCAATTTAACCTGGGAACCAATTAATCTGTTTTTCAAGTGAAATTTGTCTTGTCTTTGGGGACAGTGAGCAAGTACACCTTTCTTCTCTATATTTGGGGAGTAATGCTACATCACATTGAGTCTGAACTTCTCTAGGCTAAGCCAATTTCTCCTCTGTCTCCTCCAAGGATTTCTCCCCGTTTTTGCTGCCCTTCCCCAAGCACATTCCAATACCCTTCTTAAATAGCAGCGTCCAGAAATACCTATTTGGAAGGTTCCCTCCCCCCCTTATTTATTTCCAGCAATTACATTGATGTGGTTATAATAACAATCTTAGCACTTATACATTCCTCCTGTCTCAGCAAACAGGAGCACCTGACAGGCTTTGTCTGAGCTCGGAAACTAAGCAGACTTGGACCTGGTCAGGAGCTGGACGGGAGATCACCGGAGAATTCCAGGGCCGGAAAGTCAACTGGAATGTTGAAAACCATCCCAGAAGGACTGTGGCTTGAATCATGTCAACTGGATTTCTATTTTCTTAGTGGAAACGTTTCACTCCTTATCCAAGGAGCTTCTTCAGTCTGAGTAAAGTTAGTAAGGGAATCCTTAAATATGTTTCTAGGCTGGCTGTGTGACCTTGCACCTGGGGCTAGGTCATGGTGCAAGGTCACACAGCCAGCCTAGAAACATATTTAAGGATTCCCTTACTAACTTTACTCAGACTGAAGAAGCTCCTTGGATAAGGAGTGAAACGTTTCCACTAAGAAAATAGAAATCCAGTTGACATGATTCAAGCCACAGACTGTTCCACCTGGATGACTGAGAACCTTCATAGACATCCCAGAAGGAAGCCGTGACCAACAGCACTTGTTCAGTTGCCAAGAAAACTCCATGATTGAGTTGACGTAGACCCCAGGAGCCCAGCTCAACCCAAGGGCCTCTCTGCCTTTCTTTCTTGCTAGCAGTGGAATCCTGGCAACAATCCAATCTAGGTTCAGAATCCAATCACATTGTTGGAGGACAGGAAAAAGAAAGCTGACTCAGAGAGACTGCTTTGCCCAAGGCCACCTAGAGACTTTGTAGCAGAGGGATGACTTGAACTCAGTCCTTTCTGATTCATAATTACTAAGAAAGGCCTAAACATGCCTACTCAAAATCATGTTCCATACATCTGTAGATACATCTCTAGGGTATCATCCTAGACCTCATCTAGCAATGAGGCCATCACACCAATGGCCCCAATGGGAGCTTTCCAGAGTGGCTACATAGAGAAGACCCAATCTATGGCCTTGACTATCAGAACACTAGAAGACGATGGTGGCAAAATTGACTTGTTTGATTAAGGAAAAGACAATAGCTACATTGGTTAGTGACTGGGAACCCTTTATGGACTTTTTGCTGAAAATGAGAAAAAAATGAACTTGTGATTTATGGGTTTGATGATTAGAAAGGGTAGAATATGGAAAGAAGGGAGCCATGATGTAACCTTAGAGCAGTGTTTCTCAACCTTGGCAACTTTAAGTCATGTGGACTTCAACTCCCACAATTCCCCAGCCAGCATGCTGGCTGGGGAATTGTGGGAGTTGAAGTCCACATGTCTTAAAGTTGCCACGGTTGAGAAAACCTGCCCTAGAGAGAGAGGATAAAATATGAATGCATTTATAATTGCTATAAAGAAGACTGGAAGCCACTTCTTTACGTCTTTCTTTTTCTTTCTTCTTTGTCTTTTTCCTTTCCTTTCTTTTCTATTTACTAATCACTGTTCTTTTACTTTTCTTTCTTTTTTCTTTAAATTTGTATTGTTTTCACTTTGCAAAAAACTTCTTTAATAAATATTAATTAAAAAAGAATACTAGAAGGTGGCGGCTTCATAGAGCAGGTAGGCTGGTTTGAGAACCAGCGGTTGTTGGGATGGTCAACAATAGACAAAGGTGGCTATCCATATGGTGCTGGACTACAGCTCCCAACATTCCTCACCCTTAGCCTTATCAGCTGGAAGCTGTACTTCAGCAACACCTGGAGGGTCCTAAACTCCATGCTCAAAATCAGGTTCATGAAATGGCAGGAACAAAGAAGATACTGAGCCCGATGCTATATCTCTGGAGTCCCCAGTAGGGAGGGTGGTTATAGATATGAATGGGTCCACGATCTCTCCTTTGGTCCCCTCCAAGCTTTATAGCAGGGGTGGGGAACCTTTTTTCTGCCAAGGGCCATTTAGATATTTATAACATCATTAGCGGACCAGGGGGCGGGGTTTGTGGGCGGGAGCCAATCATAAGCACCAGGGGGCAGGGTTTGCGGGCGGGAGCCAAATGCGCGGAAGGGGGTGGGGTTTGCGGGCGGGAGCTCCTAGATTTATTAAATTTCAAGTCCTGCCTGCGGTTGCCTTGGCAAGGCCAGACCAAATTATTTCGCAGGCCTTATATGGCCCGCGGGCCGGACGTTCCCCACCCCAGCTTTATAGCCTCATTACTTTTGTGTTTTATGTCTGGCCATATAAACATGGCAGGCAAAATCCACTCTAAAAAGTCTACAGCATGCTCTCAAAAGTCCAAATAAATGTGCCCACTGGCTAAAAAATTGAGGATTTCTGCTGTAAGCTTGAAACAGAAAGGTAAAAAATTAATGTTTTAAAATACAGGCCAGGAATCAAACAACAACTGTACCCTATATGAGCTACAGACAATACAGGTCCTACAGTATTGTGTGTTTCATACAGTAGCATAGAAAGCAGCTCTGTCCAAAGTAGCATAGAATTCTGTATTAAAATAAAAATAAAAATGGTCCTTGCTTTGAACCCTAATTCTCAAAGACTAGATTTAAACACCCTTTAGTCATAGTTGACTGAACCATAGGTTGAATAAACCACACTCATCTAGGTTTGCACAACAACAAAACAATGTTAAACAGGGTCAAACCATGACAATATATCATAAAAGGTAAAGGTTCCCCTTGCACATTTCTGCAGTCATGTCCGACTCTATGGACCGGTGCTCATCTCCATTTGTTAGCCGAAGAGCCAGCGTTGTCCGAAGACGCTTCCGCAGTCATGTGGCCGGCATGACGCACACGGAACGCTGTTACCTACCCACCAAAGTGGTGCCTATTTATCTACTTGCATTTGCATGCTTTCGAATTGCTAGGTTGGCAAGAGCTGGGGCGAGTGCGGGAGCTCACTCGGTCACGCGGGACTAGGGATTCGAACCTCCGAACTTGCGATCTTCCGATTGACAAGCCTGGTGTCTTACCCGCTGAGCCACACACCCACAATATATCATATAGTCCACTAATAATTAAATGGCTAGCTTTACTTTTGACAGTCCCAAATGGCTAAGATGTGGTAACTCGTAGAAATGCCTTATCCCTGTGCACCTTCTTAAACATTAGATACGTTTCCAGAGACCACGCTTTCCGCCCTGCAAAATGAAGTCAAGCTGAGAAATTCTCAGAGCATTCTTGGTCCTGGTGCTTCGACTGCAGACCTCTGACCCTGAGAGTTTCATCTGTCTCTTGACTCAAGACTTTTAAATAAATATCTTGTCTGACTCTCCCAGTTTTAAAAAAGCTGCCTTTCATTCTAGGGATGCAATGGGTTAAACCCTTACCCTGTTTCACTTCCTTTTTGGGTCCTTTCTTCTACATTGCACCTAACACGTTTCAGGTTATCGTAAAGGCCTGGAAGGATTTCATTTGTAGAATGGTAGGCAAGTGCCACGAATCCAATCAAACTTAGAAATAAACAGATCAATACCTGAAGTTGATAATAAATGTTAGTAAGTTGTTGAATGATGCAAAGTGGACCATTAACAGCAGAGGCAGACAAATGTTGGCTGTCTGGCTGTAGCATGTAATGGTTTCTGAAGGCCCAAAGTGAGATGCTCCATGACACACACACAAGCAGGCCAGAACTTCTGTGCATAGCATGCATCTTTCCTTTTCAACCATGCTGAGCCACTTTTAAGGCTTGCGGTTTCTATGCTGCCCACTTTAAAATGCAGACTAAAATTCAGTGCCATGCTGGGGAGATTTAAGGTGACAAACAGAGGTTACGCGTCCATGTGTCCCTTTGGTACTACAAATTGCCCACCTCTGGTTAATAAGAACTCTGCTGGTTTCTTAAAAGAGAAAGACAGAATATTTTGCTGGAACAAGTTAACATCTGTGCAGCTACTGTGAAGGTCTGGCTCCCCAGATGCTGAAGTTGGAGGGTGCGTGGCTTGCAGTGCAGGAAAGGCAGCTGCTACAACATCAGCAGTATGCATGCAAACTAACATTACAGATGAAGAAGGTTGTGGCTGTCACCTGCCTCAATGACTTCCTCCAAAAAACCAGTTACAGTTTTGTAAGTGTATCCTTAGCAGAGCTTGATGTTTCTTTCTTTCTTTCTCTCCCCCCCCCCCCAACTCCCATATTTACAAAGAGGAAAGGACAGCTCACACAGGTGCAGACTCCAAGTCTCATGGGTGAACAGCTTGGTATGCTAAGAAACATACTAAACATTGTACCTGAAGCTAATGAACAGAGTTTACAAAGAACACCCCCCCCCCAACCTATAAGGGTAATAAATAAAAAGAGCTGCATGTTTTCTGCTTGAAGCTCTCCAGAAATGCAACATTGGAAGCCAATTCATAGAGACGGGTTCTCCTTTTCCCAAAGAACCAGAGGATAGAACAAGAAAACTAACAGACTTGAATTAACTTATATCACACCTCTGCCACTAATTTACCGTGTGACCTCAGATACGGCACTTTCTTCCTATGTTTATACTTCATATAAATATACTTTATATGTATATACTTTATATAAACACACACCCAAATACACACAGACACATATAAAGAGAAAGAACAGCAGCTCTAGGTCACAGGTAGAGAAGGAAAGCTGTTTAGCTATTTCTTTACCAGCTATTCCTTCAGTAAATATTACTCGCAAGGAACTTCCAACATGATGCATGGATGAAAAGAAGGTTGTTGGATTGGGGGGGGGAGGAGGTAAAATAAGATTTAAGTATCCCTCCCTTCTAACTGGTTCTTTGCACCCAACTGAACACCCAGTTCCTTTTTATTTATTTAATGTCACCGAATATTGGGAGAGAGCTGTGTCAATCTGTGGGATTGAAAAAGTCTGGTAGCACCTTTTCCAGCTAGCACATTTTAGTAAAAGGCTGCAGCTCACCAAAGCTTTTAATAAACCTTTTAATAAAATCTGTTGGTCGGAAAAGATGCTCCCAGACCCCTTCAGAAAATTATGTGAGACTTCCAAGTGATTCGCCTCTCAATGGTAAAGGATTCGTAACCACCTCATTAATGGTTTACAAACTATAAGGTTTACACCAGTGTTTCTCAACCTTGGCAACTTGAAGATGCGTGGACTTCAATTCTTCAATTCAATGCTGGCTGGGGAATTCTGGGAGTTGAAGTCCACGCATCTTCAAGTTGCCAAGATTGAGAAACACTGGTTTATACAGTACAGTAGATGAAATTAGTAGGGACAGGACAACAGCAATGCTGCTAGTCTCAGCCAAAGTGATAGGTGAGTATGGAGCTGTTTTCAGCTGGAAAAGGGAAGGAGAAAAGATGACATTGAAGATCGAAGTTGAAGGCCCGTGGAAGATCAGATGTCAGGGTGCTTTTCTGCAGTGCTGTCCCGATAGCTAATAAAAATGGAGGAACACCCAGCCCTGGATTCCAGCCATGAGCAAGGAATGGAATCATGGGAATATTATGCAGGATTCCCTTCAAGCAGAAACAAGAACGCCAAGTTGCTTTGACTACCCAGACCTGCAGTAAAGATTTTTTCAAGTACAGCGTACCACCCAAAAGTGGGGAGTGTCAGTTCAGACCTTGGGAATGGCACACCAAGTTAATGGAGGAAAGGAACCATGTGTTACTGCCTACGGCTGAACAAAACGAGGCAGCGCCGCCTTCGAGTTTACAGCTGGGGTTCTAACAAAATGCTTTCTGAAGTAATCCACTGAATTGTAAACTAACCAAACAGGCTGAGTTGGCACAGCTTGCTAAACCACCAACCCCTGCCAACCACGGTTCAATTAACCAAGCGTGGCAAGCTGTTAGGTTTTAACTGACTTGGTTAAGCGCGAGGGGTGGGCGCCGAGTTTTCACAAGCACTCGTCAAGGCTTATGCCTTGTAAGACATCCCGCCATCCCCCAATGCACAGGTCCAGCACCTTTTTCTTTCTTTATGCACATCATTTGGAAAGAGGCAGAGTGAATGGGCAGGAGCAAGCAAAGGGTCCACTGAGGCCTCTTTCCCAGCGCAGCCTAGAAGAGCCACATGTCCTGAACTTCACTCCACAAACATTGCCAAGTTCACCTTATCAGGCACAAACAGCTCCGTTTTTCATAGGAAAAGGTCACTGTTTTTCACGTCATGCTCTAAGAGCTATAAATGGATTCATCCAAATAAACAGAGCCCTTTTCTGAGTCGCCAGGCTGAAGCACTAACTCGGGAGGTGTGGAGCACATGGCCTCAGACACAATGTACAAAACTGAAAGAAAAAATGGAATTGAAAGCAGTCTTCTTCCTTGCCGTTTCCCTGCGCGGGACTCAAATCTTCAACATGTGCAGCTCACCCAACCAGCCGCATGGGTTGGGCAATGGAGTCCAACACATCTGGAGGGCACCAAGTTGAGGAAGGCTGTCTTCATCCTTGCCCCACCCAGAGCTTTTAACAGCCAGGTTCCTACCCTTGGCAAGCAGAACCGCAGCCAAACAGTGTTATCACGCCTCCGCAGGATTGCCATGAAGCTACCGGCCGCTCAGAGTTTCAAGAGGCAGGCTGGGCTATCAGAGTAAGAAGTTTAAAAACTGAAGAGGCCACCTGTGGTCTGGTATACCACCGCAGGGCCCGGCTAGATCTGCCAGTTGACCATTGCAGCCAAAGGCTCGGAGGCCCGAAAGGGGTCTATTTTCGCAAGACAGGGACCTGAAACTGTAAGGAAGAATTGGGGGTGAAGAAAAAGAAGGGAAGGGAGTGGTACCCGAGGGGAGCGGTGCAGGGAAATGCGAAAGAGGCCAAGGGGGTGGAAAGGAGAAACAGCCCTACTTTACCCTTTGCACAAGTCCCAGGGACTAGACCCCTCTCCCAGCGCTAAAAGTTAAACTCCTCCTTCCCTTCTAAAATTAGGAATTTCAAATTGCCAGCTTTCCTGAAAGTTACAACTCTAAGCTTTAGTCCCTAATCCCCACGTGTCTGAAATGCGAAGTTCTCCAGAACTGGGGTGAATCGCGACTGCACGCGTTCAGAGGCACCGGGTCCAAAGTTGGACCTCCCCGGGAGCGGGCCCCCTTCTAGACATGCTCAGAGGCACAGCCGCTTCTGCTCTGGCAAGCGAGAACCCGAGCATTACGAAACAGCCTCCGGGGTTACGCCCTGACTCAACCCTGGCAGCTCGCGCTTCCTACGCAGACAGGAGGCCAGGTCCCGGGGGAGGCAGGCTCCGGCTCTCCTCAGCCGCCGGCCCCTTCTTCGGCCCCGGACACCCCGCATTTCCCCGCCGGCTTACCTGAAATAGTAGACATCGCTTTTCCCGGCGCTCAGCCCCGATTTGCGGATGACCTCTTCCTTCTTCCAGCCTGGGGGCAACGCCGGACAGTCCACCCTCTTGCCCCGCTTCTCCATCCGGGGGCCTCGGAGGTGCCCCTCGGCCGGAGCCGGAGCCGAAGCGGGGGTAAGTGGGGCGCCCTCGGGCCGAGGCCTGCTGGCCCGCTCACCGGCCCCTTCGGCAGGGGCGGAGGGGAGATGTCGGCGGGGCGCGCGGACTGGCAGACGCGAGGAGCGGCGCTGGCACTCTCTCGCCGCGGCGCGTTGGGGCAGCTGTCCAGCAGCGGCGACAGAAGCAGCGGCGGCCGCGGCGGTAGAGGTGCCCACCCCGGCCGCCTCCTTCTCCGCCTCCGCTGCTGCCGCCGTCGAGCCCCCTCGGCCAGCGCTGGGAGGAAGAGTCGGGGCTGCGCGCGCAGGGCTTTCCTTCGGCCAGGTGGCGAGGGCGGCGGCGGCGGCGGCGGCGGCGGCGGAGGAGAAGGAGGCGGCGGCGGCGGCGGAGGCGGGGGGAGCAGCGGCGGCGGCTGCTGCTGCTGCTGCGGCTGCTTCCGTAACTGAGCCTCGGAATCCGTGTCATCGGCGCTCGGAACCTCGGGGTCATAGAGCCCGCGCGGCACAGCCAAGGGAGGGAGGAGAGTGGGAAGGATGACGGCGCGCCAGCCAGCCAGCCAGCGAGCCGGCGCGCCCACGCCCCAGCCGGGCAGGCATTCCCGGCTTCCTAAGACCGCCCCTTTCCTCAATCCCGCCCCGCTTCAGCCTGGAGCGGCGCTGTGCAACGCTGCCCGGGTGCTTCGAATCCGACGCCTTCTTTGCGCCAAGCCTCGGAGGATGGCCCGTCCCCGGCTGCGCGCCTGGGATCGGAAGTAAGTCGCGCCTTAACGCGCCCGCGGTGGCGGCTGGTCGGAAATCCTGGAGGCTCTTCCGCCGGGATTGAGGCTTAAGGCTTGCAATATGAGACGCGGGCGTGTCTAGGGCCATGTGCAGAGTTCTTTTCCCCCTAGATCCCGGGGCGCTCAAGAGTCCACGTCTTTGGAACTGAGCGAAGGATGACAACGATGAAGTTGTAACTTTTAGGCCGGACCACTGAGCGTGTCCAAAGTAGCTCTTTCTTTCATTGCCACTAAGACCGACAGATTTCAGACATCTAAACGGGAACGAAACTTTCCATTCGGGCAGTGCTTCTGAGCATAAACGGAGTGGTATTTTCCCCGGGGTACGCATCTGGGGCTAGGAATCAGGGAGAGAGGACAGAGTTGCGATTTTCAAGATGATCTCTGACCATGTGCAGAGCGACTCTCCCCGATTTTCAAGATTAACGCTGGCCATGTGCAGAGTGACTCTTCCCTGAGCAGCCCCATAACACGCCGAACCGGATCTAGTGGATGCAACGGTGCGTCCTGGAGAGCAGTAATTTTCAGCAGCCCAGATTTCTAATATTAGACACGAAACACCGCGTGGGTGGGCAGAACTTCAGCCGGGAGCTGCTATGCCGGACCTCGAAGGCGCGAGGAGCCGGCGAGAGGCTTCAAGCGTTACGTGTTTCCCATTCGGAAAGTCTCTGGGCATGAAAATTGCTCTCCGCAGTGAAAGATGCGAAGGTCGCGGCGGGGGGGGGGCGTGGAATGTAACGAGCTCCTTTGCTGGTCGCGGAGGCGCGGGCAGCGTGAAGAAGAAAAGAAAGCCGGGCATTTACGCGGCCTCCCTTCTCCTCACCTTCAGTCCTCTCCCGGATTTTAAAAAGACCAGATAAAAGCCTGTGGAAATTAGAGAAGTTCGTCTCCTGGCAATGGACTGTCATATGAGTTTTCTAAGTGGGTCAAAATGAGCCTTAAAGAAGGTGAGGAGAAGGAAGGCCACTTAAAAGTAGCAACGTGGCAGGAGAGGGATTCGGTGAAGTTAACGTGGAATTTTTAGAAAGAGGCTTGCTGGCTACTTTTTCCTAACTTAGCGCCCTCTGAAGCGTATTGGCTCCGGGAGGGGGTGAAAGTCCAACCCTGCACCAGCCTGGAGAAGTTAACTCCACAGGCTGCTGTCACACAGTAGCTTAACCCCGGGGGTAAAGACCGATCTGCTGCATTTCACTTGTTAAATCTAGTAGAGCTTTACGAAGCTGTTGTATGAATCCAGTTTCTTGGGTAACTTTATGATTCGGAGTATTGTGCAATCCAGAAGATGGGTTAATTCAGTAACCAGATAAAGTGGGTTGTGTGAACAACGCCACACATATTAGTTAGCCAGATTTTAGCCTAGCGCAGTGTTTCTCAACCTTGACAACTTTAAGATGTGTGGACTTCGACTCCCAGAATTCCCCAGCCAGCATGCGCTGGCTGGGGAATTCTGGGAATCGAAGTCCACACATCTTAAAGTTGTCAAGGTTGAGAAACACTGGCCTAGCGTGTGATTCAGACCCAAAGCATAAAGTTAGCTTCTGGTTCAGCATGTTCTGCAAACTCAAAACATCCATCGGTGGAACTGGCGATGTTCCCATAATAGGCTAACCCATGATTTAACATGAATAAACCACATTGGCTGGATATACACCACACACTCAGCCCGAACAATCAAACTACGTTTTGGGTTGGTGTGTGGTGTGAACCCAGAGACTGAATTTCCCACGCAGATTCGTTTGTAAAAGGCTGTGCTGTTGTTTTCTAATAAAAAGGATACAATTTGGATCTTCTTGTTTCCATTCCCTGGAAGAAAGTTTGTAAGTAACTTCTGCAGCTACAGTTCAACTTTCTCTTTCGTTGCGGAACAGGTATTTCCAAATGTTACAAAGAACTTCGGAGTCTCCCTCCTTTGGGGAATTAATAGGTTTATTCACCGCAGTACTTTCCTACCTTCTTTTAACACACCAACGAACCACTAGGGACCCCTGCCCGTCTAGGATGGGCTTTTCAAACATGGCTATCATTTGTTAAGAGATGACTTAATCCCTTTCACTTTCTTAGAACGCGAACTTAACAGGCGGGTCAACGAGAGTTGCTGAAGACGTTCATTTCGCGCTCAACCCTTGCAAGGAAGGACATGGCTTGTTCTCAGGACACACTGAACCCCGAGCTAACCCCAGGGGCTAAAAGTTCGCACAACCCGCTGGACTAAAATGATGCGGGCTAGCTACTGGTTCAAGGTAAACTCCACATTCCGGCCAAGGAAAGAAGTTCAAGGGTCTAAGCCGGCCGACCCGACGCATGGCCAGCCCCGGACTCTCATTGGTGCGCGCAAAGAGAACGGAAGGACGATTGGACGGCTTCTCCTTAGCTCCTCCTTCCAGGCTAGGCATCTGAGTTCAGCGACCGGCCGTAGCTCCGGGCGGAGGTGGAGCGTGTTCGCTGGTCCGCCTGCGCCACCGCTGCTGCGCAAACGCCGCGCGAAATGGAGGACTCGGGAGGCGAAGGGGAGGAGACCGAGCTCGAGTGGCTCTTCCCGGAACCCAGCCGCGGACTCCGGAGAGATTCACCTGCTGCTGCAGAAGGAGTCTCGTGTAAAGTCCTAAGAAATCTTCTTCCTCCTGGGTCCCGTGGACTAGGAGCAGGGCAGCGCCTCCTCCAAGGGAAAGCACGGGAGCTGAGACGGGGGCCTGGGGGGAGGCTACGATCCAAATAGGTGCTTTAAAAAAAACTATTTGGAAACGCTGTCCCGTGCTCATACATAAAGGCCGTGTTCACACGGCACACTGCACCTTAATCTTGCCACATTTTCACCCAGTGTATGATGTGAGTCCAGCCCAAGTAGTTTATGGTTCAATGTGAGGTGGGAATTCAGAATAAATAGATGAAGGCGATCTTGTGCCCGGTGTCCCCCAACTTTGTAGTCGATGTGGGTTGTGCGTCAGAGCTGGTGGAAGAGCTTCCCTTCTGCGGACGAGAAGGATCTGCCGGAAGCACATTCAAGGCGGGGGTTAGGAAAGGGGCATTGACAGTTTCCTGCTTGCCCAAATGGGAAACAAGCCAGGATGCTTTGCAAAAAGGGATTAATCTTGGCTTGGATAGGGAGACCATCTTTTAAAAAGCCTTTGCTCCCTGGAATTTTGCCCTCTACTTCTGGGAGAGAGCAGGGTCGTGACTGTTATGTGTGATTAACATTTAAGCAATTTCCTGCATTTGCTCAACACTTTGAAGCAGAAACTAATGACAGTAGCTGGGTTTGCACAGCAGTCTTGGCCAAAATGTGGTTGACTTAATTGTAATTCCTTGTGCTGTGCAAACACAGAGATTGAGAATTATTCTACAGGCTGCAGCTTGCAGCTCCATGGAAAGGGGTACTATGTGTCTCCAGATGCAGCAGTGGTCATCTGCTTGCATTCACACAGCATGCTAACTAGACCATGGTTTACTAAAGTAACCCAGTTGCCCGGGAACAGTTCACACTGAACAATAAACTAAACTAATAAATAATAAACTTATTAATAATAATAAATAAATAATAAACTAACAGCTGGGTTCACACAACAACTGGGCCACAAATCAGCCAACCCTATTTTGGCCCAATCTACAGTCTTGCCTGTGAGATAAGGTCCTTAAGATGCTTGGTGCTAGATGGGAAGGAAATGACATATTTATGGAGTGATTTTTTTAAACTGAAAGTTCTGATCGATAGCCTTTAAACCAGGGCTTTCCAGAGTTTTCCCGCGGCAACACACCAACCGCCGTTGGTGTGTCGCCACGGGAAAACCCGGAAGTGCCGCCGTTGCAGCAACGCGCAAAAACCCGGAAGCGCTGCTGCCTTTTTCGGATTTTTGTGCGCCGCCGTTGGTGTGTCACCGCGGGAAAACCCGGAAGCGCTAATGATGATCAGCGCTTCCGGGTTGTGTGGCGACACACCAGACTGTGTGTGGCGACACACTTTTGTGTCGCCACACACAGTTTGGAAAGCTCTGCTTTAAACCAATATAGGATTTTATTTACAAAATAATGTATTACTGTTAGAAAATCACAGATAATTAAAGCAGTCTAAAATTCAGCATCGTGGTGTGAAAGAAGCAGAGCCAGGCCCAAAACAGAAGTGTCTGTGGCTATGCTGAGTGGTGAGTTAGTGAAGCGGGATACTACAAAGATAATGGGAAAGAGATTTTTCTGAACTTTGATCTTCGTTGCAGCTTATCATGCCCAAGCTGTGCCAACTGGAAATGCCTGGAACCGAATCATTGTGCATCTGGACTTGGACTGTTTTTATGCCCAGGTAGAAATGATCTGCAATCCTGAATTAAGAAGCAAACCTTTAGGTAATCTTACAATTTTGATGGTAAATACTGATCCATGGGATATATTAAAAGGGTGGCTCTGCCTGTACTCTCTTATTTTTCAAAGGAAACAGGCAATACGTATTTTGCTTTCCATCATAATCAAGATAGTAAGGAAACTGCTTGCTCTTGTGGTTGTTTAGCAATTCTCATTGGCTGAGTTAACCATTGGGACAGGGTTCACACAGGATGCTAATCCATAATGTGGTTTATTTGGTTCTTGGCTTCATATGTTGTATGACCCCCATCAACAGTTAGGATTTAGTGTGCTCTGTGAATCTAGTCAGTTGTTGTTTCTTTAGTAAAATTCTGGCCAACAGATCATAACGTAATATGTTGTGCGAATTAAGTGTGCAAATTGGCTGTGATCCAACTCAGTTACTTGATTCGGAATGTCAGGTTGATTCAGAAAATCAAGTCAACCCAATCAGATGCTTCAACTCAATTTGGAAAAAGAAGGGCTGAGTTTTCAGTCTGATTCAGAAAGGGGATTTGGTTCAGAGATTCAATCAAACTGAAACTTTGTGTGTTTTTCAATTTCAGTCATATTCTTGACAGCTATCAGAGCTGGATTGCCCATTTCAACGTTGGGCTGCTTCTGAACACTGAGAATAGTCTGTTCCCCTACCTCCAGCAAATTTGTAGTGCTGCCCCATCCACCAAAAAACCACACAGGTTTAGTTCCACAACTCAACTTTAGAAGATGAGAAGTTTGTGCAAAATATTCCAAAGGTGTGTCTCTTGTTTATAACGTGAGCTTAAATTTCCAGAAGCTTCAAATGCAGTCCTAGGCTATATAATGTGATTTGGGGCTTATTGCAATGTGTGAAGCCAGGCATGGCATATAGGCAGGAAATGTGGCTTATTCAATAAGCTACAATTAAAATAAATCAGGGCTTAGTGTGACACATGAAGCCAACTAGCCTGAGAGTGCTAATACTGCAGCATTGAATGCGTCAGGAAGTCATCTCCCTTGAACAGATGGAATTGCAACTGAGAGTAAATTTACATAAAGTTGCTTTGCAGGCAACTTTGGAAATAATAGAAGCTACGTTGTGAAAATTATTGAAAGGTATTTGGCATGTAGCCACTGCCATATGGATTCTTACTGCTAAGTAAGTATACTTACTTTCAGGTGTGCAGCAGAAATACCTGGTAGTCACCTGCAATTATGAAGCCAGGAATGTTGGTGTGAGAAAACTCATGAGTGTGAAAGAAGCGAAAGAAAAGTGTCCAGATCTGGTGCTGGTTAATGGAGAGGATCTGACAAAATACAGGGAAATTTCTTACAGGTTGACAGGTATTGCTTTGATAATCTTATCCTTGTAGTACTGGAAAATGTTGAGCTTATTTTCTTGGGCTTGGTTGCAACATCCCATCTGCCTAGAGCAGGGGTCGGCAAACCGCAGCTCGCGAGCCACAGGCGGCTCTTTGGCCCCTTGAGTGTGGCTCTTCCCCAGGCAGGCGTGGCGGGCGTGGCGGGGGCAGGCGCAGCAGCGGGCGTGGCGGGGGCAGGCGCGGCAGCGGGCATGGCGGCAGCAGGCCCTAAGTGTGCGCAATTGGCCCGCAAACTCCCGCCCGCAAACCCCGCTCCCGCGCTGGATTCCCCACCAGCTTTACCAGAAGAGAAGCAACTGGAGCAGTCGAGCCTCTTTCCCTTCTCCTTCTTCCAAACCTCCCCCGCCCCCTTCCACGCGATTGGCTCCCGCCCGCAAACCCCGCCCCCTTCCACGCGATTGGCCCCCGCCCGCAAACCCCACCCCCTTCCACGCGATTGGCTCCCGCCCGCAAACCCCACCCCCTGGCCCTCGAGTTATATTATAAATTTTATAACTGTCAAAATAGCTCCTGGCATAAAAAAGTTTGCCGACCCCTGGCCTAGAGGGCTTGGTATTTTGAGAGTATTCCTACGTCGTAGGAATCCATCCTTACTTTAATCCATCCTTACTTTAATCATGGCTTGTTGAATTGACCAGAAGCCTGGCTTCGTACACAGTGCTAACTCATAAAGCATGATTTATAAGCCACAATGGCTGAGTTGACATCCTATGTTAATTCCAAACCAAAAAAAAATGTGCTATGGTGTAACATGATATGTAAATCTGGCCATTGAGGTTGTAAACCATGATTTAGACCTTAACATGTTATGTGAATCCAGCCAAGTAGAGCTTATTCAAATCATGGTTTGGCAAACTATGGATTAGCATATGTGAATCCAGTCTGTGTTAACTGATTCTTGTGATGTTGCTCCTTCAAATACTTATTTTTTGTCAAATTTCTATGAAACTTGATGTTGCCATTCATGAAGGGGTTATCAGAAAACAAGTAGATGTGGAAAGATTCCAATGAATTCCTCTCTCCATTCCCACTCTTGTTACGCAATGTGTAATCGAGCCAGGAGACAGTATTTGAGGATCTTCTTGAGCAATTTACTCTGTAGGAATGATGTCATAGGACCGTGTTCTGATGTATTGTCTGTTAGGTGCAGATGGATTTCTCAGCCAGAAGCCATTCTGCTCAGAGTAGGTTCTACAGATGGCCAAGTTAGCAGGCATATTTCCTATCTTGTTTTTGTTCATTTCAACAGTAGCTTGTTCCTTTTAACCCCAGGAGGGAAGCCCAATATCAGATTTGCTTAAACCAGAAGTCATGTTCCATTTTGGGATCCTGTCTAAAATGATTTTCTTAGGAGGGTGCCCATGAGATGTAAACTGAAGAAATAGTCATAGGGTCATCTCACAATGGCAGTTGTTTGGAGTCAAAAGAATCGTTCTGTTCCAAAGGCATCTCAACAATGTTGGGTGTTATTTCAGTTTGTGTGTGTGTGTGTGTGTGTGTGTGTGTGAGAGAGAGAGAGAGAGAGAGAGAGAGAGAGAGAGAGAGAGAGAATTGTATCTCTGCCTTTCCAAAGTAAAAATGAAACCTAGGATGACTCAACAAGAGGTTAAACATTACAGTATCATAAAACATGGTAAACTTGTATAGTCATGGACCTTATAGGGCTGATCAAATGCTTGCTAGAACACATTGTTAAAGTAAAATAGGGAGGGTTGAAAAAAGAGGTTTCTAAAGCAGATCTCTGTAGGTGAAAAGTTCCGTAATCACGATTAGATGGGAAATATTGAAGAAGTGAGCCATCCCCCTTCTGGCCGCCCTAATATAGGATAAGCTATTGGTATCCCTCTGGAGTGACTGCTATCCCCTCTCAGGTGTAAGAGACGTGAGAGGGGGCATGAGTATGTGTGAAGAGAGTTAGAACACTCCTTCCCTGAGTGAGAGTTGGGGTGAGAAGTAGTGTATGGAGCGCCCCTCTTGACTAGTGAGAGAAGTCTGGGGGGCGCAGGGAATGAACGAGTGAATGAATGGGTGAGTGGTGATTGGGCTCCTCCAGTGACGAGAGCTTGAGCTGGTACACTGGGGGGCTCTTCGTCACTCTACTGATTGGGTACGAATGAGTGGTGAATGATGGAGGGATGCCTATTATCATCTGGAGTATTTGTGAGTCCAGGAGTGGAGGCTAATGGACTTGGAGACTCTGGGGGCTACAGGGCAGGACAGGCCATTGAAGTGGTGATGGGCAGGGGATATTATGACGGGAGTTGGAGGGCGGGCCATCGTAGGGGAAGACGCCCCCGGTGCTCATTACCGGTGGCGTGTTCCGGCCCTCCACACTCATACCTAGGCCCTGGTCAGCAGACGCATGGTTGTCCCGATTTCCGGCTGCTGCTATGCAATGCCTGGTTAATAAATAACAAGGCCCTCCTCATTCACGATCTGATTTTAGAGGAGGGGGCAGACCTGGCATGTATTACCGAAACCTGGCTGAGCCCGGAGGGAGGTGTTCCTCTCTCTGATATATGCTCGGCCGGGTTTCGGGTTTGGCACCAGCCGAGACCTCGGGGCAGGGGAGGAGGAGTGGCTGTTGTCATCAGGGAATCTCTAGTGGCCGTCAGGGGCCCTGCTCCGCAAGTTACCGGGTGTGAGACCTTGTTATTCAAGTTGGGTTCTCGTGAACAGTTGGGAGTGTTGCTATTGTACCAGCCTCCCTGTTGCGTGGCAACCTCCCTGCCTGAGCTGCTGGAGGCCATCTCGGGGGTGGCGGTTGAGTTCCCCAGGCTTTTGGTCCTGGGGGACTTCAATCTGCCCTCCTTGGGACAGGCCTCAGAAGCGGCTTGGGAGTTCATGGCCACCATGGCGACCATGGGCCTGTCTCAGATTATCCAGGACCCGACTCGAGATAGTGGCCTCACCCCGGATTTAATTTTCTTGTCGGAGCAGTGGCAAAGTGATCTGAGGGGAGAACTACATCTTTCCCGTTGTCATGGTCAGATCACGCCCTGGTGACCGTGAGATTTTCCTATGCCACCCCCCTCCGCAGGGAGGCGGGACCTATTCGATTGGTCCGCCCCCGGCGACTGATGGACCCGGTAGGGTTCCAGAGGGAGTTGGGGGTTATACCTGGAGGTCTGCTGCACGGTCCAGTGGAGGCCCTGGCGGCTGCCTGGAATAGAGAGGCGGCGGGGGCCTTGGACAGGATCGCGCCTGTGCGGCCTCTCTTGTCCAGCCGGGCCCGAAGCTCCCCCTGGTTTACGGAGGAGCTGAGGTCCTTGAAGAGGATTAAGAGACCCCTAGAGCGCCACTGGAGGAAGACAAAGACTGAATCCGACCGAACACAGGCTAGAGCCGCTATTAAGGCCTACCTTGTGGCGATAAGAGCGGTGAAACGCCAATATTTCTCCGCTCTTATTGCATCTGCGGAATGCCGCCCGACGGCCCTGTTCAAACTTACCCGATCCCTTTTGGGGAAAAGGGAGGTAGAAATTCACCTCCCGGGCCGTGCGGAGGAATTTTCTCGGCATTTAGTGGACAAAATCGCTCGGGTTCACTCTGGGTTTGATTCCAAGTGTGAGACAGAGTCTGTTGAGATACCCAGGGAGCGTACTTACTTTGTTAACTGGGAACGGTTTAAGCCTGTCAGACCCGAGGAAGTGGACAGAGTTCTCCAAACTGTTAATGCCACCACCTGTCAAGATCCATGTCCCTCCTGGCTGGTGAAAGCAGCCCAGGAGGTGACTTGCAGTTGGGTCCAGACGATGGTCAATACATCGTTAGGGGAGGGGGTGTTTCCGGCAGCTTTTAAAGAGGCGTTGGTACGCCCTCTCCTCAAGAAACTGTCGTTGGACCCTACTGTACTGGATAACTTTCGTCCAGTCTCCCACCTCCCCTTTTTGGGGAAGGTGGTTGAGAAGGTGGTGGCATTGCAGCTTCAGAGGATTCTGGAGGAAACGGATTATCTGGACCCCTTTCAGTCAGGTTTCAGGCCTGGTCATGGGACTGAAACTGCATTGGTCACGCTTATGGATGATCTTTGGCGGGAGCGAGATGGAGGTAGTGCATCCATTCTCGCTCTTCTTGACCTCTCAGCGGCTTTCGATACCGTTGACCATGGTATCCTTCTGGAGCGGCTCAGGGAGTTGGGGGCAGGCGGCATTGTATTGCGCTGGTTCGCCTCCTTCCTCCAGGGCCGGTCCCAGTCAGTGTTGATTGGGAGCGAGAGATCCGGCCCGCAGGCCCTCTTTTGTGGGGTCCCGCAGGGCTCGGTACTCTCTCCGCTCCTTTTTAACATCTACATGAAACCGCTGGGTGAGATCATCCGTCTCCATGGGGTGAGATATCATCAGTATGCTGATGATACTCAATTATACATCTCCATCCCAGGGGAAGTAAGTGATGCAGTTTCTACCCTGTCCAAGTGCCTGGGGGCTGTAGGGGCCTGGATGGGGAAAAACAGGCTTCGACTGAACCCTAGTAAGACGGAGTGGCTGTGGATAAATGGCTCCTTGATTTCTAGGAAGTTGTCATCTCTAGTTCTGGATGGGGTAGCACTGCCCCAGACAGACCCGGTACGTAACTTGGGGGTCCTCCTGGACTCACGACTCCTGCTTGAAGAGCAGGTGGCAGTCGTGGCCAGGAGGGCCTTTGCACAACTTCGTGTTGTGCGCCAGTTGCGACCTTTCCTGGAGCGGGAGGCCCTTCGAACAGTCACTCATGCCCTGGTTATCTCACATATAGACTACTGTAATTCGCTGTACATGGGGCTACCCTTGAAGAGTATCCGGAAGCTCCAACTGATCCAGAATGCGGCCGCACGAACCATCTTAGAAGTCCCATATCGGACTCATGTGACACCATTACTACGCGAGCTGCACTGGGTTCCAGTTTGCTTCCGGGTGCAATTCAAGGTGTTGGTTATGACCTTTAAAGCCCTTCATGGCATGGGACCAGGTTACCAAAGGGACCGTGTTATCCCCATTACATCGTCCTGTCCCGTCCCATCCGGTCATGCAGGGAGGGCATGCTACGGACCCCATCAGTTAAAGAATTCCATCTCACGGGGTCACAGAAGCGTGCCTTCTCTGCAGTAGCGCCTGCCCTGTGGAATATTCTTCCCCCAGAGTTAAGACAGTCCACCTCGCTCCTGGGCTTTAGGAAACAACTTAAAACTTGGCTTTGTCAACAGGCCTGGGGCGGTAAGGAGGGCAGAAACTCCTGGGGATGGCTAGTATAGTAAGATAGTCCTAGAATAGCCCTTCCAAGGCTGAAAGAACACATTGCCTTCTAAATTTTTATATGTATGGTATTTTAAATGGTTATTTTAATGTTTTAATCTTTAATATTTGTAATTTTGATGATTTGTAAACCGCCCAGAGTCCCTTGAGGGAGTTGGGCGGTGAGAAATCGAATTAATAAATAAATAATAAATAATAAATTGAATAAAACTCAAGAGGCTAGCACACACCGTGACTGCATTTGCACAACTGGCTCATCCATGACTAACTTATCCATAGTTTGTTCAACTCAGTTTTCTGGATTTGCACAATATAAGGTAAAGGTAAAGGTTCCCCCCGCAAAGTTGTGCAGTCGTGTCCGACTCTAGGGGCCGGTGCTCATCTCCGTTTGTTAGCCGAAGAGCCAGGGTTGTCCGAAGACGCTTCCATGGTCATGTGGCCGCATGACGCATGCAGAATGCTGTTACCTTCCCACCGAAGTGGTACCTATTAATCTACTTGCATTGGCATGCTTTAGAATTGCTAGGTTGGCAAGAGCTGGGGCTTGTGCGGGAGCTCACTCCGCACGCAGGGCTAGGGATTCGAACCTCCGAACTTGCAATCTTCCGATCGACAAGCCTGGCTTCTTACCCGCTGAGCCACCACGCCCCTGTATTGCACAATATACACCACACCACACATTGCACAATATACTGAAGCATAAACTAACCACTCAGGCTCAAAAAAACAAGCTAGATTAAAATGTGTCTTGCTAGTTTGTGGTCCAGTTTGTGTGTGTGGGGGGGTGATCATGGACATCTTTTAATAGAGAAAATACATGTGGTCACATATATGTGATTGATAGCGACTTGATGGCACATAATCAATGTTTTGTGAACCAAGCCATTGTGTTAAGCCATAAACCAGGCTTTTCAACCCACAAGAGCTAGGTTCACACATCAGGCTAACGCACAAGCCAACCACTGATTTGAACATAGTGCCTACATAGAGTCTTTTTAGAAAGAAGTGGTCTATACATTGTATAAATTAATCAAGTTATATATTATAAACTCTTCTGAACGATGGCGAAACTCTAGTGTGGATCCCCTAAAACTCTTCCAAAACAAGACTGCAGTCTGCAGAAAGCATCTCTTTTTAGCTATAAACCAGGATGTCCCCTATGACGCTTGTCTGTATCTCATGTGATTGGATCTATAGACTTTGACCTCCTAGGCACTAGGATTCATTTATCTGATAATATTTTTATGTGTGAACCATGTTAATGCTCATTAACTACTCTTGAGCCTAATGCAATTACATTTTCGGTGAAGTATTGATGAACATCAATACTGAGCAATAATCCCTGCATCATCTTTTCCTTAGACCTGGGCAAGGTGGCTTGATTTGCCTCAATGAGATGTGAGGCCACCTAGATGGGCCCAATTCTTAAAGGAGCAACATTTCATGCAGTGTTTCCAGTAGATGCCTCTAGCAAGCATCTTTTGGCTCCTGAACTATTGGACAAGGCCTTAAGGCAGAGCAGAGCAAAGCAGTGTAACAGATTTGCATTAAAAAAAAACAGTGGAAGGGAAGTGTTGGTTTGCAAAGTTCCTTTCAAGCCACTATTGTAGCAAAACATCCCTTCAAGCTTTGCACAGCCCTCCTTTTTCAGCATGTCTAGAAAGGGGTGATATTAAAGTATGCCAAGATGATCCTGTAGTTTGTATGTGATACATTTAGTTAATCATGTCTCCTAGATGTGTGTATGGATCAGTATATTAGCCACCTACATGGTAGCATAGTACAATTTATGCAGCACTAAACCAGAATATGGTTTGCTCGGATGAGGGTTGGGTGGTTGTGTGAATTCAGCTACTTCAGTTTGTAACCTGTAGCATGTTGTGTGGACTCAGCCAATTGTGGTCCTTAATAACCCTAGCTTATTAAGATGTGTGTGTTGTTTTTATATATTTAATAACTTTATTGCTGTGATTATTTCTTCTTTGAAAGAATAATATGGATGTTTTGTATATTTAAAAGGTTTACAGTGTGTTTGCCCTCTTCACCCTGTACCACATATTAACTTGATTATATTCTTTTTTAAAAAACATTTACAGCATTGTTAAAAACATTTACTCCACTGGTAGAAAGGCTTGGATTTGATGAAAATTTTGTGGACGTCACTGAATTAGTAGAAAAGAGACTGATACAGTGGAAAAAAACAGCTTTTCCTAAAATCTCTGTTTGTGGTCATGTATATAATAATCAAAGTAAGTACTTTTTTTACTGCAAGGTCAGATATGCAGTCCAGATCCTATAATAATGCTATGTTGCATAACACAAAGGACATTCGCAGTACAGAACGACACCCAGGCTCGACAAATGAACGTACAGCCCTGTCTTACTGGGAGCAGCAAATCTGCTATTTATGTTGGTTCTTCTCTTTTATTTATTTTATTTATTTTTTTATCGAATCTCGTCACTGCCCATCTCCCCCAAAAGAGGGACTCTGGGCAGTTTACAATAAAACTAAAAAGATTAAAATACAATAAAAACAAGATATATTACATAACGTATAACGTATAAATACAAGTATAATACTGTATGTAAAATAGCATCCAAGATGGCAATTAAAAGTTCTGATTCGGATTCATACATATATGAGGACCACTTTAAGGCACTAGTCACCCCCAGGATTGACTACCCCCCTTCCTGCCCCAAGCGAGATGGCAGAGCCAGGTCTTTAACTTCTTCCGGAAGGCCAGGAGAGAGGGGGCTTGCTTCACCTCCAGGGGAAGAGTGTTCCAAAGGGTGGGGGCTACCGCAGAGAAGGCCTGCTTCCTGGATCCCGCCAATCGACATTCTCTCATGGACAGGGTCCGTAACATGCCCTCTCTGCATGACTGGGTGGGACGGGTCGATGTAATGGGGATGAGATGGTCCCTCAGGTAACCTGGACCCATACCATGTAGGGCTTTAAAGGTGATGACCAACACCTTGAATTGGGCCCGGAAGCAAACGGGCACCCAATGCAGCTCGTGCAGCAAAGGTGTTATATGTGCCCTCTTTGGGGCTCCTAAAACTGCTTGCATGGTCGCATTCTGGACCAGCTGCGGCCTCCGGATACTCTTCAAGGGTAGCCCCATGTAGAGCGCATTGCAGTAGTCTATATGGGAGACAACCAGGGCATGAGTGACCATTCGAAGGGCCTCTCGGTCCAGGAAAGGGCGTAACTGGTGCACAATCCGAAGTTGTGCAAAGGCCCTCCTGGCCACGACTGCCACCTGCTCTTCCAGCAGGAGTCGTGAGTCCAGGAGAACCCCCAGATTCCGCACTGCCTCCGAATGGGGTAGTGCAACCCCCTCTAGAGCCAAAGATGACAGCTTCCTAGGACCCGAGCGGCCATCAATCCACAGCCACTCCGTCTTACTAGGGTTCAGTCGAAGCCTGTTGTTCCCCATCCAGGCCCCCACAGCCTCCAGACACTGAGATAGGGTGGCAACTGCATCACTTACTTCACCCGGGATGGAAATATACAGCTGTGTATCATCAGCATATAGATGGTATTTCATTACAATAGTCTATATGGGAGATGACTAGGGCATGAGTGACTGACTGGAGGGCCTCTCGATCCAGGAAAGGGCGTAACTGGCCCACAACATGAAGTTGAGCAAAGGCCCTCCTGGCCATGACTGCCACCTGCTCTTCATGATCTTTTTTTATTCATGACCTTGCTCGGTTTTATTCTTTTGTCTTGTTAAACTGCACAGCAAACTGAGTTACCTCTTAAACATGTTTAAGATTTCTTACCACAGGAACCTTTACTCATGTCAAATAGTTTAAAAAACATCTTGAATTGTAGTTTACTAAAACTGCAGCTATGCCAAAATGACTTTGTGCTGGCTCAGTTTGGGTATAATGCCAAATAAAATAAGATTCACATTTATGTATTCATAAAAGAATTTCTGTCCCACCTTTTGGTCATGAAAACAATCCCAGGATAATGACAGTTCTTTAAAAGGTAAAGTTTCCTTTGAGTCAAAGCTCAGCTTCTGGCAACTTCACAGACATGTCCATGTAATTTTCTTGGCAACAGAAGTGGGTGTTTTTCCAACTTCCTAGTCTAACCCAGAGTCCTGGGATTTTCTGTTGGCCTCCAATCCAAGAATTAACCAGGTCTGACCCTGTTTGGAGGTTCAGTGGCAAATGGCTTCCTTATTGTTGCCAGAAAACCCCTATGTAGACTAGTCTGCAAAGCGATCAAAAGGTGAGCTTGACTTAACAAAAACTTAACTTTCCTTGAGGCTCTGTATCTTAAATAAGGGGACTGGGACGACAGAGGTGGTAGTGCCTCCTGGGGTTGGCTGGCCCCGTAGCTCCACGATCTATTCTGTGGTTCCTAATCCATCTTGGATTTTATGTTATTTATTTTATGCTTGTTGTGTTTTTAGATATTTGTATAGTTTTTAAATTTTTATTTATTGTAACCCGCCCAGAGTCCCTTGTATAGGAGATGGGCGGGGAATAAATTTGAAAAATAAATAAATAAATGGGAAAATTTCAGCCCTGCTTTTAGCAGCCCTTGAAAATCATACCTATTTTAAAAAACATGGTCCCCAGCCACAAAAAGAATATCCATTTCAATTTCATATTGCATTTGGATAAGCCATTATTAGTCTTTGTAGCCATGTAACTTGTACTGCCCATTTCCCATAGTTGGTATCCTGGCAGAGTGAAAGGTTTTCCTTTACCGTGCAGTGTCTGGTGGGCCCCATAAGAAGGATGGGTCTGTCAGGTGGCCGCTTCAGATTTTTTTTCTGTTGGCTTCACAGCTGTCAATCTACATGACCCAATGCACATAAAACTAGCGGTGGGATCTCAGATTGCAAAGGAGATGAGAGATGCCATGTGCAGCAGGCTAGGACTCACGGGCTGTGCAGGTGTGGCCACCAATAAATTCCTCTCCAAGCTGGTCTCTGGGACCTTTAAACCAAATCAACAAACAATTCTTCTGCCTGAGAGCCGGCAGAACCTGATGGCCAGCCTTGACCACATAAGGAAAGTACCAGGTAAGAGGGGGGGGGGAACACACTTGTTTTTGCTTTGCTTGCATGCATGTAGCTGAAAGGAGAGCGCAGGCATCTTGCAGCCTCTGTATGAACTTCATTTTAGCCCCTGTGAGAGTGATTTGCCTGGCAAGCTGCTGTTCAAAAAACTGGGGGTGGGGGAGAGAGAAGTGAATGTTAGAGAGGATTAAAAAAAGGATATTTGCTAGAGCTATGCAAATCTTCCAAGGGTGGTTTGCTTCGGTGAAGGCCCGCATGCAGCAGCCCCATTGCTTTGCCTCTTTCTGCATTGCTTACAGACCCTGGAAACAGCCTTTGAGGAGCACGTGTGCAGATGCCTCTCTTGTTTTTTGCAGTAGAGGAGGCGTAAGAGGCAATCAACAGCCTGCAAGATGGTGCAAAACTTTTAGCCAGAGCAATTAAACCTGCCTTGCACAGGTCTAATGCTGGAAGGGGAAAATCAACAAGGTGTCAGAGAGAAAAGGGGTGGGCTCAGGCCCTTTGGGCTCCAGCTGCCCACCACTTAGCTTGTAGCCCCCCATTTATGTTGCCATTAAAATGCCCCATCGCTGTAAGGAAAGGGGCAATGAGAGATGGAAAGGGAGGTACAGTATTCCCATTTCCTCTGTTCTTTCTCAGGAGGTGACCTCATCCGGCCTCAGAAGCTAAGCAGGGTCAGCCCTACTTAATGCTTGGATGGGAGATCTTCAGGGAATTCTAGGGCTGTAGGCTAGACTGGGAATTTGGGGGGTGGTGAAATTCCAAAGCTCATAAGAAAGCAGTAGCAAACCAAGTCTGTGGTGTTGCCAAGAATGCTCTACGGGAATGTCCATGAGTGTTTTGGAGTTAGGCATGACTTGAAGACTTGATTTTGGTGTTCTGTACCTGTATATTGATTGGTTTCATACACCTTTTCCAGTTCAAGTCCTGTCTTCTGTCTCACTAGAAGACTTGGATTCCTCAGCATGCCTCAAGTGCTACATCTATAGCCAATTATCTTTCTTGCGCAGGGATTGGCTTTAAAACAGCAAAGCGCCTCCTAAATCTTGGGCTCTGCACCGTGCAGGATCTCCAGGCCTGTTCAGCTGAGATCCTGGAAAAAGAACTGGGAACTCCAGGTGCACATCTCATCCAGAAGCTCAGCTGGGGAGAAGACCACTCCCCAGTCATCCCATCAGGAGCTCCTCAGGTAGAACTGAAAACAGCACCCCAAGACAAGAATTGCCCTGTCCCTTATGTCTGAGAAATCTGCACAGTCCCCAGGCATCTTTCTCCAGTGTGGACTCTCCAGATGTGAAGACTACAGCTTCTTGATTTCCCACTCAGCAAAGACCAGGGTGGTCTTTAGGGGCGTGGTGGCTCAGCGGGTGAGATGCCAGGCTTGTCGATCGCAAGTTCGGAGGTTCGAATCCCTAGTCCCGCGTGACGGAGTGAGCTCCCGCACTAGCCCCAGCTCTTGCCAACCTAGCAATTCGAAAGCATGCAAATGCAAGTAGATGAATAGGTACCACTTCGGTGGGTAGGCAACAGCATTCCGCGTGCGTCATGCCGGCCACATGATCGCGGAAGCGTCTTCAGACAACGCTGGCTCTTCGGCTAACAAACGGAGATGAGCACCGGCCCCTAGAGTCGGACACGACTGCACAACTGTGCGGGGGGAACCTTTACCTTTACTTTAAAGACCAGGGTTGTCTAAATCGGACTTCTAGAGTTTGTGGCCCCAATGCATCTGGAGAAGTACCTTGAGAACTTTTCTCCCATATAATTGAATGAACAGCTGCATTTTTCAGAAAGAGATCCTACATGTCCACACATTGGACTAAACAGTTCTGGTTCGCTTATTTCTGGCTTAGTAGTTGCATGAACTCAGCCATTGTGGTTTATAAGCCATAGTTTATGACAATGCAGGAGGGCTTAGGCATTTATTAAAATTTAATTTAAAGTTCCATTGATGTTTTAAAGACTGGTAGATGTTCCTTGATCCAGGGCCTGGTATGTTGGGCAGTCAGTTATGGTTTATTCAATAAACCATAGTTAAACCATAGCTTAGCATAATACAAAAACAGAACAATTTTTTGAAATACATAGATTTTTCCGCTACACCTCCCCCTTGTTATAACAGTGAGAATCTTATCTGTATTTTAATAAGAAACAGAGGGTTAATCAGAAAAAAATATGTTTGGCCAATCCAATTCACTATTTGAAATAATATAATTTTATGGCATAATATTCTGAATTCTTGAAAAGGAAACTTTTGGGGCAGAAAAATCAACTCTGAATTTACAGATACATGATTTTCTGTTTTGTATGCGACTTGTGCATTTATTGGTCCAAATTATAACAACACATTGTTTTATTTTTAAATACTATTTTGCAGTCTCTCAGTGATGAGGACTCCTTTAAAAAGTGCTCTTCTGAAGCAGAAGTTAAAAAGAAAATCGAAGAATTGCTCACTGACCTTTTAGACAGGTGACGTTAACTTAAACAGTTACAGAGTATTTGGGGGCTGAGCAAGCTTTTGGGAACGGGGGACTGCAGTGTGTTTGTGTGAATGTATAAAGTGGGTAGAGCAGTAGCGTAATGAGATCACAAGTAAATATTCGGTCCCTTTTTTTTAGTTATTTGTATTTTAAATGGTTCAGCTTGAGATTTAACACCTTCCTCACCACAGGGTCCTTTCAATGGGGTAGTAGTAGTCGTCCTTGACCTACACTGGCATGGCAGGAACATAAGAAAGCATCACTTGCAGATCCTCAAAGCAATGTAAACTTATTGGGCTGTTCCTGGGGGGTCTCCATATGTCTTGGGGTACAGCACAGGCCATGCTGGCAGGGAACTATAGCCCAGTGATCTGGAGTGTACCAGCTTGAGGAACACAGAATTAAGCAGTCACCTCTCAACCTACCATCTTTCTTGCTGCTTCCTTTTTTCTACAAATTGCTCATGACCCTCCAAGAGATTATACCTGTTGGTTAATTGCCAGTTTGCATAAATGCTTGACATGGATTACCTTTCTAGATGGGGATACTTCTCTGTTTCTTGAGCCAGGCCAGACTGAAATGTGGCCACGCTGGTTGCTGATGGCTTCATGTTTTCAACAGGTTGTACAAGGATGGCAGAAAGCCACATACCATCAGATTAACCATCCGCCGGTTTTCTGCTACCAATAAATGGTTTAATCGGGAGAGCCGTCAGTGTCCTATTCCATCTCACTTGGTCCAGAGGATTGGAACAGGTAATTGTGCTTCATGGGGCCTTAATTTGCTCCTTTGACTTGATGCTCTAGAGCAGGGTTCCTCAACCTCAGCCATTTTAAGATGTGCGGACTTCAACTCCCAGAATACTCCAGCCAGGAGTATTCTGGGAGTTGAAGTCCGCACATCTTAAAATGGCTGAGGTTGAGGAACCCTGCTCTAGAGAGTTCATCAATATATTACCTCTTTCTCACTCACCCAGTAACATGCAGCACTGGACTAAGTATATCAACTTTTCTAACACGCTCCCTCCAAATTTCTTGGGATTGCAACTCCCAACATTGCTAAGATCCTACTGTCTTGGAATTCTGGGATTCCACCGTATCTGATGGGTAGAAGATTGCCCACTGAACAAGTCTCCATTTCAAGCAGATCTCCATGATGCTCATTTGTGCATCACCCCAGATCCTCAGGTCTACAGTTGGTGCTCAAAGACAGAATGAGATACTGCCTCAGGAACTCTGTTCCATTATTTTATGGAGTCTTGTCCCAAATCCTCATTGCTGTCCTTGCCTCTGTCAGTCAGCCTTTTTCCTCTCCAGTTCACTGTCTCTTTGTACATGGGCGTCCTTCAACTTCTTCCCAAGCTTTTCTATCCCAGCCAACCTGATAGCTTTCTTTCACAGAAGCTATCACCATGCTTGCTGGGGAATGTCAATTCTTAAGCTCCTTAAAAGGTGGGTTAGCTCAAGGCTTAAGCTTGGAGGACTCTCACTTCTCAACAAGAATTCAGTGTGTCAGGTGCCAGCAGGTTCCCAGTCATTTTGAGCTTGGCATTAATCAGTACCCAAACGCATTAATTGTTAGTTATCAACTCATCCCCATTCACCATCTTCCCAGAGCTATTCTTGCAGGTTGGACTTCTGCACTGATTGCACAGTGTTGATGTCTCACCTATTTCTTGCCTTTTAATTTCACCAGTGCCTTGTTCTATATACAGGGGTCCCCAACCTTTTTGGCGCCAGGGACCAGTTTCAAAAGACTATTTTTCCGCAGACCGGGGGGCGGGGTTTGCGGGCGGAAGCCAATTGTGCACACCGGGGGGCGGGGTTTGCGGGTGGGAACCAATCACAAGCACCAGGGGTGGGGTTTGTGGGCGGGAGCCAATCACGCAGAAGGGGGCGGGGTTTGAGGGCGGGAGCCCCGTGGCCCAGTTCCTAACAGGCCGCGGCCCACTAGTGGGCTGTGGCCCACAGGTTGGGGACCCCTGTATAAAATACCCAATTTCTGCATGTTTCCATTCCTTTGTTATCCAAGGTTGGGTGTTTTTTACATTTAGCTTTCTCCTTAATTAAGAGTCTGCTTAAATGCTTTTTTTCTCCATAATTTATTTCCAGGCGACCCCAGTGTAAAGGCTCACCTCATTTCCGTTCTTATGAAACTGTTTCGAAAAATGATAAATGTTGAGGTTCCATTTCATCTGACCTTACTGAACATCTGCTTTTCCAACCTTAAGGCCCCACCGGCTTCTTCCAAGGAGTCTATTCAATTTTATTTGAATCAGTCATCACCTTCCTTAAGCTGCAACAAAGTTATCCATGTAAGTTTTACACTTTTTAATATAGATGGTACAGAGCCTGCCCTCTGGAACGAGGTTGCCCTGAGATTGAAATGGCCCCCACCCTGCTGTTGTTGCAGAGGGCCTTGAGGACCTGGCTCTGTGCCCAGACCTTTAGCAAGAGTGACTGAAGCCCCCTTCTGGGTAGAGTGGGTATTTTTCTTGCGTTGCCAAGTTCTTACCATCTGTTGTTCCTTGTTTTTACTATTGTATTGCTTTTTTCTGTTTTTTTTTACTTGTGAACTGCCCAGAGGCACTGTGTGTCAGGTGGTGTACAATTTTAAAATAAAAATAATAATAATAATAATAATAATAATAATAATAAAAAATGTACACTCAGGTCTCTCTAAAAAGGCCAAGATGTCAGCAGAACAGCATTTTTGATTAAAAGTGTTGAGAAAAAGAAAGTCATAAGAAAAGCTGAGATCTGTAAGGTAAAGGTAAAGGTTCCCCCCGCACATTTGTGCAGTCGTGTCCGACTCTAGGGGCCGGTGCTCATCTCTGTTTGTTAGCCGAAGAGCCAGCATTGTCCGAAGACACTTCCACGGTCATGTGGCTGGCATGACGCACGCGGAACGCTGTTACCTACCCACCGAAGTGGTACCTATTCATCTACTTGCATTTGCATGCTTTCGAATTGCTAGGTTGGCAAGAGCTGGGGCGAGTGCGGGAGCACACTCCGTCATGCAGGACTAGGGATTCGAACCTCTGAACTTGCGATCTTCCGATCGACAAGCCTGGCGTCTTACAGTTATAAATTGTTTAAGAATTGTTAGTTGAGTAAATGTTAATTGGTAGGGCTTGTACAATAGACAAAAATATAAACCATCATTTAGAAACTACAGTGGCTGGATTTTCATATCTAAATCATTATGTGGTTTGGCTTAATGCTCTTTGAACTTTGAAAATGCAGCATGCATTTTCAAAGTCAAAGAAGAACAATGTGATTTTTTTTAATCTTTAAGATTGCCTCTTGATAGCTCTTTGCCCATTTAGTATGCTATCTCCATTTTCTTTCAGCAATTACTAGGGTATAGAATAAATATTTATTAATGCAGCAATGTATCCTAAATTAACTAATTTCTTAATAACTGGATAAACTATGTTAAGAACGTCTGATATCAGGTTTGTTTGTCCACCTGTCTCCTCCCCAGGATTAACTGAGGTGGATAGATTGGTTCATTCGCAGCCCATGTCACTTCCACAGCTGTTCTGTCTCACTTTTGCATTAATGTGGATTATAAAAATACAACTGTATTTTAATAGATATATTTGAACATACATACAGTATAGTATGTGAGGGGTCCACAATTTATCATGCATGTAATAAGTTTATAGAAGGATGATCATTCTCTTTTGTATATAGTCTAAAAGATTTCTCATTTGCTACGCAGACAACTGAGGACAGAAACACAGAATATACAAGTATGGAACATCGAGGAGAGTTCAGTGATGTTTTACCAGGAGAGAGAAACACAAGATGTGTCAATTCTCAGCTGGAAAACCCTTGTCTGCCCAAAGCAAGTGATCGTGAATGCCCAAGTCACCTGCTTCCTGCTGGAGTAGATTACGATGTGTTCAACCAGCTTCCAAGTGACATTAAGGAGGAAATAATCTCTAGCCAAAAGAAGGATAGAGATTCCACAGTGACTTTGTGGAGCCATGGAGTATCTGAATTGAGGGAAGAATTACCATGCCATGCAAAGGCCAAAGTAAGCTCTGTTTCCCTGCATTCTGGAGACCTCTGTCCATGTACTAGGGCTCTGGTATTTCATGGCATTGCACCCACGAATGAAGAACCACCACTAGAAAGGCAAAATCCCCATGGAGAAGACTATTCCCAGAACGATGGGCGAGAAGGCTCAAAAGTGGCCCTTCCTCCTTCCGTTGATCCCAAAACATTTTCTGAGCTGCCTGCTGAGATGCAGAAAGAACTGTTGGCAGAATGGAAGAGTCAAAAATCTGTTTCCAAAATGCATGTCAGCAAAGATGTGACACTCAAAGGGACAAAGAAAGGGCAGACTTCATCTCCAGGGTCAAATAGTTTACTGCGCTATTTCAAACAAAGATGATTCCAGTGTATATTTGGTGTACAGCCTATGCTTGTAGATGCAATGTAGATCTGGAGATGGAGGCCTATCTTCTGTCAAATCATATGGTTACTTTCTAGGATGGTGCTGTTTAAGAAAGTAAGTGGGGAAAACTTTTTTTTTAATGCATCTGTACAACATACTCTCCAAATACTGTATTTTCAAAGAATACCTATCGAGGATAACTTAAAGCCATGCTGGCTGGGTATTTTGGGAACTGTCACCCCAAATACATCTAGAAGGTACCAGGTTGGGAAGGCCAAGTTTGTATGCGTACATATTTGCAAATGGAACATAGACACCCCACACACAATTTTGATATTTTATGTACATGAGCCTGAAAATGGTTTCCCATCTCTCTAAAACCAATGTCTCAAAATCTGGAGAGTGGGTAGAAGCAAGGGAAAGGATGTTGAAATAAAAAGCAGTCCCAGTAATTTTTTCTCCCTTCATTTCTTTAGTCACAGATGCTAGAGGGGTAGGGTATAACAACCTGGTCAACTTTGAGATGTGTAGACTTCCAACTCCTAGAATTCTTAGCAATGGCCATGCTGGGTGGAGCATTCTGGGTGCTGACGTCCAGACATCTTAAAGTTGACCAGGTTGAGAAATACTACTATAGGGTTACACATTCTCTCCAACGGAAAAACAAGCAGAACGAGTCCAAGGGGATAAACACAAGAATATATCCCTCCAGATTAGAGAGGGGCCACATTTAGCAAAGCCCTTTTTGGTCTTGGTTCCCCCTCCCAAAATGTTTCTGCCACTTCTACCAGAAAAAAGAAAATGTCAGTCTGAAAAGAAGTCAATTGTGGGTATTTGGGGGAAAACCATAGAAGTGGCAGGTAGATCAGTCTTCAGAATGCCTAGATCAGTGTTTCTCTACCTTGGCAAATTGAAGATATGTGGACAACATCTAGGCCAGTGTTTCTCAACCTTGGCAGCTTGAAGATGTGTGGACTTCAACTCCCAGAATTCCCCAGCCAGCCATGCTGGCTGGGGAATTCTGGGAGTTGAAGTCCACACATCTTTAAGCTGCCAAGGTTGAGAAACATTGGCCTAGATGTTGTCCTCCATGGTTTAGTTAATCAGCATATCCGCTTCCAGCTGCATTCCAGGTCCCGCCCCCCACCCCAGCAGCCAGGGAAGGACACTGGCTAGAAATATGAATGGTGGACATAAGCACATTCGAGAGAATCTGAATGAATAAGAAAAGGTGAAGGGACAGTCCCTGGCCACTGCCAACATAGAGCTATTGATCAATTCCCCAGCTTAAAACATAGCCTTAGACATGAAAAAAGGCTCCCTGTTCTCATGTAAGTGGGAATTTGGATCAAGGAGGGTGTTTTTTTTTTGTCCTGGGCACTTGGAAGAGTAGAAACTTGCAGGAAATCTGTTTGTGTTTATGAAGAAGTATCCTTCCTGCTCTAGTGTAGAGTGAGCCTATCAGATGCTTACCCTCAATTAATTTCTGCTCTTTACAGTAAGTAACCTTGAAGCAAGGAGAAATTTTAGTTGCACCTGTTTCCATCTGAGTCTTTTGGCTACCTGAAATGCCCCAGTGGCCAGATACTTTCTTACATGAATGGTATCGGACTTGAATTTGTAGTCATTATTCTATATAAGGGCTAAACCCATCTTCTCTGAATTATTCCAAAGCCACCTTTGGGTTTTTTAACTTGTTTCTATTACTCTCGGAAGCCTTGTGAATTGAAAACACCTTTCACTTGATGGTAATGCAGAGCAGAGGGTAAGAAGTCACATAGGTCTACCTCTGTTTTATCCCTGTTGATGATGGTGAAATTGCTGTCTGGCCCTAGATCAGTAGCTGTACTCCCAGCATCAGGAAAGGTTGCCGATCTCCTGCAATGTTACAGATAAATACCCACATGTTTGAAAATCACTCAAAATCTCAGAATCCAAATGAGATTTTGATGATCTCATTTTTGAGATCTTGTATGAGAATGCCTGCAAGCTTGTCAGATTTCTGATTTACAAAAAGAAACAAACCTTGCTTTGGAATCTCTTGTCTCACAAAGTTTGGCAATCTTACAAGATTACAGTCATTTTGCTATAATTTTAATTCACTTTTATTTAAAGTGGGTTCCTGAATGCCATTTTACAGGAAGCCTGTTGACAACGTGGGTTAAGTTACTGACCTTGGTGCCAGATAAAACCTTCATGGGGTAGCAGCGGCTGAAATGCACTTTGCTTTGTGAGTCTGAAAGGGTCACACTCTGCAGCATTTCATGTTCAAAGGGAAAAAGGTGTTCTGGAGCATTGCATGGATGCACACCAAACGCATCATTTCCTGTGACTACACTGCAGCTGCAAAGGGTAGCCAAGATCCTGGGAAAGACACAGCTGCTTTAAAGAGCTGGTGACAGGTGCTGCACACTCAAAAACACCCTTTTCCCTTTGAAGCACTGCACAGCCCTGTTACAGGATCACATCAGAGTGTTTTAGAACAGGGTTCCTCAACCTCAGCCATTTTAAGATGTGTGGACTTCAACTCCCAGCAATGCTGGCTGGAGTATTCTGGGAGTTGAAGTCCACACATCTTAAAATGGCTGAGGTTGAGGAACCCTGTTTTAGAAGAAAGTGGGTTATGAGTCTCCCAGGCACATTTGTAATAAAGATTTGGGCACTCTGAATATACTCAATTTCCATTTTGTTAGCTTCTTTGCCAAGACTCAGTCTGGCGTAGTGGTGAAGGCGCTGGGCTAGAAACTGGGAGACTGTGAATTCCAGTCCTCTCTTAGGCATCGGGGGTGGCTGTGTGACTGTGTCATTCTTTCTCAGCCCAACCTACTTCACAGGGTGATGGTTGTGGGGAAAATAGGAAGACGGAGCATTATGTATGCATTTGAGTTGCACAAAGTTGAGATATACATCTGGTAAATACAATGGTGCTTACGAATGTGTGAAGCCTTTTGAATTTTCATTATTTCTGCATAAATATGACCTAAAACGTGATCTGTTCTCCACACAGCCAGTTTGGTCTAGCGGTTAAGGCCCCAGGCTAGAAACCAGGATGCTGTGACTTCTAGTCCCGCCTCAGGCACAAAAGCTGGCTGGGTGACTTTGGGCCAGTCCCTCTCTCTCAGCCAACCCACCTCACAGGGTTGTTGTTGTGGGGAAAATAGGAGCATTAGGTATGTTCCCCACCTTGAGTTATTTATAAAAATAATAAAGGCAGGATAAAATATCTAAAAAAAAACTAGATAAAGAGAACCCAATTAAATGAGTCAGAAACATTATACTGTATACTATATACAGATCATGTTTTAGGTCATCTTTATGCAGAAATATTGAAAATTGAAAAGGCTTCACAAACTTTAAAGCACCACTGTAAATAAAAATATTCACCCTGGCAGTTTGGGGCATGGAATATTCAATGGGCTGGAATTTTTGCCTTGCCCATTTGGGCAAGGCTTACCTAATCCATGAGGAGTCCACTGAACATAGTGCCTTTAACCCTTTATGTCAGGGATGGGCAACCTGAGGAAATTGCATGAAGCGCCCATCCTCTTTTTCTGGCCTCTGAGGCTACTTCTGACACAACTGCTGAAAACCAGCTGCGTGGCTCCCCGCCATCTTGTGACGGGAAACACACACAAACTGACATGAAACCCTCCAACAGGCTTAATGGGGCTAAGAAGAAAATATCCTACCCTCCAAACATGGAGAGGAGGGGAAGGGAAGCCGGAAAGAAACAAAATTCTGACCTCACCTGGGCCTCTCCATTTTGCATCACTATCATCTCTATCCTGCCCATATTGTCTCCCCCCCCCAAAAAAAATGTTGACTGAAGTCCTCAACCGCAAAAAGCTTGCCCATCTCTTCTTGACATTAGACCAAACTCAGGGGCCTGTTGTGTATTGCAGACAAGCTTTCTTGTACCTTCTGGCAGGTTTTTATGTCTCTCTTTCCTTTAGCATCCTAAATCCAGCTTTGCAATCTGTCACGAAGTTTATGAGGCTCATGGGCATAACGTAATCGATCACCGAAGGCTTTAGCAGGCCTCCCAAGTCCACCTGGATAATCACCATAAATTTGGTTTGCTCTGGATTCCTGAAAGAGAAGAATGGGATTTTATCAGTAAAAGTCCTGAGTAAACCCACCATCTTGGCTTGCAGCACTTGGACCAACTATGGATTTGCAAGTCTCTACTTTCTTCAAAACCTCCAACTAAATCTTTAAAGATGGGTGTAGAAAGACAGGGGAGTAAGATGCACACATTCAGGTACAGGTAGTCCTTGCTTAACAACCATTCATTTAGTGACAGTTCAGACTTACGACGGTGCTGAAAAAACTATTTGTGACCGGTCCTCACACTTACAACCATTGCAGCATCCCTGCAGTTACATGATCACAGTTTGGGCGCATGGCAACCAGTTCACATTTATGACTGTTGCAGCAACCCATGGTCACGTGATCGCCATTTTTGACCTTCCTGGCCAGCTTCTGGCAAGCAAAATCAATGGGGAACTGTGTGATTCGCTTAACAACCATGTGGTTTGCTTAATGCCCATGGTGATTCATTTAACAGCCACTGAAAAAAAGGTAACATTGGGTTGGATTCGCTTAGCAACCGAAATTCTGGTCCCAATTGTGATCATTAAGCGAGGACTACCTGTAATATCAAACCATCATTTGGCACTGCAGGAGAATCAACAGTCAAGTCCATGTAGAGTGCTTCCAGCTTTCAGGTTAAATGTTTTCCCAGTAATAGATGTTTCTGCAATTGAGGCTCTCAAAATGCTTACTCTGGTAGTGGAAGACAGGCATAGCCAGAAGAGAAAGTAGTGCCCCGAACATAAGCTGGAGTTGGAGGGAAATTTGGATGATTCACACTGATACCTATAAGAAAGAAGAAAGGGAATTTTAAAATCTGTTCAAATAGTCAGGTTGTATGAATCTGAAAGCAGTCCAAATACGAAATCAGATTTCTCTAAACCACAGCTTTCCAAACTGTGTGTCGCGACACTTTAGTGTGTCGCAACACACAGTTTGGTGTGTCGCCACACAACCCGGAAGCAGCGGCGGGGGAGTGCACAGCGGCAGCGGCGCGCCATCAGCGCTTCCGCGTTTTAGCGGAGGCCACCGCCGCTGCCGCCGCCATACACATCGCCACCACCACCGCGCCGCTGCCACTGCCGCCCTTGGTGTGTCGCCAATGGCGGCAGATTGGAAAGCACTGCTCTAAACCGTAGACCATGCAGTTCATTGCAGCAGAAGGAAAGGGTGTTTGGATCTTTGTATAACCCATCTTTGAGTTTAGGACAGCTTTTTCGCAACCTGACAACATCAAGAAGTATAGGACCTTTAATTCCCAGCAAGCTTATTAAGAAGATGAGTATTGTTGGCCAACACAACACACCTGTCAGTCCCTCAGATAAACTCTGACATAGAAGATAAGGTGATGACATGGTCTAGATGAAATCTTGAAACCCCCCTGAGGTTCTTAGAACACCCCCCCCCCCCAAATAAATGGGACAGTTTAAGAGGTGAAATTGATTTCTTAAGACATTTCACCCTTTAGAACAGTGTTTCTCAACCTTAGCAACTTTAAGATGTGTGGACTTCAACCCTCAGAATTCCCCAGCCAGCATTCTGGCTGGGGAATTCTGGGAATTGAAGTCCACACATCTTAAGGTTGCTAAGGTTGAGAAACACTGCTTTAGAACCTTGAAAGACTGGAGAAATGGAGCTGTTCCGTAAGACTTAAGGTACCCACTTTACCACTTAAAACACTATCAATTCCACCAAAGCAATAAAAAAAACCCAGCAAAATTTGGGGACCTGCCACTCCAATGACACCACTGACTGTATCAACTGCAGTCCACAGGCCGGGCACATAGGCCGGGCACTCTGTTCGCCTTGCTGTCATAGAGTTCATACGCACCCAACATATGCTTATCTCTAACTTTTTCACCCAAGCTTCTTTCCAAGGTTTACTTCACCCACTGCTAATTTAGGGTTATCTGAACTATGGCTTGCTGAATTAACCCAATTGCCTGGTTCAAATAATGCACTATATTGTAAATGAACCCACCATATCTCCAGCCAGCTGAAGATTATAAGGTAGTTTGTAGGGACATTGTTTTACTGGGGCCAAGAGGAATTAGTAGTTGTTAAATTAATTGTAAGATCTATGAGCCAGGGCAAATTGGATGTGGTTATTGGGGAGATGTCAAGATTAAATATAGACAGTTTGGGTGTCAGTGAACTGAAATGGACTGGAATGGGCCACTTCACATCATATGACCACCAGATCTACTCCTGTGGACAAGAGGACCACAGAAGAAATGGAGTAGCCTTCATAATTAATAATAAAGTGGCTAAAGCAGTGCTTGGATACAATCCAAAAAACGATAGAATGATCTCAATTCGAATTCAGGGTAAGCCATTTAACATCACAGTGATCCAAATATACGCCCCAACCACAGATGCTGAAGAAGCAGAAGTAGATCAGTTCTATGAGGATCTGCAGCACCTACTGGATAATACACCAAAAAGAGATGTTATTTTCATTACAGGAGACTGGAATGCTAATGTAGGTAGTCAAACGACACCTGGAATTACAGGCAAGCATGGTCTGGGAGAACAAAATGAAGCAGGACATAGGCTGATAGAATTTTGCCAAGACAACTCACTGTGCATAACAAACACTCTTTTCCAACAACCTAAAATACAACTTTATACATGGACTTTACCAGATGGTCAACACCGAAATCAGATTGACTACATCCTTTGCAGTCAAAGGTGGTGGACATCTATACAGTCGGTAAAAACAAGACCAGGAGCTGACTGTAGTTCAGATCACGAACTTCTTATTGCAAAATTTAGAATCAGACTAAAGAGAATAGGGACCCACAGATCAGTTAGATATGAGCTCACTAATATTCCTAAGGAATATGCAGTGGAGGTGAAGAATAGATTTAAGGGACTAGATTTAGTAGATAGAACTACTAAAACAAAAACAAAAAAAATTAATTGTATAGATTTCTCTTTCCTGCACATTTGTGTATGCACAGAGATGCACACATTGTTTTTATCTTCTCCCGGTAAACAATTACTTACTGTTCGTTGTCATTAAATTTCCATCATAGTTTTTTACATGCAGCATGTAGACAAAATCTCTTGGTGAAACCAGTCCAAAGCCATAACTGTGGGTTACACTCTGATAAATGGAAGTGTTCTATGATTCAATGATAAAAAAATCCACAAATGAAAATGTTGCCTAGCAAATTAAAACATGTAGGTTGTCAGCTTAGAAAAAGGAAAGTGTAAATCAAACTATCAAATATTATGGCCTGAAACATTATTGCCCATCATTGGACCTTGCTTAAAAACTAGGTTTGTAAAGTCAGGCTGGTATTTTTGTGTATGAAGGAACTACCAGTAAGTGACTTAAACACTATTTATTGCAAATCTTCACTGAATAAATTAAGGTACTACATATAATTGACTTAAAGACAATTCATTGCAACTCTTAACTGAATAAATCCTTCCCATTAACAAGCCTCTAAATAAGTATGGTGGGGGATGAACTTTGCCTATGGAGAATAAAAAAAGGTTCCCCCCGCACATTTGTGCAGTCGTGTCCGACTCTAGGGGCCGGTGCTCATCTCCGCTTGTTAGCCAAAGAGCCAGCGTTGTCGAAAGACGCTTCCATGGTCATGTGGCTGCATGACGTGCGTGGAACGCTGTTACCTACCCATCGAAGTGGTACCTATTTATCTACTTGCATTTGCATGCTTTCGAATTGCTAGGTTGGCAAGAGCTGGGGCTAGTGCGGGAGCTCACCCCGTCACGCGGGGCTAGGGATTCGAACCTCCGAACTTGCGATCTTCCGATCGACAAGCCTGGCGTCTTACCCGCTGAGCCACCACGCCCCTAATGGAGAATATGCCCTGCCATTAGTTTATGGAGAACTTTACATTCCTACATCCTGTTTGCTACTAATCACCCATTCCACAAATCTGTTTTGCAGAAGAAAAATGTTGTTTGCTGTTTCCAAACATTTGATGGCCCTGAAACATAAACTAACAAATGGGCTAGGTTTACACAACACACGACACCAATGTTTTTCAACCTTGGCAACTTGAAGATGTGGCTGAATTCCCCATGCTGGCTAGGGAATTCTGGGAGTTGAAGTCCACACATCTTCAAGTTGCCAAGGTTGAAAAACACTGCACTACACTATCCAAAAAGGAGAAGGAGAAGGCTTTCTAGATCATAATGGTAGGTCTACCCAGCTATTAGGTCTAAACAGATTGTACATGTTGTGTGAACTTGGGCAAATTGAGTTTTTTCATGCAACCTGATAGTGTATTTTATGATTTTTATGAAACAGACAGCCAATTATGCACTGCAATCACAAGGTGGAAGAAAATAGACGGGGGACCTACATCATGCTAAGCCACATTTTTTAAAACTCTGGTTTGATAAATAGATTCTAGCTAGATGGACCCACAGAGCATGTTAAGCCAAAACCAAACACTTCATGCTTTTGCATGATGTTTAAATGAAGCTTTGGTTTTCTACTTTGCCCTAGAGTGCATACTTTTCTTGCACAGCTGAAAGCTGTTGGCACATGTAATTTTATGGAAGCTGTAATGGTCTGCGGGAATGACCTTGGGAGACAGGAGGAAGAGCTGCAGACTAGAGAACCATCATGCAAAAGGTATCTCAGCCCACAGAAGGAAAAGGGGAGTGGGAAGCATTTCAGAAGGCACCCTCCCTAGTTTTCTGGAGAGTAAAAGGAAAGGAGGGGAGAAATACTTTCAGTCTTGCAAGATTCTGTTACTGTAGCCTTACAATAAAGATAGGGTTAGTACTCATGGTTGTGCTGCTTGTCTGGACTACCTCGAAGGGCTAACAGAAGCCTACCATTGAGTGTTAGAAGGCTCACCATCCATTTCCTCAAACTACATTCCAGTCAAAGCCGCCTAATTGTTGTCTTACATTTCAGTTCTCATAGAAACATCTAGAGCCAGTTTGGTGTGGTGGGTAAGGCACCGGGCTAGAAAGCCAGAGACCGGGAATTCTACTCCCACCTTGGGCACAAAGCCGGCTGGGTGACCTTGGGCCAGTCCCTGTCTCTGAGCCATAGGAAGAAGCCAATGGGAAACCAGGGGACTGAGAGTTCTAGTCCTGCCTTAGGCATGAAAGCCAGCTGGGTGACCTTGGGCCAGTCACTTTCTCCCAGCCCTAGGAAGGAGCCAATGACAAACCAGGAGACTGTAAGTTCTAGTCCCGCCTTAGGCATGGAAGCCGGCTGGGTGACCTTGGGCCAGTCCCTCTCTCTCAGCCCTAGGAAGGAGGCAATGGCAAACCACTTCTGAAAAACCTCGCCAAGACAACTGCAGGGACTAGTCCAGGCAGCCTCCGAGAATCGGACACGACTGAATGGATTGAAAAAGGAAAAAGAAAGAAAGAAACATCTATCCTGTAGAAAAGACATAGACCTAAATTGCAGCATTTAGATGCTCTCCCCTGTCTCACTGAATCACCTGGTCAATTGTTTCTACAAGTTTGTATGACTGTAACGATTTGTCCCACTTGCTGCGATACTCAGGCAGGTAAAGAAAAGGGAGTAATTTGTCAGGCGAGACGTCCAGTAACACTTCAGTCCGGTATCTGGAAACAAGTATTTCAGTGTTAATTGAGATAGTGATGATGATTGCAATGTACCTGTCAGGAAAAAAATCTCCCAAACCCTATATGGATAAATTGCAGTGGGGAAGAAAGTGTTGTTGGGTTGGGTTTTTTTTTATGCCCTTTCTGTTAGAGTGAGAGTTGCTGGGAGTTGGGAGGCATATAAATATTATTATTATTATTATTATTATTATTATTATTATTATTATTATGTAATCTGGGATTAGATTCACAGTCTAAGACTGGTGGAAGCTTAATAATTCAATATTAATTATTAATATTAATGAATTAATAATTCAGGACCTAAGCATTATTGAGGTAGCATCTAAGAATATTGGCGGTTTAAAGCAGGGTGGTTTTTTATAAAATAAGGGTGTTTAGGTCCAATAAATTTCCAAATATCGAGGGAGCCCTTTAGGTATTGCTCCAAGGACTCCAATCACGATTGGCATAACAGCGGATTTCTTTTTCCATAAAAAGTTAAAGAAGTAATTTATACAGTTTAATATAGGAAGCTGCTGCATCCTGATTTATCAAGTCAGTCCTTTTGATCAAAGGTCATGAGAAATATTGACAGGAAGAGTTTTAGGCCAGAATTATTCTGTGCCAGGAATTGAACCTGCAGCCTTCTGAATCAAAGCAGGCCCTCTGTCCATCTTCCCAGTTACCTAACAATATTAGATAAGATTGCTGGAAATGTCAATCATTAACTGAACATCTCTCTCTCTCTCTCTCTCTCTCTCTCTCTCTCTCTCTCTCTCTCTCTCTTATCCTGGGAAACCAAGTTCAGTCAACATTTAAGAAAGAAATAATGGCAATAAAAATAAAGTAATGGCCACCTTATTTGTTTTTTTAAAAGATAATTTTAAAGGCATTTGTACTAGATATTAGGGTGCTGAGGTTGTCCCAATTCAAAGGGGAAAAGGATTCAGAGTGAAGCATATCACACTTTAAAGAAGCTACATTTTTTCCTAGGCTCACACGCAATTCACATGCAGATAGAAACACACATTTGATTTAAGGAGGTGTAAATAGATCATCCACAGGTACCCACAATCACCTTTTGAACATGGATCACTGCACAGCCTTACTAGGTATACGGGAAATCAGTTCATCAGATGCAGTTATCTTCTTCAATAATACAGAAGATTTTAAAGATTAATATATATAATAGATGATAGATAGATAGATAGATAGATAGATAGATAGATAGATAGATAGATAGATGATAGATAAATATATATGCCCCATTCGGGGGTCCTTCTAGACTCACGACTCCTGCTCGAAGAGCAAGTGGCGGTCGTGGCTAGGAGGGCTTTTGCACAGCTTCGGCTGGTGCGCCAGTTATGCCCGTTCCTGGATCGAGAGGCCATCCAAACAGTCACTCATGCTCTCGTCATCTCCCATGTAGACTATTGCAATGCGCTTTACATGGGGCTACCCTTGAAGACTATCCGGAAGCTACAGCTGGTGCAGAGTGCAGCCGTGCGAGCAGTTCTAGGTGCGCCAAGATCAGCACATATAACACCTTTACTCCGTGAGCTGCATTGGGTGCCAGTTTGCTTCCGGGTACAATTCAAGGTGTTGGTTATCACCTTTAAAGCCCTACATGGCATGGGACCAGAATACCTGAGGGACCGTCTTATCCCCATATCATCGACCCGCCCCACCTGCTCATTCAGAGAGGGCCTGCTACGAACCCCATCAATAAGAGAGTGTCATCTGATGGGGTCTAGAAGGCAGGCCTTCTCTGTGGTGGCACCAGCACTCTGGAACACCTTGCCCCCAGAGTTGAGGCAGATCCCTCCCTCCCGACCTTTAGGAAAGATCTGAAGACCTGGTTCTGCCGCCTGGCATGGGAAGGAGGAAATAATAGTTCCTCATGGGGGTGGTTAATTTCATAATGTCCTTCTTTTTATTAAGCTATCTGGCCATTTGGATTTTATAATTTATTTATTGTATTATTTGATTGTGTTTTTATATTCTTTATTCTATTTTAATCAGTTTTATTGTAAACCGCCCAGAGTTCCTCGTTGGGGGAGATGGGCGGTCATATAAGTTAAATAAATAATAATAATAAATAATATACAATTGAAACCAGAGACTTTTCTTTTGGGACTGATGGATAAACAGTTGGGGGAAAAAACCATAGAACTTTGGTTTTGTATATGACAACTGCAGTGAGATTATCATATGCCCAAAGGTGGAAAGATTTGACTTTACCCACAATGGAGGAATGGATGGTGAAGATGATGGAACTTGCTGAGATGGCCAAATTGACAGCTTTAATTAGAGATGAGACATTGTCTAAGTTTAATGCTGATTGGAAGCCCCTTATTGACTTTTTGCATGAAACAGAAAAAAATAAAATTATGAGGTATGGTTTTGATGATTAGAAAAAAAAATTGATTATAGAAAAAATGTAAGCAATGCTGTAACCATAGAGTAAGTTGTTAATTTACATTTATACTTATAACTGTTGTAAAAGAAAATCGGAAGTCGTTTCTTTATAATTTTTCCCTTTTTCCCCTGCACTTTTAGCTTTGTTCTTTTCTTATTCCCTTCCTTTTTCTTCTCTTTTCATTCTAATTATTAGTTCCTGTTAGCTTTTAACTTTCTTTTTAAAATTTTAAGATAGATCGATAGATATAAAAAATGCAGATATCTTCACAAGCACCATTGTGACTGCCGCTGATAGGAAGCCTGCTTCTGTATGCATTCAAATCAAGACCAGTTCATCTTCATAACAGCCAGAGGCCAACCTATTAACTGTTATTGGACAGAATAAAACTCCTTGCTGTGTGTATTGCCTCACTGTTGGGCCATTAGGGGTGAGAGTAGTAGTTACTGTAGTGAGGGATTCTCCTCGTCTCCTTTCATCTGAAAACAGTGAGGTATCTTCTCTGCAGAACTTGGAGAAATATGCATTCTTCGGACAGTGCCAATGCAAGAAATACTATTTGCCAGGATTAGCTTCCCTGCTGAGCTTCAAACAGTCCTTACAGCTGTCTTATAACAAAGGATATCAAAGTGAAACAGAACAGATAAATTTCTACCCATATTGTACCATCTTTAGTTTCATGGGATATTATACTTCTCAACGGAGTAAGGTGCCAAACCAGGGCACCTTCTTTTGGTTAATGCAAGTATTATCCTATCATTCTGTATCTGCACATGAATGCAGCCTTCCTTAGTCATTCTCAGAATGGAGAAGCCTCTCTCATAGTATTTTGCCTGTTGATGCTGCTTATCACACAGAAGGCGAAAGTGATACTTACAAGATTCCTGGAAATTCTGTTGAAGGTTTGGCCAGCACATCCATGTGTTTCTCACGTGGAAAAGAAAGGGAACAGGAATTAACTGTCTGTCTTTCGGCAATATCCATATAATTTTTAATTGCATAAGGTATTATTTTAATTTATAATATAAGTAATGTATGGCTGTGAGAGTTGGATCATAAGGAAGGCTGAGTGCCAAAGAATTGATGCTTTCAAACTGTGGTGCTGGAGAAGACTCTTGAGAGTCCCTTGGACAGCAAGGAGGTCAAACCAGTCAATCCTAAAGGAAATCAAACCTGACTGCTCATTGGAAGGACAGATGCTGAAGCTGAAGCTCAAATACTTTGGCCACCTAATGCGAAGAGAGGACTCACTGGAAAAGACCCTGATGCTGGGAAAGACTGAAGGCAAAAGGAGAAGGGGACGGCAGAGGATGAGATGGTTAGATAGCATCACTGATGTAATGAACATGAATTTGAGTAAACTCCGAGAGACAGTGGAGGACAGGAAGGCCTGGCGTGCTATGGTCCATGAGGTCACGAAGAGTCGGACACAACTAAACGACTGAACAACAACAAAACTAGCAAAGCTATATATACTGCAAGGGGACTTATTCCTAAATAAATACAGATGCTGGATATAAGGAATGGGTGGCATTCCAGAAACTGTGAATTACAACTCCAGGTGCCTCTCATTTCAATTGCCTGTTTGCCCCAAGCTACAGACTGAACAAAGCTTTCTGGATTTTCTTATAATTAACTATCTCCTGCCTGGGAGGGTATTTATTTATTTAATTTTTATCCTGCCTTTATTATTTTTATAAATAACTCAAGGCGGGGAACATACCTAATACTCCTTCCTCTTCCTCTTTTCCCCACAACAATAACCTTGTGAGGTGAGTAGGGCTGAGAGAGAGAGACTGGTCCAAGGTCACCAGCCGGCTTTCATGCCTAAGGCGGGACTAGAACTCTCAGTCTCCTGGTTTGCCATTGGCTCCTTCCTAGGGCTGAGAGACAGGGACTGGCCCAAGGTCACCCAGCCAGCTTCCATGCCTAAGACGGGACTAGAACTTACAGTCTCCTGGTTTGCCATTGGCTCCTTCCTAGGGCTGAGAGACAGGGACTGGCCCAAGGTCACCCAGCCGGCCTTCATGCCTAAGGCGGGACTAAAACTCAGACTCCTGGTTTCTAGCCCAGCACCTTAATCACTAGACCAAACTGTGCTGTAACTAATTCTTTTATGTTTTATTTGCAAGAGGGAACAAGATCAAACAAGACACATGTCATTTTCTTACTGTAGATTTTACCACTTTCCATCCTTCTGTATCATGGAGATAGTAAAAAACTTTCACGGAGATGTCCTCAGCATCTTTCCTATAATCCATCTATCTGGGAAGACATCAAAGTAGTGTGTATGTCAATGGCATGGGATATCACAACAGCAGGAGACAAAAATAAGAAATTCTGCGCCCCCCCCCCCCCATCCTTCAAAGTACTTCTGTTTGAAGAATTTAAGCAGTAGGTGTGCAACAGCACAAAAAATGTTGAACCAGGGCAGGCTTCTCCAACTTGATGCCCTCTTGAGGGAACTGGGGCAGTAATTCCCAGAATTCCCCAATCAAGATGGCCAACCTGGGAATTCTGGGAATTGCAGTCTCAACACATCTGGCGTGTGCCAGTTTGGGGACTATTGTCAACTCATCCCAAAATTACTTTCTAATATTCTATCTCATTTCCACAGGAATGTATCCTACTTTCAGGAAATCAAAAAGCAAAAGGGAATAAAACAAAACCTGGAACTTAAGAAGCAGATAAGATCATTAATAACTTAATCTTCAAAGGCTGATGCTATCAGGCAAGCCATAAGTCTTGTTTTATATATGAAATGAAACAACCAAAAATGTAGTTAAGAATTATAATACAGTGGTTATACTGCTGAAAGGAATGTTTAAAGTGAACTAAAACTGAAAGAAAAAAGGGATCCATATTCTATTCTATTCTATTCTATTCTATTCTATTCTATTCTATTCTATTCTATTCTATTCTATTCTATCTTGGAGATTCTTGGAGACTGCCTGGACATGTCCCTGCAGTATCCTTGGCAAGGTTTTTCAGAAGTGGTTTGCCATTGCCTCCTTCCTAGGGCTGAGAGGGTGTGACTGGCCCAAGGTCACCCAGCATGCTTCGTGCTCAAGGTGGGACTAGAACTCACAGTCTCCTGGTTTCTAGCCTGGTGCCTTAACCACTACACCAAACTGGCTCTCTATATTAATATAAGACTAGTTCAATCTTTTAACATATCTTTAAATCTATGAATACTTTAGCATGTATTAAATCTACTAATGTAAAACTAGCTCAGTCTTATTAAATCTAGTCCTTATAGAAACATATTGCAATGGTATATCAGAGTGGTGTGTCAATCAATAAGATACATAAAACTTGTTTCTTCCTAAATGTCAGGCCACAATGTTCACTTTCGAATTGCATTTTGTACAAAGTACAAAGATTTGTACAGAAAAGGTCAGTAGCACCCCAAAAGTTTCTGCTCCACCCCATTGTTCCCTTAGGGATCTAGCCTCCATAAACTCCGGGTGTGCAGCGTTTGTCCCCAAAGGATCATTTTTGGAGAACTGTTTGAAAGTTGCCTTTTAAGACTGGGGCAGTGGTGAAGGTGCTGGCCTAGAAACCAGGAGATTGTGAGTTCTGCCTTAGGCATGAAAGCCGGCTGGGTGACCTTTGGCCAGTCACTGTCTCTCAGACCAACTCACCTCACAGGGTTGTTGTTGTGGGGAAAATTATGTGTGCCACCTTGAGTTGTACAAAATAAAAGCCAGGTAGAAATCTAATAAATTAATAATAGATATTGCTGGCTAAAGTGCAAATAAAATCTGACTTCTCGTATCCCTTTCTCTCACATATAACTTCTCAGCTATCAAGCTGGTTTACTGACTTGCTACTTCAGGCCTCACCCTTGAAAACATATAGTACTGGGTCTGAGTAATGTTGGGAAAGAAAGGTAGTGCATGCAGGGGTCCTTTTTTTTCCAGATGTTTTACCCGCCTTTATTATTTTTATAAGTAACTCAAGGCAGCAAGCATACCTAATCCTCCTTCCTCCTCCTATTTTCCCCACAACAACCACCCTGTGAGGTTAGTTGGGCTGAGAGAGAGGGACTGGCCCAAGGTCACTCAGCCGGCTTTCGTGCCTACGGCAGGACTAGAACTCTCAGTCTCCTGGTTTCCCATTGGCTCCTTCCTAGGGCTGAGACACAGGGACTGGCCCAAGGTCACCCAGCCGGCTTTCACGCCTAAGGCGGGACTAGAACTCACAGTCTCCTGGATTCTAGCCCGTTGCCTTAACCACTAGACCAAACTGGCTCTCCTCTTTTAAATTACAAACATCACCCCTGAGTTCTTAGCTTGTCAGGAAGAAATACCTAAGAGCGGTGTGGAAAGTTTTTAAGTTTGAAAGATTATGCTGAGTACACAGCGCATGATGGTGGAGATAGCTGTACATAAGACTGCATGTTTGAATGTGGATGCTTGTAACCCAGCCTACTACAAATCTCTGTTGGTTTTGTAGTCAGCAAATATCTCTATAAATCAGGCTGCAACAGCCCCTTTAAAAGGTCAATTCTCTCTTGAGTCCCTGTCATCGAAATGCCTACATCGTTTTCTTGATTGCAGTAAAGAAGTAGTTTGCTATTGATTTCTTCCAGAAATTTCCTTTCATCTTCCAGTCCACACTCCTAGGATTTTCTTTCTTTTTATATATATATATATATGATTTTTATTGAAACTTTAAAAAAAGAAGATAAGAACTAATACAAACTAATATAAAGTAAGGAAGAAAAAAAGAAAAATAAAGAAAAGAGAAAGCAAAAAGTGCTAGAAAAGAAAAAAAAAGTTGAAGAAAAAGAGAAAAGATACAAAGAAGTGGCTTCCGATATTCTTCACAGCAGTTATAAGTACAATTATATGTTAACCCAGAGCTTTCCAAACTTTTCATGTTGGTGAGACACTTTTTAGACATGCATCATTTCGCGACACACTCTTACAGCAGGGCACAAGGCAGGCACTAGGACCTGCGCAGAATCCTGGCAGGACTCGGAGACAGCAGCAGCTGCAACACACCCAGACACTGCAGCCGACACACTAATGTGTTCCGACACACAGTTTGGAAAGCTCTGTGGTAACCTCTCTTTCTAAAGTTACAGCATAATACCTATCTATCTCTCTATCTCTCTATCTATGCTGTCTAATCATCAAGCTCCCGGGATTTTCTGAAAGTCTGACCCCTGCTCGGTTTTTTAAAGCAGCCCCTAAAAAAATTGAACAGGGTCAGAGTGGATGGGAGACCACTAGGAAGCCCCAAGGCTGTGCCACCAAACTCTTAGGATACCTGAGATCAGGGAAAGGGTTTTCCAGGACCCATTGCCATCAAATGGTTTTTGGAACCCGTGCTGGCCATTTTATTTTTTGGGGGGAAGTGCAACACATCTCGTGCGACCTCCTTGACTCTGCTGCCTTCCAGATGTGCCAGGCAGGTGTGGTCCTCCCCCCTCTCGAGATCCCCGCTTGGCTTGGGCGAAAGGGATCGAAGGCAACCCGCTCCTGGCATTAAAGTCTATCACTCGCCGCCCAGAGAACTGCGCGCCCAAGCCTTCACCTCCGAGCATCCTTCGCCGCCTCCACCTCCCAGGCTGCCAGCTGTCACTGCGGGGTTTCGGCAGGAGAGGGCGGTGTGGCGGGCCAGCATTGTGATACCTTCGGCCCCGACGCCTGCTGGGAGTTGTGGTCCCAGGCTCAATCCTGTCCTGTTCGTGGGCCAATGAACGCGCGGCAGGGACGGAGCATGCGCTTTCGAGTCCAGCTGGCGCCATTGGCGAACGGGGCAATTCGATTTCAAACCGGCGGACAGGAGAAGGAGGAGAGTCCGCCGGGGATGCAGGTGAGGCGAAAGGAGAGGCGATTGTACTTCTTTTACGTGAACGGGAGAGCCCAGAGAGAATTAGGCTCGCGTCTGAGCTACCGAAACCGGTGTTGCCCGATGACGCATTCACACGCGTCCATAGGGCGTTACACGCGTCGATTTAAGTGAACGTGTGAAGGGGTGACTTACACTGATCACAACCGAAGGTACTTTTTGGGAGGGGTAAGGGCTGTAAAGCATGGTTTGCAGGGAGGGGCCTGTGCTCAAGTGTTGCAGCTAAATAACATTGAGTTTTGTGGCATTCCGCCGATATACCTGAGCAAGCTAATTGACCTTGCCTGACCTAGACAGCTAAGGAGGGTCAGACCTGGGATGGGAGACCACCAAGGGGACCCATCACTGGTGGTGTAGTGGGATGGGAGACCACCAGGAAATCCCTAACTCTAGGCTAGGCTGGAAAGGTTTTAAAAAATCCATCCTGGAAGGAGGCAAAGGCAAAACTTTTCCATACTATTCCTAAGAAAATGGAATGGAAGTGGGAATCGTCAGGAATCAATTTGGCTTCAAGGCAACTCTGCTTCACAGATTAATACTTACCATGCCCTTAGGTGCCGTGGATTCCAGTTCACTGTAAAAAGATGCCTGAAGTATTTTCCTGAGAGCAGAATGTACCTGCCCTGGCTGCACAGCGTTTCCATTCGATTCCTGAATCACCCCAGTCTGCAGCTCTTTAAAGCAGCTGTGTCCCTTTCAACGATTAGAAGTGCAGCAAAGCCCAAATAGCTGCATCCCCTTCCAAGAAAAGGAAGGAGGCAGAATTTATTAGGAGCGGACAGGGATAAATCTACAGCAGTGCTTTCCAAACTGCCGCTGTTGGCAACACACCATCGGCAGCGGGGGGGCACGCGGCCACGGTGGCGTGCACGGCGGTGGTGGCAGCCTCATGTTTTCCACTAAAACGCGGAAGCACTGATGGCGCGCCGTTGACGCTCCCGCGCACACCGCCGCCACCGCACGTGCCCCCGTGCAGCCGCCGTGCACGTTCACTTCCGGGTTGTGTTGCGACACACAGTTTGGAAAGCTCTGCATTAGTGTGTCGTGACAAAACCCAGAAGTGCTGATGGCGCGTCGCTGCCGGTGTGTGCAGTGGCAACAGCAGCGGCACGCCATCAGCGCTTCCGGGTGTTAGAGCGAAACACGAGGCCACCGACGCCGTGCATGTCGACGCCACGCGTGCCGCTGCGCCAACGCCATGCACGCCAACACCGTTGGTGTGTCGCCAACGGCGGGACTTTGGAAAGCACTGATCTGCAGTAATATTCTCTAACCTGACAACCTCCAGATATAGTAAGATTTCAGCTCTCAGAATTTCCTGCTATCATATCCAAAAGCTGTATTTTTTGGAAATTTAGGGAATAGAAGCAATTTAGAACTTGGTCTCTATGTTCAGTCCTTGAGAATTGGTATGGAACCTCCCAACACATTCCAGTTCAGCTATTTCGCATTGAAATAGATCCTTTTAATTCCCTCTCAGTTCTAAAAACAATGAAGCCTGTGAGACTAAAAAATTCTGTATATGTTCTGAGATGTAAGGCCATTTGGCTTCAGGATTTTGTATCCCAGGTAACTGTATACGATTACAGTTTTAGGTTATTTTCTGGTAAATGGAAGTAAATTGATGGTTTAGGCATGAAGTTAATCTTAGGTGCATGGCAGAAACAAATAATTAACTGCAAACCGTAATTTAAGTCTACAATCTAATGTGTTTTTATTCAGGAGCAATTGAACTTGATAGAAACTAAGTATGTACAGACATGCATAATATTAGACTGTTGTGAGATCCACTTACATGAATAATAATAATAATAATAATAATAATAATAATAATAATAATAAGGCATTACTGGGTTCATATGGCACGTTATAGCTCCTTTATTAAATAAATCATAATTGACTGGGTTACACAATCCAGTAAGCCACTTACCACATTTTGCAGGCCATAATGTCTGGGTAAACACAAAACTGAACTAGCAAAACATTCCATGCATAGAACAGCCACCATTGCTTCATTCACAAATGCAATATAAATTCAAATAATAAAATATTCCTCTTCCTGTAAAATGTTGAGTATAAAATCAGTTTGCATAGCATCCTTCTTAATGTTTTTTTTTAAAAAACTCTGTAATCTTTGCCATAGATCTCACAAGCCAATGAGCAGCATGATTGTACCAAATGGGTGTATCTAACTGTACAATTTAGTTTCTAACTCTTTTTCAGGATTGTGATCTAATTTGACACGAGGAAACACTTCTTGCTGTCCAATTTAGCAAAAATATTTTGGTGGTTTTCTGTCATTAACAGTATAGTATACCTACAGGATTATAAAAATACCACAGTCAATATAAACGATAAAGGAAATTATTAAAACAAAATATCCTCTCTTTGGGGGGTGGGTTAAATATGAAAATCATGGCAGATTTTAAAATGCATTATTGTGGCTTGCTCAAAATCCATACTTTCTTGCTTATTGACAGTTTTCGAAAGCTTCGGGAGCAGTTTCAGAAGGCCCCTGAGTGAAAAGTAATGTCCTGCTTGGTTAAAAAAAATAACGGCTGCTCTCCAGAAACAACTGTGTCATCTCTTCTAGCAAGTGGTAGCCTTAAGAGTGGCCATGACTCCTTCAACATCCACAGTTCTGTCCAATACAAGGACAAGTTGTATAGTTCGGCCTCTCAAGCTTTAGAGGCCTATATTAAAGATTTCAATCTCAGTCTTTCATCGCCAGACATCCGACCTGGAAAAATTGGCATTCCTCAGAAGGCTCCTAAGAACTTCAAGTCCTCAAGGGACAGTTTTAAAGCCAAGTGCGGTACGTTTGTATGTTTTCTTTTTCAGTAATGTGTGTGGGGAGAAATCTTGACCTGCATTAGAGGTCACTCTGAAAATAGCATCAAAATGTCACAGCTAATGCATATTTCTTGTTATGCTCCTTATGTGTTATCTGGATTCCCTGTGTTGTGGTGCATTTGTGTTTTTTAATATGAGTTGGTGATATGTTTTATGGAGGATATAGATGAAAGCTAACCCATGTAGTTGACATAATCATAATCAATTCATATCATTATTATTGCATTCATATCTTGCATTTATTTTATAGAAGTCGAGGCGGTGTGCATAATGCCCCACCTCCTTTTCCCCCCACAACAACAACCCTGTGAGGTGGGTTGGGCTAAGAATGACTCACTGGCCCAAAGTCACCCAGCCAGCAATATTTATTTATTTATTTATTTATTTGTATTTATTTAATTTATTCCCCGCCCATCTCCCATGCAAGGGACTCTGGGCGGGTTACAATAATTAAAATTTAAAAAATTAAAAAATTAAAAAAAACAACAATACAAAATAGAAGATATATAAAAATATATCCAATATAAAATAAAATAAATAAAATCCAAGATGGATTGGGGACCATAGCACAGATTACCTACGGGGCCAGCCAACCCCAGGAGGTACTACCGCCTCTGTCATCCCAGGCCAGGTGGCAGAGCCAGGTTTTAATGGCCTTCCGAAAGGCCAGGAGTGAAGAGGCCAGTCTCACCTCCGGGGGCAAGATGTTCCATAAGGCGGGCGCTGTTGCAGAGAAGGCACGCCTCCTGGACCCCGCTAGATGGAATTCTCTTGTTGAGGGGGTCCGAAGCATGCCCTCTCTGCATGCACGGGTGGGGCGGGCCGACGTCATCGGGACGAGACGGTCCCTCAGGTACCCTGGCCCTATGCCATATAGGGCTTTAAAGGTAATCACCAACACCTTGAATTGGACCCGGAAGCAAACTGGCAACCATTGCAGCTCGCGTAGCAGAGGTGTTACATGTGCCGATCTTATGGCACCCGTAAATGCTCGCGCCGCCGCATTCTGTACCAGCTGAAGCTTCCGGATAGTCTTCAAGGGTAGCCCCATGTAGAGCGCATTACAGTAGTCTATGCGGGAGATGACAAGGGCGTGAGTGACTGTTCGGAGGGCCTCCCGATCCAGGAAAGGGCGTAACTGGCGCACAACTTGAAGTTGTGCAAAGGCCCTCCTGGCCACGACTGCCACCTGCTCTTCGAGCAGGAGTCGTGAGTCCAGGAGGACCCCCAGATTCCACACTGGATCCGAGTGAGGTAGTGCAACCCCACCCAGAACCAAAGATGACAACTTCCCGGATCTAGGGGGGCCATCAATCCACAGCCACTCCGTCTTACCAGGGTTCAGTTGAAGCCTGTTGTTCCCCATCCAGACCCCCACAGCCTCCAGACACTGAGATAAGGCATTGACCGCATCACCTACTTCACCCGGGATGGAGATGTATAACTGGGTATCATCAGCATATTGGTGATACCTCATCCAGTGGTGACGGATGATCTCGCCCAGCGGCTTCATGTAGATGTTGAACAGGAGAGGAGAGAGAACCGATCCCTGCGGCACCCCACAAGACAGGGGTCGCGGGTCAGCCCTCTCCTCTCCTATCAACACCGACTGGGAATGGCCCTGGAGGAAGGAGGCGAACCAGCGCAAAACAACGCCGCCCGCCCCCAACTCCCTGAGCCTTCCCCGATGATGGCCTGCCCTCCGGTTCCCGTCATACCATCCCCTGCCCATCACCACCTGAATCAAATGGCCCACCATACAGCCCCCAGAGATTCCCTGAGCCGCCCCAAGAGTATACCGTGGTCGACGGTATCAAAAGCCGCTGAGAGATCTAAGAGAGCCAGGATGGACGCACTCCTTCCATCCCGCTCTCGCCAGAGATCATCCATAAGCGCGACCAATGCGGTCTCTGTCCCATATCCCGGCCTGAAACCTGACTGAAAAGGGTCCAGATAATCCGTTTCCTCCAGAATCCTCTGGAGTTGCAACGCCACCACCTTCTCGACCACCTTTCCCAAAAAGGGAAGGTGGGAGACTGGGCGAAAATTGCCCAGGATAGTAGGGTCCAGGGATGGTTTCTTGAGGAGGGGGTGCACCAGCGCCTCCTTAAAGGCAGCCGGGAACACCCCCTCACCCAAGGACGAATTTATAATCGCCAGGACCCAGCCACATGTCACCTCTCTAGCTGATTTCACCAGCCAGGAGGGACATGGGTCAAGTTGACATGTGGTGGCGTTTACAATCCGGAGGATTCTGTCTACTTCATCAGGCCCAACAGGATATATAAAATTAACAGGCTATATAAAATTATACTCACATTTTTCAGTTAACATTATAAGTGACTCAAATTGCCCATATGTGTTCCATATCCAAAGTGGCTGACTTAGTCCCATACATACATTAAACAAGTGGGATTTGCTTCTGAATAAACCTATATTGTGATGAACTCAAAAAGTTAGTATTAATGTCAGAGATATGTCTATGAAGGTTCTCAGTCATCCAGGTGGAATTGTCTGTAGCTTGAATCATGTCAACTGGATTTCTATTTTCTTAGTGGAAACGTTTCGCTCCTTATCCAAGGAGCTTCTTCAGTCTGAGCAAAGTTGGTAAGGGAATCCTAAATATGTTCCTAGGTAGCTGTGTGACCTTACACCTGGGGCTAGGTCATGGTTATATTGAGATGTAATTTTTAAGTCCTTTTATCATTTTAAAGAGGGTCGTTAAAATCACCATGCTGCTGTTGAGCTTCTGAAATGGTCTTAATCTTCCTAGGCACAGAAGACAAAACGGGGAGGAAGATGGGGGAGAGTTTGTGCCTGAGGCCCCCACCTCTATTCAAGGAAGGATTTTCCAAGTTGGCATAAATGGATTCAAGCTACAGATATTAATGTCAGAGAGTTTCAACATTATCTTTAACCTTAAAGTTGCAGAGAATGGTTATCTGTGAACTCCCAAAAGAGATTTGTGTAGATTTTTATCTATATACACTTACCAGAAGTGGTCTGATGCTATTCTGACCATACTGGAAATGTTCTGAGCTCTAAACAGCCCATTGGAACAGCGTGGGTGAGCTGATGAGGCATTTCAGACTTGAAACTTTTTTTGCATACCACTAATACACCTTGCTGAAAACTATTAAAATATAAACATAAAATCATAACCAGGAGCAGAGCATTCAAAATTGTACCAGAATATAAGTAATCAAACTATATTCCATAACAAATAAATATTACTGTTCTTTTAAGCATCTTTTAGACATCATGAAGCAGTACAAAATATTTCATATATTGCTTTTGGTATTGTTTTATTAATTAAGAGAATAAATCATTGCTAAAAAACAATTCGTTCAGCTCAGGTTGTCCTCTAGAAAAGGACAAAGCTTCTCAGACAAAGTTACGGTTTTTTTAAAAAAAAATTGGTACCAGAATTTAGTTTTATAGTTCACTTACAAGTTTTCGATTTCTAGGCTGTTTCAGTGGAACAGCTGACAGGGCAAACGTGGGGATCAGCTTTGCATTTTATCCTATGTTAATAAGATTTTTTTTAATCTAAATGTCTGTTGATTGTGGTTTGGTCTAAGAATTCTCTTGCATTTACATCTACAAGCACCAACTAATAGTAAAAAATATAGTACTACAATACTAATCTCCATACACACAGACAACTTAAGTCATAATTTTAACTGGGAAACACTACAAGTTTGAGCACAAGCCAGATCAAATAATACTTCTCTTGCATTGTTAAGTTCAAAGGCTGAGAGTGCATGCGTTTTGTCAAGCCAGACTTTCGTATCTGGTGTACAGGTGACTTTCCAAGAACATATAAATCTTTTTTGCAGCAGTCCAAATGCAGTAAATCCAACACTCTTCATAAATTGATGAATCCCAATTTTAGGAATATAATTGAATAGCACTTCAGCATCCCTGAATCTTACATCCCTTACTAAAACCTTACTAAAAAAGGTAAAGGTTTTCCCCTGCACAGTTGTGTCCGACTCTAGGGGCCGGTGCTCATCTCCATTTCTTAGCCGAAGAGCCAGCACTGTCCGAAGATGCTTCCGCGGTCATGTGGCTGGCATGATGCGCGCGGAACGCTGTTACCATCCCACCGAAGTGGTACCTATTTATCTACTTGCATTTGCATGCTTTCGAATTGCTAGGTTGGCAAGAGCTGGGGCCAGTGCGGGAGCTCACTCTCACGCAGCACTCGGGTCTCGAACCGCCAACCTTCCGATCGACAAGCCTGGCATCTTAACTGCTGAGCCATCGCGCCCCCTTTCTTATTATTATAAACCTTATTATCAATATTAATATTCAACCACTATGGGACAACCATAGGGTGTGACCAAATCATGAGTCTTGCTATACTTTCAAATGTATTTTGTCTCCAACATAAAACGCTTGTTAATCAATAAACATCCGCTGAAGTTTTCAATAGGACTGCAGTCCTGTACATTGTTTCCTGTGAATAATTTCCATTGAACTGAAATGAATGTAATGCAAGTACATATATTTTTACATCATTTGAAATGTTTTTCTTTCTTGCAAACTGTAGATTAAGTAAAATTATGTCTCTTCTTGCCTTAGAGAATGTTAAGCGGCATACACATCTTGGAAGAATTGCTTTTGAGCCAGATATAGTCAGTCTGACGACGGATGATCTTTTAGAACTCCCTGCAGATGGATCTGTATCTTTCACGATTTCTAGGCCATTAACTCAGAGAAGCAATGTGAACAGGAGGTCATGGACGGCACCCGCTTCTCGTTCTCATCACTCGACTTCGTCCTTCAGCAATAAAGAAAAAGAATATTCTCTGGAAAATTTCTTGTTTCCTCCTTCATACCAAGAAGCTAGCAGGAAAAAGTGCGCACAATATAAATTTCACAAACATGATCCTGTGTTGCCTGGGAATGACCAGCTCTCCCACCAAGAGACCGTTTTTCATAAGAACTATCCCAGATGGCTGACAAGTCTTAAAACTGACTTGAGCATTTCAGAGATAAATAGTATTCCTGAATCCAAATATCCTATCTGGCTGAAGAACCATAATCTCTTGTTGGATTCAAGTAATAAAAATTCTACACAGACCTCACATGTGGAAGGTGAACTTCTGTCTTTGCAAGATAATAAGGAGCTGATGAAGTTTCAAAATCTTCATAGATTAAGCATCTCTGAGTGCTCAAGACATGATGATGTGGTGAGCCTAAAACACAAGTGTGATATTCAAACAAGTTGCCAAAATGATTCTCCAAGTACCTATTTTCTACTTCAGGGCCTAAGAGAGCACAAGGATCTGCTTATAGGTAATACATAATAGTACTTATTTTGATGTCAAACTTTGTCAACTTTTTGGAATGTGGCATAATAGTGACTGGGTTCAGACACTGTGATGAACCATGGTTTATTTAGCAATAGTTTAATGAATAAGTTGCAATTGTCTGGGTTCACATAACTCTTTCAGCAGTAAACAGCTTTGCAAACCTCAATCACTGAAAGGGCAGTGTCTGAACTCTGCCAATGAATCCTAGATATTTCTTAGAAAAAAAGTGTTCTGCTACCTTTATGCCCTTTAAACTGATGCAGAAATACTACGATCTAATCCTTAATCATAATTGGGTATTAGGTGCACCCAGCAAGCTCATATGCTTCTCCCTCCCTCCTGTTATAATCTTAAAATTAAGTATATATAGTAAAGACTGGAATGCATGCATTAATTACAACCAAAATATGGTTTGAAGCCATTTTCTAAAATGGATTTTCAAATAATTTGAGTTTACCATGTTAATACATGTGTAACATTTTATGGCCAAGTTCATATTAAATTTATTTATCCAACTTATATCACCGCCCATCTCCCCCCACAGAGGGGACTCTGACAAACTAAATTAGTTTGTTCTGACCATGATTTGTTGAATAAGTTGTTAGAAGTAAATTTTATCTTACCAGATTCGTTCCTGAGCCGGGAGTAAAGAAACTGACAAATTGCATGAAGTTAGGAGTTTATTCACCCAAGAGCAAAAGCAATGACAACAAGCTGTTAGGTGGGCGGCCGCGCAGGACCCCCTTCCTACAGCACATTATATAGATTCCATTCAACTCCTCCTTTAGAAGACCACCCCTTACTCAGTTACCCATACTCCACCTTACCCTCATTCCATATTAGGAATTTCCTTCCTTCACTCCATATTAGGAACTTCCTTCCATCCTTGCTAGGACCCCTTGACCGTTATTAAACAATATCTTTCCTCTGGAGAAGCTATCCTTGGAAAGTACACTTTATCTTTCTATGGGCACAGCTATCTATCAAGGCCTGTTAGAAAGGAAGGGTAAGAAAGTCAAGAAAACTCTTCAAGGAAATACAACATGGTTTCAGGGCCATAATGCAAGTGCAAATGTTTCTAATATATGAATATGAAATATATTTGTATTTATATATACAGAAATGTAAGAATATGGTTACAATCCAACAAAGTCATGGTGTCTTAGGTTGCATATAACACTATGCTATAAATGATATTTTATAAAATATAATGATTCAGTTCATACAGTATGGGCAGCCAAAATCACATAATGACTTAGCCAAATACGTGAACCCGAACAACAGGTTCAAAGGTGCGAAGATGTTCTACAAAAGTTTCTGTTTGTCTGTTGCGCTGCTAAAGGCCAAACCTGTGTAGTCTCCTTTCCACTTTCTCTAAATGGATGGAGCTGCTTCATGATTGATTGATTGACTATGTGCCATCAAGTTGGTGTCAACTCTTAGCAACCACATAGATAGATTGTCTCTACAACGATCTGTCCCTAAGCTGGTCCTTCAGGTCTTCCAACAGTGCACCCATTGCCATTGTAATTAAGACCATCCACCTTGTTGCTGGTCGTCATCCTCTTCCCTTTCCTTCCTCTTCCCTTTCCCAGCATCAGAGACTTCTCCAGAGAGCTGGGTCTTCACATAATGTATCCAAAGCTTCCTTACAGAGCTGCTTTAATCAGCTGCAGTGCCCATATTTGCAGTGACACCCATCTGTAGACCTCAGTGCACACAAGAGTTTCTTCACTTACCCTGTCATTTGAAGCACACACAGTTACCGTTTTGGATACCTTTGTCCCAGATGTCCCTTAAATATCTTGTAAATTAAAACATCCAAGTTTAAAGGCATCCAAAAAAGTCAGCCCTTTTATCCTCCACAGGTTTTTAGGGTTCTGTTGACATTATATGTTTAAAGCATTCAGTTAAAAAGCTATAAGCTGGGAATTAAAAATGGTGCTGGGCTCACCAGTACAATACAGGTTTATAGCTAAGTGTGTTTGAACATAGCCAATATGTGCACAAAGTACACTGTTGTGTATGTCTCCTTACCGGCTTGTACTCTGCTTAAAGGAAAAGTGCTGATGAAGATGATGATCTACATCAGTGTTTCTCAACCTTGACAACTTTAAGATGCTTGGGCTTCAACTCCCAGAATTCCCCAGCCAGCATGCTGGCTGAGGAATTCTGGGAGTTGAAGTCCACACATCTTAAAATTGTTAAGATTGAGAAACACTGATCTACATAATTGATCCTAATGATGCAGTTGAATGTATGTAATGATACAGAGTCCATCGGAGTTGGGCAGCTACAACAAATTTGAATAAATGTAGTTGAGTACATTTACAAGTACAAGGTTGTTCCCGTGTGACTTGTGAGTGTGCATGGGGAGTCCTATGGTGGCTTAGTTAGGGCAAGGCAGCATAAATCAGAGTCATTGGGATCCTTTTGATTAGCATATAGTTGCAGAGGTGGAGAAGCAAAGCAAAGCATTCTTGGAGGGTTCCCATCATTATGGGATAGGTTCTGCGCTGGGTCACCTCCTTCCTCCAGGGCCGGTCCCAGTCGGTGTTGATAGGGGGCGAGAGATCCAGCCCGCGGGCCCTTCTTTGTGGGGTCCCACAGGGCTCGGTACTCTCGCCACCCCTTTTTAACTGAGGTATCATCAATATGCGGATGATACCCAGTTATACATCTCCATCCTGGGTGAAGTAAGTGATGCAGTGACCACCCTGTCCAAGTGCCTGGGGGCTGTAGGGGTCTGGATGGGGAACAACAGGCTTCATCTGAACCCTGGTAAGACGGAGTGGCTGTGGATTAATGGCCCCTCGGTTTCTGGGAATTTGTCATCTTTAGTTCTGGATGGGGTTGCACTACCCCAGACAGACCCGGTGCGTACTTTGGTGGTCCTCTTGGACTCACGACTCCTGCTCAAAGAGCAGGTGGCAGTCGTGGCCAGGAGGGCCTTTGCTCAACTTCGTGTTGTGCGCCAGTTACGCCCTTTCCTTGACCGAGAGGCCCTTTGAACGGTCACTCACGCCCTTGTCATCTCCCATATAGATTATTGTAATGCGCTCTACATGGGGCTACCCTTGAAGAGTATCCGGAAGCTTCAGCTGGTTCAGAATGCAGCGGCGCGGGCAGTTTTAGGTGCAGCAAGATCGACACACATAACACCTCTGCTCCGTGAGCTGCATTGGTTGCCGGTTTGCTTCCGGGTCCAATTCAAGGTGTTGGTCATCACCTTGAAAGCCCTACATGGCACGGGCCCAGGTTATCTGAGGGACCGCCTCGTCCCCATTACATCATCCCGTCCCACCCGATCTTGCAGAGAGGGCAATGTTGTTATGGTTGTAAACTGCCCAGAGTCCCTTCTTGAGGGGGAGATGGGCGGTCATAGAAATTTAACAAACAAACAAATAAATAAATAGGTTGCCCCCAGAGGCCAAGTTTGTTTAACACGGTCTTTAGGAAGGCAGCAAAAAATGGTTTATTTTTTCCTGGGCATTTCAGGAGTCAGCACCTTATGGCTTTGTATTTATTTATTAATTTTTTCTTTTAATTTTTCACAAGGGCCTCGGCATGGGTTCTATAGTTTTCTGGAGTTATAAGTTGTTTTATTTATTTTTATTGAATTTAAACTGCTCAGAGGGTGGCATATAAATATTACAATACGTAAGTTGTAATTGACATGGTAGCTACCCCAAGTCCTTCATTTGCAGCATGGTGGTTTGTTTTATCTTCCATCACCTGCCTGCTTCTAGGGAGGGAAGCCCCCGGGTAAAGCCTTGGGCCCTGAGAGAACTGCTCATGGTCTGTTAGTCTGCAGGCCAGGTTCTCTCCTGACTTTTAATTATGGTCCTGTCTGTCTTATGAAACAAAGCCGTTTGGGCTTCTCCCTGGACATCCGTATCTGGGCTTAAGCTCTTTTGAAATCAGGGAGTCATACATACACAAACAGGAAGGTGCTGTGAGAAATAATAGAATCAAGGTTAGGTCTTCAGAAGGTCATTGGACTGCACTGCATTGCTTTAGATTGATGATTAGGTGTTCAGGCCTGGGCCCATTTCATCAAGTGTATAGTGTCTTTGTTCTTAGTTGAAAGAGGCATCTGTAAACAGAAGGAAATGGTTAACTTTATATATTAATTAGATTCACAAGTACATTAACAAATTGCAGTAGTCGATGCAGTCCTGAAATGTATTGTTCTAGAATGTTGAATAAAGTCCATTTTTCCATGGACTTGTTTGAATATTCATACAAAGACTTTCTATAATAAGGCCGTTTTATTGTCTGATCTGAATAAGCTTTTATGATGTTGTATATATTATGTGATTTATATTCAATTCCATGCGACCTCTTATTTTTTGTCTTTTGGTATCTTGAATTTGAGTTGAAGGCGGAATATAAATATCCACATAAAGGAATGAAATGGATATTGGATAACATTCTGAAATTGGAGAAGTAAATTAGTTTTTTTTCATCTTGATTGTCTTCCCATATGCAGTAATTAGATTCATGCAGTTCCAATACTGAAATATAAATCCAGCCAAATAATTTGGGTACGTCTGTGACACTTCCATGTGGTCAAAATCTATTTGTTTCTTTATTTGGTTTATATCCTGCCTTTCTGCTCAATTTTCTATTCAAAGTAGCTGGCTAATATGTAGGAAATAAGAAACAGTAACCAGCCACTGTTTCTTACTTCGTATACATTTGTCTCATGCATAGAAATCAGATCTGTATCTAGATTTATCAAACCCTCCCTTCTTCGTGGCCTGTTGACCCCACTGCTTTTGCTTTTTTCTCATACCACTTGTTTATCTTTTACCAGGACCGGGCATGTGATGACCCCCCCACACACAAAGTAAATTAAAATAAAAACACCAATCATTTAAATTATACAGTATAACTTCTTTTATGACAAACATTTTTTTAAAAAAATCCTGAATTTCCAATTTAGGATAAGACTTTAGACCATAGCTTTCCAAACTGTGTGTCACGACACTTTAGTGTGTCGCAACACACAGTTTAGTGTGTCACGACACAACCCGGAAGTGGACGTGCACGGCGGGGGTGCGCGTGGCAGTGGCGTGAATGGCGGCAGCGGCGCGCCATCAGTGCTTCTGCGTTTTAGCGGAAAACGAGGCCGCTGCCGCCATCACACACCACCACACACACACCCCGCGCCGCTGCCGCTGCCACCGTTGGTGTGTCGCCAACAGCAGCAGTTTGGAAAGCACTGCTTTAGACACTCGTACTTATTTGAAATCATATGTATCAGGTGTGTGATATAAATGTGACATTTTTAATTGTGACATCTATAATGATTTTAGATGACACAGAGTTTCTAATTCAGAAAGCAAGGAGAACATTGGAATCTTCTGCTGAGGAATCAACTAGTCTCCTGAAAAATGATGGCAGCCCTTGTACAGTGGATGTCCTAGAAGCGGAAAGGTTGTGGGATAATGTCCCAATTGGCTTGTGAGTATACAAGAATCCCATTTAGTTTTTTTATGGAAACACAGAGTGGGATTCTTCAGTAATATCCTGATAATACCACCTTCTTCAACCTATCTGAATGTGATAAAATGATGGAAGTTTGTACAAGAAATCCAAGAAGACCCCTGCTGGATCCTATTGTCACGGTGGTGAAGCCAGATTCTTCATGAGTTTTGTCTACTCCCCTTTGAAAGTCATCCATTTCTCTTGCACAACTGCCTCTGTAGCTTAACTGTATGCTGTATCTCTCCTGATTCCTCAACCACTTAGCTTCGTCAGATGTCTATCATAATATTAAGAAAGAGGGAGCAAAAAATTCCAGATTCACTTCTCATTAGTAGCCTGAGAAGCTAATTGCAAGTGGCACCCACAGAACTCTTGACTGCTATTATGATCAGCCCGCCCCTGTTACTTACTCACTTAACATTGGCTCAAAATCCCCAAAGGGGCAAATAATTTTCTTTGAAGATCTTTGCCCATTTTCTCTATGTCAGGAGCCAGGCCTGCTTCCCAAGTGGAAGTTGTGTTCATAAACTGGTTCCCCTTTTTGTGCTCACTACATTCCCACAGGACTTTCTGTTACAGGAGCGTATAGCACTTTTTGAAGATCCAGGGTTACTTGAGCCAGGAACTGTCAAACATGTGGGCAGGGCTGGGTTTTAGGAAGAGTTCTGGGTGTTTTCTTTGAAAATGTGATATGCTTATTTTAGGAACATATAGTCCCCATGTGCTTCCACCTTTAATATGGTGGGAAATGGCTGTCAATAGTCAAGGTCAGAGGGCAACAAAAAGGAGAGTTGGGAAGTGCAGGTTGCCCTCCCCACCCCGCAGTTTGTTAGCCATTGACACTGAATATTGAGAAACGAAGTGAGACTATACTTTCCCCTAATTAGTGATCAGTGGCTTTATTGTTCCTGTAAATACTGTTTATCCAATAATGCTCCAGAGACTTTCAATATACATATTATTTATTACAACCATTTATACCACCCAGTCTGGAGATACAAAGATATCAGATAAGATATCAAAACATGGGTGTAATGGAAATAGCCAGGTGAAGGCACCTGGCTAGAAACCAGGAGACTCTGAGTTCTAGTCCCGCCTTAGGCATGGAAGCTGGCTGGGTGACTTTGGGCCAGTCCCTCTCTCTCAGCCCTACTCACCTCACAGGGTTGCTGTTGTGGGGAAAAGAGGAGGAGGAAGGAGTATTAGGTATGTTCGCCGCCTTGAGTTATTTAGAAAAATAATAAAGGGATAAAAAAATCTAAAAAAAAATAGTGCTTCATTTATTTCCCAATCTCTTTGTGACTGGATAGGTGAGGTAAATTCTCTTTTGAGCCAAGTTCGGTTGCCTATTCTCTGATTCCAGAGTGGGAATGTTTCCAGCATTATGAGAGGCGTAACTGCCTAGTCTGAGGGAGCAACGCAAGTGGTACCTTCTCTAGGTATGCCTGTGCAGATCCTTCTAGTCCCTCTTAGTGCGGTTCAGGTAAGCCCAGTAAATGTTTCCAAGCAAACTGGACCATAAGAGAGCATTGGAAAGCACCAACAGCTCTAATATAAACAAAGGATTTTTGAAGAAACAGAAAATGAGGAGCACAGTTAGATTTGCTCAAGGCTCAACTGCATTTTCTGCATAGATCTTTACTGAATCAGCCTGGGAGAGAGAGAGGGAATGTTCATGCAGGAACATCCAAGAACCACAGCATTTCCCCCAGTTTTAGCTTTTCAGCAAGGAGTCTTCCTCTGGTCAGTGAAAAACACATGGAAGTAGAGGAAGGCTCTGAGCAAATATAGCTGAGGTTTACCTGGGTAAGGGAGGATTTGTGAGACATTCTTGGCATTTGCAAAGGGATACTGGGAGGAACTTAGTCAACTGAGGCCTGTGAAGTCCTTGGCGCGCTCTCAGCTTGGTTCTTGGCTTGCAGATGTTTCATCATAACATTATGTAACATCAGTGCCCGCAAGCAAACGTCTGCAAGCAAACAACCAAGGTCAGAGAGCCCCAAGCACTCCACAGTTGCAGGCTACATATACAGTATGTAGCTGAGCTACATATATTCTCTTCTATTGAAATGAACGCCTTTTCTTGGCAGGATTTGAGCTTAGTCAGGTGGAAGGAAAGGGAAGAGGATGATGACCAGCAACCAGGGCCAGACTTTGTTACAATTCAGCAGTCCACCCCAGCAATTCGCTTGTGTGAAGTTCATGTTGTACTTCACTCAACAAAAGGCAGGGGAGAAAGATCTTTTTTATGCCTCTGGAGACCATTTCTGTCAGATCCTCATTTCCCTGAATTCCACTCCAAAACCTTTCTGTTTTTCCCTAAAACCCACACAACTAATAAGCACTCATGTTTAGTCAACAAGGTGACAAGTGTCTTGACAAGTCATTTTCCCAGCAACAAAGCTGGGAAACAAAATCCAGGTCAGTAATTCTTGGCTCACTTTGACATTTGCTTTTTTTGCCCCCTCTCCTGGGGAATTCTGCTAAGAATTGCATTGCATTTTCAAAGTAGTTTTTCACAGGGGATAATAAAGCTGGGACAGACTCTTTAGGGAGGATTGGGGAGTTGGAAAAATTGCAGCTGAGAATCTGCCTGTGCAGCTTTGTTATTTTCTAGCCACCCTTGCCTTGTGCATTTGTTGCTTGGTGAATAATAGTTGAACTTACTGGGAAGATGTGGAGTTTTGTGTGTGTGTGCCTTCGAGTCAGTTTTTGTCTCCTGGCGACTGCCTAGACTAGTCCCTGCAGCTTTGTTGGCAAGGTTTTTTGGAAGTGGCTTGCCATTGCCTCCTTCCTAGGGCTGAGAGAGAGAGACTGGCCCAAGGTCACCCAGCTGGCTTTGTGCCTAAGGCAGGACTAGAACTCACAGTCTCCCGGTTTCTAGCCTGATGCTTTAACCCATGGGTGTCCAACCTTTTGGCTTCCCTGGGCCACATTGAGTGAAGAGGAATTGTCTTGAATTGTCTACATAAAATATCTAATATAGTTAATGTATATAAGTAATAAAACTTCATTTATTTTTTTATATTTTTTATTATAATTTTTTTTAAAAGAGGGCAACATAAAACTAGTGGGATATTTGACCTTGTTTTTCTGAAACTAATGCATTAATGTCTGGTTCGATGAAAGTGGTTGCAATTTTTTAATTTTCTTTTTTGGGTTCTGTTTTCTGTTGAAACGACGTTGAAGCCATGCTGGAATAAATTTATTTAGGAATAAATATTTTTTTTAAGAAATAACACAACACGCCCATCGTAGATTGTTAGGTAGGCAAATAAACAAAGCAAAGTTTAATAATCAAATAAGAAAACTTACATGTCTACTTAATAATAATAACAATAAACGCATATAAAAAAAATTATAATGAACATAGATGGTTTGGCCCAAGTCCCCATATTTCAGATTCCTATTAGTAGGACCTCTGGTAGTAGAACTGTTAATGTAGCCTGACGGAGTGAGTTGTGATGCCATAAGATAGCTGAATCTTGCTGGTGGAGTATATCAAAGCAACGCATTCCCTGGCCCGCTAACTGATGATGGATCAAGTAGCTCCTCTTCCCAGATTTCTTGCTCTGTCGGAGACAAATAGGCTTTCAGCCCTCTGCCCCTCTGGGTTACATTTGAGGTATATTCTTAATAACCTGGATGCATCTAGCTAGCGCCAGGTTCATTCTGTAGGATGGGTAGGGTCTGGAAGAAATCGGGAAGCTCCGTCTCTTGGGCTCAGTGAAATCTGGCACTGGCCTTGGTCACGAAAGGGATCCAGGTTTAGCACCACCTTGCCTTGATGGAACTTGCATGGGCCCCTTTCGTACAGAGAAAGCCCCTAGTTCTCCAAGTGTCCTATCTGAGATAAGGCTACCAAAAAGGCTTTCTTCCAGGTGAGGGTTTTAATGAGGGTCTATCTGATGGGGTTGAAGGGAGCAGTAGTTAGAGCTCTCAGAACCAATAACAATTCCATGAAGGAAAAAAGGAGAAGCAGCTAAAGATCGGAGGGAATATATGTATGCATTTGATCGGCTGTTCTGTGGTTGTAAGGACATTTTCAATTACAATATGTAAGCATAATGCAGAAAGGAAGAAACAGTTTCGTGCTTAGAGTTCTTAACCCCTACACTTCTATCTACAGAAAACCTCCAGTACCTGTATCCTGTGCGGAGGAGAATTCTCCGCCAAACCCCAAAGCCAGTATGGTCAATAACTTTTTAGAAGACTGCTTGCAGAATGATCAGCAGGTAAATTGAAAACGAAGCTATGGTTCAAGCCTGCATTTCTTAAAGCAGGGCTTTCCAAAGATTTTCTGCATATTTTGCAGAATTTTCAGTGCCAGCTACTGTAGGTATGTGGGTGAATGCTCTCAGTACAGTTGAGGCAACAATAAAGCTGACATGACAATTATGTATACATGCATACATACCTATCTATCACACTGTTCTCTTTCCAGCTAAGCAGTGTTATGCAAAGTGCAGAGAGAAAATCAGTGGTAAGCAAAATGAATGAAAGGCAGAAGATAAAAGGAAAGCAAATTTAAATCTAGATTTCCATTCACTAAACTTCTCCATAACTTTCTTTCCCTCATCTGTCTTCACTTTTGCTATGTCCAAACACTATTCTTTTTGTTTTGTCTTTTGTTCTATAATCATCTCATCTCTTTTGGAACTGTCATCAACCTCATCCAACCATAACTTTCTCGGTCTTCCCTTCCTTCATGCAGTTTAGTGCTTCATTCATTCTTTCTGTATGACCAAATCAATTCAAAATACTTCTTTCATACTGGTCACTCACTCTGGCATTCAGTCCACGTTCATTCATCACACATTCTTTCTATTTAATAAAATAGCAGAAGTGTGCTCTTACACACAGCCATTTTTCATTTATTTCAACAAACATTAAGACCTCACAACAGACAGCATACTGTCCATTATCTTTATACCAGCATTTGCATATCTTAAAATGTCTCTCCATTTTTTCCACCTTTACTGAATATTCTGTGAAGGTACACAAATTAATCTGTTTGCTCCAATTGTTTGCCATTGGTATATAACTTGCAATCATTTGTGCTGTTTCCCTCTACAAACATAACTACCTTGCTCTACCTTTGGTTCCAGAAAAGCCCATATTCTGGAGGGAGTCATCATGCTGCCATAGTTCTATTTCAAGTGCCAATGTTGTCACAATGTCCAGGGCTTAAAGAGTATGTTTTGGTTAGACTTCTTAACTTCTAGGTTTCAAATCTCTGATTGAGTGTAACATTTCTATATTAGGACATAAAAAGGTAAAGGTTCCCCCCGCACATTTATGCAGTCGTGTCCGACTCTAGGGTCCGGTGCTCATCTTCGTTTGTTAGCCAAAGAGCCAGCGTTGTCTGAAGACGCTTCCAAGGTCATGTGGCTGCATTACGCGCGCGGAACACTATTAGGACATAGCAAAGGCTAAAGAAGAGGTTTCCTACAGAGACTGCAGAATGTTCTTTATATTTATATTTGTAAATGTAAGGGGGGGGGGGAATCACTTTTACATCACAGTCCAAAGCTTTCATTTGGGGAAGATAATTTTTTCAATGTTCTTTGATAGGCAGAGTCTTTCTTTGATTCCAGGAGAGTACGTTTTCTGGTGGAAATCATCATGGTCCTGTGGAAGCTTTGAAACTCATGCTATTTAACCTTCAAGCAGTTCAGCACAGCTTTAACGAAAACATATCTGATAGACCAAATGAAGAGTCCAAAAAAGTAAGCGGTTCTGTGTAAAATTAGATTCTACTTGGTGTTTAATTATTGTATATTCTTCCCACCATCCCTGTCGCCTACTGAAAAAATAAGCTTTAAAAATGTGTGCATAGTTGCCCAATTTGAAGGGCTTGGAAATAATAAAACTGTACCTACTGATAATTCAGTAAAACAACTGACTCTGTTTTGGTCAAGGTGGAAGCTGTAAGAAAAGATTCCTAAAGCATTTAAGTTTATAATACGCTCAATCTGATAAAATACCAATAAAACAATATTTAAAGTAAGTTTTTTTGAAGATCCAGCAAAGCGTATCCATAAATATGGCTGTCTGATTCAGGGAGCTAACAGATTAAAACTCAGTACAGGAGAACAGATGGAATATTTTGTTTTCATTATGCATGCTTAGCTTTTGTTAATAAAATAACAAGAATTTTCCCAGGGGTATTTATGAACCAAGACTAAGACATACTACACTGAAGCACAAATTGGTTTATTGACAGTGCAGAGCCAGGCCTAAAGAGGGGAGGGGCTACAGTCCCTCTTCATAAGTATATGCAAATTAGAGTATATATAGTAGCAAGGTGTATCCAGTTCTACTGGATATAAACAACAGCAAGTGAAAATAGTGAGGCAATTAGGGTGAAACTATGAGGCAGTGGGGCAGGACTACAAAGACAATGGAGTTTTGAAAGAATGAGGCAGTTGTTCCAAGAACATAGTTTCCAGCTAGGGAGTTACTTCTGTTTTCCCAGGACTCTGCTTGCCTCTCAGTATTTTTTCCAAGATTATCATCATTCCTTGCTCTTCTAAGTGTTTATGGCTGAGCTGACAGGGTTAGTTTCCCTGGAAAGATGTATTGGGGTTAAGGGCTTTTAGCTTGACCCCCACAATTCTCCTTCAACGTCTACAGCAGGGTTTCTCAACCAGGGTTCCGTGGCCCCCTAGGGTTCACTGAGAGGTCACTAGGGGTTCCCTGGGAGATCACAATTTACTTAAAAAATTATTTCAAATTCAGGCAACTTCACATTAAAGAGATAAGTTTTGTTCTTTATTTTTAGTTTAACAACACTGTTAATGCATCTATACAGGCCTACCCATGAAACGAATATAATAATTTTGTAACTTCTGGCCTATATTTGAGCCTGAATGTGCAGGGGTTCCCTGAGGCCTGAAAAATATTTCAAGGGTTCCTCCAGGGTCAAAAGGTTGAGAAAAGCTGGTCTACAGCATTTTAGAAAATGGGTATTTTGTTACTGGTCTCCATGCATCCTATTTTATTATTACAATAACTCTCCTTCCAAGTGAACCAGAGATTTCATGGCTCATGATAATGGGTGTTGCAGGTTTTCCAATATGGTTTTAATTAATTAATTAATTAATGTAGGGAAGCTACCTAGAGTTCTTGATGATTCTAGGGAGCTTCCATACAAATGCAGGTAATAAATCAATAACTGAACATTACCCCCTTACCCTACTTTGTGTTATCTATAAATCTGACAAGCATTCCCTCTACTTCTTCATCCAAGTCCTGAATGACAATTTTGGGCTCAGGACTGAATTCCATGGTCGTCCATTTGGTATCTCCCTCCAGTTTCATGAGGAATCATTGCTGAACACGTGCTTCATGAGACCAGTAAACATTCTGTTGTTATATCAGGTGCAAAGCTGATCCCCCTATTTTAAAAAGTCTGCCCAGCTTTTATATTTTGTGTGAGGGCTGCAGCTGGGAAGGTCAGGAGCAAAGAGCCTGAGATCAGGCAAGATCATCACCAAAACTCAGTGCAGGCACCTCGTATATACAGGGCTGAGAAACAAGCAGCAAGGAATCTAAGGAATGTAAGAATGGGAAAAAGAAGTCTTGGGGCTGTTATGAATCAAGGGCTTGATTGCTTGACTCTACTGTAGCTGATCAACTTGGTTCTTCGAGCTTTGCAATAAAAGCAACTTAACAGCCCATGCCTTGTCTGTGGCTGTATGCTACTGTATTAGCTCCTAACTGCAGGTCTGAGGTCCTAGATTTATTCTTGAGTGGTGAAGAGGTGAACCTTTGACCTTTTCTCCCAGAGGGGGCATATCGGTGGATGAATGTGTCCAAGGAGGCCTGCGGGAAAGACACTCATACAAACACATGTCAATTTAGTTAGAGAGATAATTAGGGCCATTTCATTGAACAATTAGATATGATTTGGGTCAGCCCTCCCCTATATCAATTTCACAAACTTTTGACTTTTCCCCACATCATAGTAAAGTTCTCACCATATCGATTAAAGAGGCAGGTCATGCCTGGCTCAAAGAAATTTCTGAACACCTCCATTTAACAAAAACAAACAAAAAAACCCACTGAGGCCTATTATTCTGGAAAAAGAGAAGTAGAACTTTTAGGGTTTTGGGGGTGTTATGCCGGGAGGAAACCAAACCCTACATTCCCCAGTAAGAGCCTCATATCAGCTGCCAAGCAGGGCAGAAGTAGCGTCATGCTTTGGGGATGTTTTCCTCCTTAGGACCTGGACAACTTGCCACCATTGAAGGAAGCAGAACTTCAGCGTATCAGGCAATTGTAAAGGAGACTGTCAGGCCATCTAGCTCACCGCTGACATTGAAGCACGCCTGGCTCATGCAAACACAGACGCAAGTCCCCAGGAGAAGAGAGGGCCAAGGTTTTGCAATGTTGCTAAGTCAGAGTCCAAGACGTAAACCTCAGAGAAACGTTGGGGCAGGATTTGAAATGAGCAGTTCATGCTAGAAAACCCTCAGATGTTCCTGAGCCGAAGCAGTTTGCCAGGCCGAGTGATGGGAAAGTCTGATCACCAATTACAGGAAGTATTTGCCTGCAGTTATTACAGCTACAGTAAACGGTGGTGTAACCAGTGACTAAATCTAAGGGGCTGATTAGTTTTTCACACAGGCATATTGGATGTTGGATAGCTTTGTTATGAAATAATTGAAACAAGCACCATACTTTACTGTTATTTGTTCACTCAGACTTCCTTGTGTCTTCACACAGCAGCAGGATTCAAACGAAACTTTGATAATATTTAGTGCCACAGATATACAAATTTCAGAAATCCGAAAGGAGGAAAATACTTTTTCATAGAATTGCACCAAGTTCCAAAAATTCAAATTTGAGCAAGCTGTAATATGCTAATCCTGTACAATAAAGCCATTCTTATTTGTTAATACATTGGAAAGTGAAATGGCCTTTTAAATTTTACCTTGGATTTTCCCCAGAGGAGAAATAATAAGTTAATAATAGCAAAGTTAACTTAGTTGAGCAAAGTTTCCTTCTTTTTTAGGTTTCAAGTGAAGATGAGGATTTCAAGTTGAATGGTTGTGATATGATCCCTGTTGCCAGATCTCTTCAGAGGTAAGCATGCTGACGTTCAGAGATTCCCAACCCAGCTACACTGAAGTGATTGAGTGTGGCTTGGTTGTGGTTGATGCTTTGAAGCACTCCGCTCAGAAACCCCTTTGCCCCAACTAGGAGCTTGAGGATGCATACTAGTAGCCTATCCTAAGGTGACCTCATTTGCATGATTTGATTTTCTTTCCTCTTCAACTCTTTTCACTGCAAGAGAAATAATGTGAATGCTGCCCCTTCAAGATGATATTTTCACTGAGGTTGCCCCGGCTCAGGGACCCACAAGGCAAAATCTATGACTACCATGACATACGTACCCCCTCCCCAGAATGGCACCCACAAGTCCTCAAAATTATTTCACAAGATCAATTAAAAATGAGAGAAATCTCACAAGATTGCCATGTCTCATGAGAATTCAGTGTTCTTGTTCAACATCCTGTGGTAAGAGGAATTATGTCATGAAGTCTAATGTCCAAAAAGGTTGGACCCCAGCACGTGCTTACAGTTGCTTTGTAATGGGTCCTTTTGAAATGGTGTTTTTTAAAAAAAACCATCACTGGGCTTTCCTAAATTACATTACAAATTGATACGTAATTATTATGTTATTTTTAAACCTGTATTGGATGGAGAGGAAGTTGTGAATTTATTCTGTTTGTAAATCTTAATTTGTTCCATTGGGATTTCTTAGACCTCCACTGAGCCATTTAAAATTTTCCTGTAGTTACCCAGCTGGCTGTGATCGGAAGCATGTTGCTGAACTAAAACACATGTTGGGGCCAATTCTTTGATGCTTTATGAAAAAGAATCACTGGGTCACTTTTTGTTGTGACCTATGGATATGCTATGGGGCGTGGTGGCTCAGCGGGTAAGACGCCAGGCTTGTCGATTGGAAGATTGCAAGTTCGGAGGTTTGAATCCCTAGCCCTGCGTGCGGAGTGAGCTCCCGCAGTAGCTCCAGCTCTTGCCAACCTAGCAATTCGAAAGCATGCAAATTCAAGTAGATGAATAGGTACCACTTTGGTGGGATGGTAACAGCGTTCCACGTGCGTCATGCCAGCCACATGACCGTGGAAGCATCTTCGGACAACGCTGGCTCTTCGGCTAACAAATGGAGATGAGCACCGGCCCCTAGAGTCAGACACGACTGCACAAATGTGCCGGGGGAACCTTTACCGTATGGATATGCTACTCTGTTGTCATCTAGCGTATTCTAAAAATATGCATGTGGAGAGAGAGATGAAAAATGCAACTATGCCCTTTTCTTCCATGATGCATCTAAATAAGAGCAACCATCCTTCAGCCTAAACAGAAATGCCCCAAAGCCACATTAAATTACGCATTTGGAGGTGCTTAATCTGCATTAAGAGGAACATAGAGTAGCATTGTCTTTGCAGGTTAGGAGCTGAGTCCTTGGAATTCAGTATTCTGGTTCACACATAATAGTAACAATGTTTTGTTTTGGGATCAGCATAATGTGCAATACCCTCCCCCTTATTGTGTGAACCAGGATATTATAGATTGCTCAATAAACCATGAATTAAAAGTCCTATCTTGGCAAACTGTGAATACAACCATTGTGGGGTTAGTCTGTCAATCAACTTTATATTTCTGTATACTTAACATTGTAAGCAAAATAGCCCTCTTTTTTTATAGAGCTTTGCATCATTTATCTCGACTTAAAGGATTGGTTGAAGATACAAGTGGCAGAGAAGAATCAAAAGAATTGCTCAAGACATGAAGCATTGATCATAAATCTGTCTACAGAATAAATACAATGTAAAACAGCAATTAAATGCAGGGGCAAGTACTAAGACAGTCATGAACTCTGGACAGAGCTACAGCTTTTTTTTACAAGTCCTGTATTTCTGTAAAGCTACATGCATCTCATTTGAGTCTCCAGAGGCATGTTATCTTTTACAGAAACTTGCCAGGGCCCAAAGAAACATGAAGATTATAGAAAGCGGTTGCCCTACTTTGAGGGTTTCCTTCCTTAACAGCTGTGTTCTTCCCAGCTGGATAGAAATAGTGTGGGCATCATGGGCAGCTGCTAAGGAAAAAAGCAAGTCTTTAAGCTCTAAAAACTAATTTTACAATTTTTTAAATATTCCTGACCACAGAGGCCAGAATACAAATTATTATTATTACATCAGAAGCAATATTGTTGAAAATAATCTTGTATAAAGTGATACAGTTAATCCAGGTCACAAAATGAAGTGTTAAGGCAACATTATTGCAGAAATGAGTTCTTGTGAGTCACTGTAACAGGACCACATAGATAAAACTTACTGTTAAATACATGACTGGTCTGTCAGAATTAGAAATAGGAATGTCTCCAAAGATGGACTCTGTTCCTCATATTTCTTACTCCTTTTGCCCTAATCCCCAGCATTGTAAGATTGGATTTCAGCATAACAAATATATTGGATATATACAGAATGACATCACAATTCTCTGGAAAATTGTCAAAGTCAAGCTATCTTGTATAGTGGTTACTGCTGAACTCTATACTAATTTTGGATCTCTACATTGGGATCCACTATTATTTATCCAGACACTTGTGTTTGAGAAGGAAGACAATTAAAAAACACAGAAGGCATATACATTTGTTTTTCACTCTGAAGTTTGTAAGGATCTGTGGTTGTAGTCAATCCAATTCAAATTGTCTGATTCAGATTTTCAAAACAATTTGATCGCTGAATTAGATCATCACTGAGTTAATCTCATTTGGAAAACGTATTCAGTTGGGGGGGGAACCCTTTTTATACATGTGCAGAAGACTATCAGATAATTGGATCAATTTGGAGGACATTGATTCAGGTTAATGATTCAATTGGAATTGATCCATTTTGAAAGTCAATTTAGTTCAGAGGTTTGATTGAATTTCCTTCAAACTGCAACTCCAAAGCAACCCTTTGTGTAGCCATAATCCACATGAAATGAGCTGTAAATTCTTAAGGTTCAATATCAACCAAGATTGGCTAAGTGCTTCTATCTGCTGTAATTTATTCAATAAACCATGCTTGAACAAACTATGCTTAAGTATGACTTGTGAATCTAAGCAATATATGCAGATAGTCTAAAACACCTCGAAATATGTTCAGAGTAATTTATCTTATAGTTGAGTAAGTGATAGAAGAAGGTCCACAGTGATTGGACTTCAAGATCAGAAGATGATTGGTCCCTGCCATCTTTCCTAGAAATTAGGAGTTGGAGAGAACTTTAAGTAGTTCCCTATGGGCCTGCTTTTGAACATACTAATTCCAGTGGAACCCTTGATCTGTCACTGCAACAGAATCTTAGTTATGGGTATTCCTGATGCTCTTGGCCAATACAGTACATGAGCCATAAGTTCTAGAATGGTTGTAGAGTTGCCTATGGCTGAGGATAGGACACCCAGGTTTAGTTCCTTACATAGCCATGAAGCTGGAGAAGACAATGAGGGGCTGAAAGTAAACAGGTTCCTTTATTTCTCTTGTTCCTCACAAAGTTATAAAGGCATGTATAAGGCCAGCGTGAAGGGGCATGGTGGCTCAGCGGGTAAGACGCCAGGCTTGTCGATCGGAAGATCGCAAGTTCGGAGGTTCAAATCCCTAGCCCTGCGTGCGGAGTGAGCTCCCGCACTAGCTCCAGCTCTTTCCAACCAGCAATTCAAAAGCATGCAAATGCAAGTAGATGAATAGGTACCACTTCGGTGGGTAAGTAACAGCGTTCCACGCGCGTCATGCGGCCACATGACCGTGGAAGCATCTTCGGACAACACTGGCTCTTCGGCTAAGAAATGGAGATGAGCACCGGCCCCTAGAGTCGGACACGACTGCACAAATGTGCGGGGGGAACCTTTACCTTCACTATAAGGCCAGTGTACATTTCCTTTATGAAAAAAGATCGAGTCTGCTTTGAAGATAGATGTTTATGAGGATTTACTTGTACCACTGGTAGCAATCTTATGAGTATAACTGGAATTATCTGTATGCCAGATAACTCAAGAATTCTGCCATAAATTTACCAGATCATTTATCAGAACTGAATATGATGTTTTGACAAATGCTTTAAATTTTCAATGTGTTTATAGCAAAATATAAATATAATTAAAAGAAATCATGCATTTTCAATGCTATTTTTCAGTAGTGCACTCTAGCCCGAAGTTAGAAATGTACTAACTTGATCTGATTTTGTAGGAGTAATGCTGCTTAAGTTTAGCTTACAATTGTACTGTATAAATGTTGGTAATGAGCACAGGCAAAAGATTTGGGTCACCTTGACACACAATCTTTATAGCAAACAAATGTCTCCCATGATAATTCTGATCAAACTTTTGAGCAGATTCAAAATCTTGAGCAAACTCAAAATCTGGTTTGGTTTGAGATGTCCCTGTTGGGAAAATTCTCAAGTGAAACAACCAAAGACTGGAAAGAGTTAAGGTGTATCTTTATTTAAAAAAGAACAATGAGCATTGGGAATTTCTCCCTAGTGGAGAATAGCCACCAGGATAGAAACAAGAGCAGAATACATACAGTACATACAATTTTTAAAATGTTCCAGTATGCATATTTAAACATATAATTAATTATGAATAGCCAAAGAAGGCTACATCATGCCATCTGCAGATTGCTCTTCTAGAAGATTCATAGTAGCTGCATTCTGTATAGACATAATTTACCTGTAAATAAGGACTAGTTCTGATCAGCTTATGACTAAGGTGGTTTGCCAACTCATAAGGTTATTTCAGAAGTTTTCTTCAAGGCTATCTAGTTCCTGCTACTGTCTGCATAAGCTGCTCGCTTCATATATTTATTAACCAAGCTTCCTCCATACCTGAAAGGTGCTATGTGTCATACTGGTTAAGCATGGACTTGGTGCCTTATCTTAGGTTAAAACCATAGTACATGTTCAGCAACAATTCCTCATGAAACTGGAGGGAGATACCAAATGGACTACCATGGAATTCAGTCCTGAGCCCAAAATTGTCATTCAGGACTTGGATGAAGAAGTGGAGGGAATGCTTGTCAGATTTATAGATAACACAAAGTAGGGTAAGGGGGGTAATGTTTATTGATTTATTACCTGTGTTTGTATTGAAGCTCAGAATCATCAAGAACTCTAGGTAGCTTCCCTACATTAAATGAATGAAAATGAATGAATGAAAATGAATGAATGAATGAATGAATGAATGAATGAATGAATGAATGAATGAATGAATGAAAAAACCATATTGGAAAACCTGCAACAATAAACAACATCAAAAGTATAAAACCTCTCATCATTAACAGATTAAAACCAACTAAAGACAGCAGTCCCCAGTATAGGACACTAGTTATTCCAGAGCTTCTACAAAAAGGAACCAACTTGATGGCCTTCCTAAATGTTAGCCTGGAGGGAATCCTCATAACCTCAAGGGGAAAGGTACTCCACAGTAAAGGGCTGTGACCACGAAGGTTTGCCTCTGAGCCTAAGGACCCTTAACCTTTACGGGGTGGCAACCACAGTCAGCTCTCTCAGCCAATATATATTAGATGGGCAGATTCTACTTGGAGCAGATGGTCCTGAAGATAACAAGGACTGGGACTCTAATGAGCTTTATAGGGGGTGATAAGTGCCTTGAACTGGACCAACCAACAACTGATGCAGCTCCAGTATATCTGTGTCACTTCTGTTCTAGCTACCGCCTGTCAGCAGGCAAGCTGCCACTTTCTGCACCAGCTATAGCTTCTGAGACCTCTTCAAGGGCATCCCCAAGTAGATCATATGAAACGCATCACTGTTGCCCACTGCTTGCTGATCCAGGAAAGATTGCAATTGGTACAACAGCTGGCGCCGGCAAAGGTTGCCCTTGCTATGGCCTTCAGCTGCTGTACTAGCATGCGCTGTAAGTCCAGGAGGACTTCAAGAAGACGGAAAGCTAAAATTGTTTTGCTAGATTAGAGAAATGGATTGAAAACAACAGAATGAAATTTAACAGACAAAGGCAAAGTTTTCACTTGGGAAAAATATCAAATGCAAAAATATAGAATGGAGAATGCCTGGCTTGGTAAGAGTACTCATTTGCAAGCTGAATATGAGTCAGCAGTGTGGGGTGGCTGCTGAAAAGGAAAGTGTTGCATCAATAGAAGGATAATTTCCAAATCATGGGAAGCAATAGTTCCTCTATATTCTGCGTTGGTCAGGCTCCATCTTGAGTACTCTGTTGAAATTCAGAGAAACGAACAAGTGCAGAGAAATGCAATGAAGACTGTTAACGGTTGGGAACTTGCTTTGATATAGGCTGACCATACGTCCCATTTTGAATGGGACAGTCCCGTTTTTTTAGCATTTTTCAACCGTCCCTGTCGTTTTGATAAAAATCTCAATTTTGTCCCATTTTTTAAACCTGGCGGGAAGGAGGATCCGAGCCGGAGCTGCCGATTGGAGGCAGCCTAGAAGAGGAAGCCCTCCTGCCTATCAGCGCGCGGCAAAGGAGGGCGGAGAGGTGGAGTGGAGGGCGGACCGGGGGTGGGGTTTGCAGGCAGGAGCCAATCATGCGGACCGGGGGCGGGGTTTGCAGGCAGGAGCCAATCGCGCAGACCGGGGGGCAGGGACCCCTGTCTTTTTCATGAATACGGAATATTACATAAGACCCCGTCCCGTTTTGCTATCCCAATGTCCTGTTTTTGTCTCAAGGAAATATGGTCAGCCTACTTTGATAACATTCAATGGCAAAAATATTTAAAAATTCAGAAAATCCAAAAGGGGTTAAACCTTAAAAGGAAACTGAAAGTCTTTCATGGAAAGACTGAAGAACTGAGCATGTTTAGCTTTGAGAAAGGACAACAAGGGATTAGGATAGCCCTCTCCAAGTGCCCAAAGAGACTATACATAGAATAAAATCAAGTCTTCTATCACCCCCGAATGGCAGACATGAATACAGTAGTCCTCGCTTAACAACCACTCATTCAGCAACCGTTCAAACTTACAATGGCACTGAATGAGTGGTACTTACGACTGGTCCTCAGAGTTCCAGCCATTGCAGTGTCCCCATGGTGATGTGATCGTAATCCGGGCACTTGTAATGATGACATCACAGCATTGTGCAGTCACGCGATTGCCATTTGCGACTTTCACTGCCAGCTTCCAACATGTGAAATCAACGGGGAAGCCGGCAGGAGGTTGCAAATGGCAACCATGGGACGTCACGCTTAAAGACGTGGGATTCACTTAACGATGTCAACCGGAAGTACTGGAACTGCCATCACTAAGTGGCATGGTCCCATGATGTTGCACTTTACGACCACGTTACTTAGAGGCAGAAATTCTGGTCCTAATTGCTGCTGTTAACCAAGGACCTCTGTAATGGTCTTAAGTTAAGGAAGGCAGATTCCAATTGAATGTTGAACACTTCCTACAAATATGAGCAATTTAATGGTGGAATCAGACACCTAGGAAATAGTGCAATACCCTTCATGGGATGTCTTCAAGCAGAAACTACACAACCATTTGTTGGGATGCTTTAACTTGGATTCTTCCATTGAGCAGGTAGTTGGACTTGATGGCCCTTTCCAACAGTGTGTGTACTGCTGAGAATAGTGTGAAAAGCCCAACCCCACACCCTGGTCATTGTTATATATCCCTGTGGAAGGAAAGCCTTGCACTGGCCAGCATGAGTTCTTCCTTCCCTTTCTTTTCTCCCCTGGGACTTTAAGGCAGCCAGCAGAGCATTGCACCACACCTGGCTTCCAGTTATGAAAAGAAGATTCCAAGAGCACCAGGGTGTGGACTTGGATTTGCGTTTTGTCCAAGAGCAGGAAGGAAGGCTTTGCAGCTGAAGGAGAGGAGCAGCCATCAGCTCAACAGATGGTGAAGAAGGAGCAGGCTTGGACTTCACCAACCTGGCAGCAGACAAGCTGGAAGGAGAAGGGCCCAGCAGCTTTACCACTCCAGCAGCAACGCTGAGAAGTGCCAGCCAGCTGCTGGTAAAGCTCCTTCCTTTACTCACCCCAGCTGACTGAGAAAGTGCCAAGCCAACACTTCCAGTTCAGAACAGCAGCAGGCAGCAACAGAAGCTAATTTGAAGTTGGCTAAATGGTGGCTAAAGACTTTGGTGCATGCTCAAGCAACAAAGGAGAATAGACTGTAGGACTAAGATATAGACATAGATGTTGGTATAGGTATAGTTTAAGATACATAGGCTTGGTAATAAGTAAGTTTGTTAAGTATATAAGGTAGAAAATAAGTAAGTTGGTGAATTTTTTGTAACAAAAACCTCCCTGGGGAAACAGAAGATAGAAACAGTCTGTTTGCTGCTGATCTGTACTATTTACCAAAAGAACCCCCTCATAGTATCTTCAGATAATTGATGCCTGTAGGGAATTATAAGAATTGGCTGTTTGAGAGGTATTAGCTTGAATAGAGGACAGAATAGGATAGAAGGAAGAAAGGGCTTTGAAAATATGTAACTTGAATGAAACTGTTGCCTAAGAGAGCATATCTTGTGTTTATAATTTTGTTTTGATGTTTGTTCAATTTTTTTAAAAGTATCTGAGCTAGACTAGGGCCTCTTTCTTGGCTATTGTATATATATGTACTGAAGTTAAGTAATTTAAGATGTATCTTGGATCAATAGAGCTTCATTAGAAGGGTCCAAGAATTACCTATTTTCCTTAACAACTTTACTAGTAGCTGGTCTGTATTTTCCCATTTGGCATCTGTTGTCTGTCTGTCGCTAGCTATCAATCACCTATCTAGCTATCTTGCTTTTATTATGCTGGTTAACTGAAGAATTCATAGCTGAATTTAGAAATAGATTAGTCATTGTGAAATCCTGTTTTGTTTAAAAGGGGGGATATCCTTATTTGTATTCTCTCCTAATGTTCACACTGAAATTTCTATTACCAAGTACCTATCATAAAACAAAAATCAGTTGCCTCCTTCAACTACTGAAGTATTGGTGATGGAACCAAGATAATTTTGGTTTTTCCTTTTGATGTATGCAAAACTCTACTTGGCTAATGTAAAATGGATAATTCGGGATTTGATCTACATGAAGAAGTACCTCCAAGCAACTCCACCAAGCCAGAGAGGATTAAGCAAGAATGTCGTGTAAGTTGCATTTGTAAAATATTTAGAAAGCTATGTTGGTTCTTAATACAAGAAATCTGCATTAGAACATGAATAGAGAAGTATAAAAATCTAGAGAATGCACAACTAGACATTATCTTTTCCCCATTTCTAGTTGACACAGAGAAACTGTTTTCAAAGCATTAGAGGTAATTGCAGAGCTAAATCATTGCTTCAGACCAGTAGTCCACCAACGAGAGCAATAGTTATGAACAGACAGGTCTTCTGATATTGCTTTCAGATCTTTGGAAGAACATGATGAGAAGTAATTTCCGTAGTTTGAACACATGTTTCTCCTGCACAGGGTATAATGTGCAACAGTGCTATGCATTCTAAATGGACAGATTCTGTCCCATCTTTAGTGTAATGAATTTATACTAAATTTACATAGCCTGAATTTACAGTGCCAATCTTGTGGAGGAGAGCTGTTAACCTTTTGTGAAGAAGGGGTGAATGTATATTTTTAAGACACTCATTCAATTGTGTCAATTCCCTTCCTCTTTCCCCATGGAGCTCAAACCAATGAGCTGATACCTCCATTTTATTCTCACAGTTTATGTTCTAGAAACCGAGTGGTACCACATCATCTATACCTTTCATGGCTGCCCTCAACTGCATAGCCACAGTGTTATGGAGGTTAATCAGTGAGACATGAACAGTTAGCTGCATAAGTACATTTGAAAAATAGAATCTATTATCATATATACAGTAAAAGATATAGCAGAAAGATATTTCTGAATCATTATATTGACCTGTTTATTTTTAAAGTAATGGGATTTGGTAGTACTTGTTGGGGAGATCACGGGGGTTAAAAGTTACTCATGGAAGAAAGCAATGGCAAAATCGTTTCCATTGTATTGCAAAAAACAAAAACCAAGTATGGGTCTGTGTAAAGTTCAACTCAAAGAGTTTAATGAGATCTTTATGAAGCATACTTACATCACATATTGCAAAGACAAATCAGGTAATCAAGGAGATGAGAGTCTTAGCATTCTTTGACGCAATATATCACATTTTAATTCCTGGTTTTATTGTACGCCGCCCAGAGTCACTCCATCTGAGATGGGCGGCCATATCACTTTGACAAAATAAATATACACACTATTCCTTTTTTTAACCGATGAAATGTCCATCATTATGACAAGCAGATAATGAGAAAAGTTCCATTGATGTGTTACTTCAATAGAATTTGCTCTGCTATTTACTCCCGGTGGGTTTAGCATGTTTCTAGTTACTCCAGGATCTAGGCTGGGATCGGAGAGGGGATGGGGTGTCCCTTATGCTTTTTCTCAACGTCATTCTTGATTGGAGTTTGGTGAAGATGTCCTAGATAGTACAATGGGACTCACTGCATAGGCTCAGAATGGGTGATCTTATTATGATAAAGAACACATTGTTAGATCCATTTAAATAAAATTCATATACTATAACTATGGTTAATGAAAACACTAAGTAGGCTTAATGAAAGTATGGTTAATGAAAACAGTCATGATTTCACACCATAGCCACGTTCACATGACAAGCTAAACCACAAGATGATGCCAGTTGGCTTCTCCCAGTGAGTAGCAGGAATATCTAGGGCGTGCAAGCCAGGCATTGAGTAAATATATTTGTTACCAACCTTTATCTTAGCATGCCATTCAAGCATTTTGCATAAATTATGCAGCTGGCTTGGTCTCAGTAACTATAATTAAAATAAATCATCATTCATAGCCCAGGCAGATCATAAAACTGGTTAAGCTAAGATGGGAATAGAAAACTTTGGATATTGCAACCAGAGTGGAAGGAAGGAAAGAAGCAGGAAAGAATTAACCAATATTTGTTTCTCTACTTGCTCAAGCAATTCCACACTTTACTTAGGCAATTGAACCAGTTGAAGTAGGACAATGTAATTCAAGTATGGAGTTAAATGTCAAAGCTAAAAGGCAGAATGAAAAGAAGAACCTTCCCCTCTTGAGTAAAACAGTGGATTTGTCTTCCAAGCCCAGCAGTCAGTGTTATCTTTGATCATTGCAGCAACAACAAACCAAGCTACTTGTTGCTTCATGGTCTTCTGGAACTGCCAATTGTTTTTTTGTTCTATTCAGGAGTATCTACAGAGTGTGGTCAAAAAAGTCAAGATGGTGACCATGATGGTGCTGTCAAAGCTACATCCATTTTCATATATTTAATTTTTACTGATTTTTTTACAAAGTTAAAAGCTACAGAAAAAATATAGGAAAGAGAAAAAGATAGTAAAAGACAGATAGAAGAAAAAGTGAACAACAGTATAGATCAAGAAAAGAGAAAGAAAAAAAAGAAATATTTAAAGAAGTGACTTCTGATCATCTTTGCAGCAGTTACAAACATAATACTGTTTCTGCCCTCCCAGATTACATAACGTAGTTCCTTTCTTCCCATATACAGCCCTTTTTAATCAGTAAATCCAAAGATCACCGGTTCATTTTTATCCATTTTCAGCAAAAAGTCCATAAAGGATTTCCAGTCTTTTACAAAAGTAATTATTGCTCCTTCCCTAATCAAACAAGTCAATTTAGCCATTTCTGCCATCTTCGTGATCCATTCCTCCATTATTGGTGTTTCTGTATTCTTCCATCTTTGTGCATATCATAACCTCACTGCAGTTACTATATATAAAACCAATCGCCCATGAGCCTTTTCTACTTGACTATCCATAAGTCCTAGTAAGAAAACTTCTGGTTTCAACTGAATATTAATTTTTAAAGCGCTCTACACCATCATATGTATTTGTAACCAGTCTTTTTATGTTTTTTCACAAGTCCTCCATACATGGTAAAATGTCCCTTCATGCTCTTGATATTTCCAACAACAATTAGAGATACCTTTATACATCTTAAATAATCTTTCTGGTGACATGTACCAACAGTATATCATTTTATAAAAATATCTTAAATTATAAGACAATGTAAACTTCAGTCCTTTTAACCACACTCTTCTCATTGATCCATCTGTATGTTGTAACCAAAATTCTTAGCCCATTTTATCATACTCTTTATTTTTATTTATTTATTAGATTTATCACTGCCCAATCCCCCAAGAAGGACTATGGGCGGTTTACAATAAAATATGATTAATTAGAATACAACTATTTAACTTCTTCATCTTCCATTTTTTAATATAATTTTTATTGAAAGTTTTAACAATAGTAAGAACTAATACAAACTAAAGTAGAATGAAAGAGAAAGGGAGAAATAAAAGAAAAAGCTAAAAGTGCAAAAAGAAAGAAAAGTGGAAGAAAAGTAGAGAAAAGGAAAAAAAGATATAAAGAAGTGGCTTCCAATCTTCTTCACAGCAGTTATAGGTACAATTATATTTTAACCTCTTCCCATGTGTGTCCTAGAAAGATATAGGAAGCTGGCAAGAATTAGGGTGAGAATTCCATTTAATATCAGCAAGATAAACACTTGTTTCCAAAGTAAAAACAGCAGAAGTCCATAAGTGAGACATTGCTGAATATTGTTCCCATGCTTTTCAGATTTACAGCAGAAACCCAACCATTTTTTTTTATTATTATAAAGCCATATGTAGACATTTAGGGTTAGGGAATATTGTTTGATGTTTGTGGCATCTGATTGGACTTTGAATCTTTTAGGAAGGGAAAAATGAGGATGAAGATTGTAAGGTGCAGATCGTCCTTTTACAGCCCCTTGTATTCATACAGGACATATAAGCATGTGAATATGGCTAAGGTTAGCCACTGTCAGGCCTGTCCACAGTTCTGGCTTTCCTTCTGATGCTGCCCTCAGGGACAGTGAATTATCTAAATCCTTCCTTTTCTCCTACATTAAATTCTTCAGAAAATTTGTCTATGAAGGTTCTCAGTCATCCAGGTGGAATTGTCTGTAGCTTGAATCATGTCAACTGGATTTCTATTTTCTCAGTGGAAACGTTTCGCTCCTTATCCAAGGAGCTTCTTCAGTCTGAGCAAAGTTGGTAAGGGAATCCTAAATATGTTTCTAGGTAGCTGTGTGACCTTACACCTGGGGCTAGGTCATGGTTATATTGAGATATTATTTTAAGTCCTTTTATCATCTAAAGGAGGATCGTTAAGATCACCATGCTGCTGTTGAGCTTGTGAAATGGTCTTAATCTTCCTAGGCACAGAAGACAAAGCAGGGAGGAAGATGGGGGAAAGATTGTGCCTGAGGCCCCCACCTCTATTCAAGGAAGGATTTTCCAAGTTGGCATAAATGGATTCCTTGACCCCTCTCTCAAACCACCTATCTTCTCTGTCTAAAATGTGAACATTAATGTCCTCAAATGAGTGTCCTTTTTCCTTTAGATGAAGATAAACTGCTGACTCTGGTCCTGTGGTGTTACTTCTCCTGTGTTGGGCCATCCTCCTGTACAAACGTTGTTTGGTTTCTCCAATGTAGAGTTTTCAGAAAATTGCTTCCTGCAAAAGAAGCAGAGAACAAATCCTGCCACTTTTACAGGAAGTAAAGTCTCCTTTACAGTTTTCTTGGCAAGATTTTGGAAGTGGTTTGCCATTGCCTTCTTCCTAGGGCTGAGGGACAGTGACTGGCCCAAGGTCACCCAGCTGCCTTTGTTAGGCTGACCATATTTCCTTGAGACAAAAATGGGACATTTGGATGGCAAAAATTGGACGGGGTTAAACTTATGTAATATTCCGTATTCATGAAAAAGTAAGACGATAAAACAAGTTTTAAAGAGTTTTTAAGGTCCATTTGCTGGTCCTTAAACAGATTACTATATATATAAAAATATTTTTGTTTTCATTAAAATGAAAAAGTTTTGTTACATGAACATATTGAGCTAACAATTATTCTTCAGTGACAGAACTCATACAAAAATTTAGGTAGACGTAGAGGGGGACTGTATTTGACAGGAGGCGAATGGGGAAAACACAGCTCACAGGCTTGTAACATCATGGATCGCAGGGAGGGGGGAGGGAAGAGAGGCAGGGAAAGGAGGATTCAAAAACTCCACACCCAGCGAGGCTTCTCTTCCTTCTGCCTTCCCTCCTCCTCCTCCTGCTTTTTTTTCTCCCTCTTTCTCTCTCTCCCACAATCCCAAACGAAAGACTCTCTCTTGCCCAGCTGGAAAAATAATCAGTTTCACTCTTGAAAAAAGGGGGTGGGATCACATCCGAACACATTTTAATAAAACAGAGAGCAGAGAGCGACCAGCTAAGAGCAGAGCAGAGGCGGTAACAAAGATCTCTCTCCCCCCCTCTCTCTGTCTCCCGCCTTCTCTCTCTCTTTCCACTTTCCTTGCCCCTCTCTAGTCTCACCCAACATCAGGCACCTCAATCAAGCACTTTTTAAATGATAATTGCATCTTGGCTGAATCAATCTTGCTACGCCTGACATTTTGCTAATTTAAAAAAAAAACGGGACAAAATTGACATTTATATTAACATTTATACTAAAACGCCCAAGGTGAGACTAGAACTCAAGGTCTCCTGGTTTCTAGCCTGATGCTTTAACTACACCAAACTGGCTCTTACTTAATTTTAGGTGGCTACATTTCACTTTCAAACTAATTGGCATTCAACCACCTGGATTCACTGTTAAACAAAAGATGATGGATTATTTTATGCAGCCGGGGTCTATTTTATCCCAAAACTTGCTCTGAGAAGATATGGAAGGTACATTTATGCAGACATAGCGGGAATGTAGCAGTATTGCTGTGACTCCAGTTTTACAGAGTTGCCTTGTAATTCTTCCTTTTTCTTCCTTTCTATCCTAAAGGTGAAAAAGAGCCACTGGACTCTTCTCCGTGTCTTTCTGGTTTGTCTGTCGGCCTGTGCAATAACCACAGTGGTGGGGGTGATGATTGTGTCCCTGGTCTATGTTAGCATCCCTGGCTTTAAAAGAGAAGCAAAGCATGAAATGAATCCAGAAAACCACGGATCAGTTTCCCAGAAAATTCCAATAACACTTGCCTACAAAGGCCAGGTAGACCCCAAGTACCAGTTTCTCCACCATCTCACTAAATCCAAGGTATTACTAGACTATTTCTTCCATATTTGTTTTGCATAGGACAGATCTATTTATTTATTTATATTAATAAATATAAATTTCAAATTTAGCACCGCCCATCTCACTCAGAGAGCAACTCTGGGCAGTTTACAATAAAACAAGAATAAAATATCAGTTAAAATACAATAAAACAATACAGTAAAAACGATCACCTTAAATAATATATTCCAAGGGAATAGATGGTAAAAAGTTCTTAACTTAATTTCCAGGGAGTGTCTTCAGGGTGCTAGCCACCCCCAGGGTTGGTTACCCCTCCTCACGCCCCACGTGAGATGGCAGAGCCAGGTCTTTACCCCTTTCCAGAAGGCCAGGAGAGTGGGGGCCTGCCTCACCTCTGGGGGAAGAGTGTTCCACAGGGCGGGGGCCACAGCAGAGAAGGCTCTCTTCCTGGACACTGCCAATCAATAATCTTTCATGGACAGGGTCCATAACATGCCCTCTCTGCCTGACCGGGTGGGACAGGTCGATGTAATGGGGCTGAGGCGGTCTTTCAGGTAACCTGGACCCATGCCATGTAGGGCTTTAAAGGTAATAACCAACACCTTGAATTGGACCCAGAAGCAAACTGGCACCCAATGCAGCTCCCACAGCAAAGGTGTTACATGTGCCATCCTTGGGGCACCCAAAATTGCTCACACAGCTGCAAATATTTGCGTAGCTTAATTTTTTAAGGGTTTCTCATCCCTGACTAAACTGACTAAACATGTGGAGTAGTAACTGGAAGGGCTTCTTCCCCCTACCTAGCGCCCTGCAATGTGACACTAGGCTACTACCATTTCCATAGTTTGGCGCCCCCTGTGTCATGCACTTTTGTGCAGTGCACAACTTGCACACCTACTTGTGGCAGCCCTGATTGAAAGACCCATCCTGGATCTGTGCTTTATTGAGGAACTCTCTAGTGCAGTGTTTCTCAGCCTTGGCAGCTTGAGGATGTAGCTTGAGGATGTGTGGACTTCAACTCCCAGAATTCCCTTGCCAGCATGCTGGCTATGGAATTCTGGGAGTTGAAGTCCACCCATCTTCAAGTTGTCAAGGTTGAGAAACACTGCTCTAGTGTTATCTTCATTGATTATTTCACAAATTTCAAACCTTAGTGAACTTTATCTGGAACTGGATGCAACCCTCTTTCCTTCCATTGCTTTATCTTGGATTACAGACATAGACCCGGTTCTCTCTGAACAATTGCTGCTTTAGGTTGTCTAAAACTACAAAGATCAAAAGAGATTCAGACTGTTGATCAGTTGATCAGAATCATGGAAGAGAAAATGCCAGTGATTAAAAAGCTTGCAGTTTTAATAGCTGGGAAATTAAACAGATAACATCTGATTAATTGGTATTTCCTGATTTATCCACCAAGTGAATATCCTTTGATATCTAGAGTGAGCCAATCTTCACTGGATTTGTTAAGCCATTTATGAACTATGTCAAAACCATTAATATTACCATGCATATGCAACTTTCCAGAAGCACCAGTTTCCAGGAGGTGCTATTCAGTGGTCAAGATTTCGGAAAAATGCCAACGAATACCAGAACAAGGAAGAAATGGCATTTGGAACAAGTATCAATGCTCAGCGTTCCAAGATGATGTTCGGAACTCTTCTGATCAAACGCAAAGGGTTACGTGTTCCGCACTGGCATTTCAATGCCAATGAACAGGGTTACCTCTTAAAGGTAATATTGAAGTTCATGTTTTTATTTACCTAATTACTTTTAAATAACTGGGGAGGGGGCAAAGAACATAATAGCAACTAGCAGTGAAAGAGTGGAAGAAAAGAGTTTACTGAAATACCAGTGCATGCACATAGAATGCTTAACCCCCCTTCCCCCCCAAAAAAACAAACAAACAAACGGGAGGGCAAAATCCAATAGCAGCAGTTAGCTAGACAGGCAGCATTTTCTCCCAAGAACCCTATGAAATAATTGTTGGGAAGGAAATCTGCATCTCTGACCCCTTAACCAAGATATGTCTAAGAATGCAGCAGCACCTTCTTAAATAATCTGCCAAGTTGTAGAGATCAAAGATAGGTAATGGGAGTACTTAGAGTCAAGGTAAGAAGTTGAGAACCTGTGAGAGAGACTGGGAGGAAAGCATAGGATGAGTTTGGTTTAGCGGAGAAGGGAGTACCCAGTCCAGATGTGAGAGATGTGTGAAGAAAGCATGCCCATTCAGACTTGCAAGATTCTGTTACTGTAACCTTATAATAAAAGTAGTATTAGTGTTCCTAACTCTGGTTTCCTAGTCTGGTCTGCCTTGAAGGGCTGACATCGACCTTGCAAATCTGAATGAACTTCTCCCCTCCCTCCCTTTACCTTGATGAGAACTAGGGAGGGCCAAGCCTGAGATGCTTTCTCAAATTACATTTCTGCCCGGGGCTCAGATTTTGTTTCTCTGACCATGGCCTTGGCTGCAGCTCTTCTGCCTGATCCAAGGTTATTCCTTCTGCCCATTACACATTATGGCTTTTTTTACAGCCATATAAATATATGTTTACCCAGATCATAAACTGGTTCAGAGTTCAAGGCAAGTCAATTCTGGGCTCTTGTATTTCAACATTTGCTGGACTATTCTCTCCACACATTACTTCCTGGCCAATCGTAATATATTGTTTTGTTGCTGCTGTGTTTCAGGGAACTGCGTGGATCGGGGTAGTTGATGCTGGTGGAAGTATAGTAACTACATACAATGTCACGGCAGGACAGATTATTTTCTTCCCTCGAAATACCTTGCATTGGATCAAGAATGTTGGTGCAGAAGAGTGTTTGTTCTTGCTGTTTTTTACAACCCATGAGGAGCTTCAGACTCTGGACCTCGACGATACAATTTTCTTGACGCCCGAAGACATTGTGGCGAGGTCTCTAAAGGTTTGTACAACAGGAATTCCAAATCCTATTTCTTAACAGATCCATAACTACTTTGACTGCCATTGGCAGTGTGTCATCCATTGCCAAATTCAAATGTCTTTCTGTGTAAGATATAAAATAATCCCAAGCAGCCTTTGGCTGAAACTGATCTTGAACGTTTTTCTTCAAACGGAGAAACCTTCAAGATCTTTTAATTTAATCCTGTGCTCTTATCACCACCCACCTCTCTGTAAGCTAAAATTAACTTTATTGGATGAAGCCGTTGTCATTCCTACCTGGATCTGCTGAATACAATATTCACGGTGTGTGTTCTAGCCTCAAGGTGGTGTGGATTTCATCCGGTCATTCCAGAAACATGCAGAAGACCAAGCGATCAACCTTCCACCCAACCTAGCAGAGCTTCTTCAGAATGCCAGCTATAACCAGTCTGCAGATATGCTTGTATGGCGGTACTTCTTTGACCTCAAAGGTACTACAGAGCAAGCTAGGTGCACATGCAGAAGAGAACCACTTTTGCCTTATAAGGCTCTTGGGTTTTTAATGCAACAAGGGTGGTGACATCATGCGTTTTATTTCCAATCAGGTGCAGAAATGCTTAGCCAGGAAATAACTGCCCATGTAGGAGTCTCTAACTATATGGGTTCAGCAGCCTGAGTGAATGCCTTCTCCCACATCAGCTACACAACAGTTGCAATCCTCATCAGAAGCCCTCCTGGTTGTATAACATCCTGCAGATAGTATTTTGGCATTGGCTTAGAAGGGCGTGGTGGCTCAGCGGGTAAGACGCCAGGCTTGTTGATCGGAAGATCGCAAGTTCGGAGGTTCGAATCCCTAGCATTGCATGACGGAGTGAGCTCCCGCACTCGCCCCAGCTCTTGCCAACCTAGCAATTCGAAAGCATGCAAATGCAAGTAGATGAATAGGTACCACTTCGGTGGGAAGGTAACAGCTTTCCGTGTGCGTCATGTGGCCACATGACCGCGGAAGCGTCTTCGGACAACGCTGGCTCTTCGGCTAAGAAACGGAGATGAGCACCGGACCCTAGAGTCGGACACAACTGCACAAATGTGCGGGGGGAACCTTTACCTTTTAAGAAGGTCTTTTTTTTCTTGCTGAAATAAAGCATGTGCTGATCATGCTACAGATCAGGTCCATGCTGAACCTATTTCTATTCATTGTGGTGTTTGGCATTTTTGCAATATTTAGGTCCTGAGATGTTTGCAGAAAAAATTGTAAACATTTTTTGTGAATATATTTATGCTTGACACTGCTATTGTAGACATGACAGATCCAAATGCCATAACTCCGCTCTCTGATAAAAAAAAATGGAGGAAAATCAAGAGGCCTTCCTTATTTTTAACTAAAATAAATCAAATACTTTTAAAATATAAATTTATAGCCAGATCCTTGTTAGCTATATAGTTTCTTCTATAACCTTTGAACCAGTTACCAAAAAGAACAACATAATTCATGCTAAAATGATAATATATTGAGTACATGAGTGTTCAATAAAGTAAAATATGATTCTTACTGTCAGATCAGCATCAGTTACACAGTTCTTTCTCAACAATCTCATGACATTATTTTTAGAAAATATTCCTCCATTCATAACACGCTGCCTCTTCCCATTGTTATTGACCAATGGAGCTCAATATAGTTAACACTGGCTGGTAGTACCCCTTCGGAGCTCATAAAGGAGTTCATAAAGGAGTCTACAGGATGGAAGGAGTGTTGAGGTCAAATTGAGGATAAATCATCCTGGAGAGAATCTATCTCCATGGCTGTTAATCATCAACACCTAATTGATGGCACTTAATCAATCGAACCTAAGACCTCCTGCATTCAAAAAAGGCTTTGGGAACACCGTAGCATGCATATATAAAAAGTTTAGCATGGCTTCTACACAACATGCAAAACATGTGCTCTATCACTAAGCTTTCCATTAATCAAAAAGAATACTTAATAAAATAATTAAGCTAATAAGAAACCCTTGAGTATCACTCAAGAGCCTAACAATTTTTCTGGGATCAATATGTTCTCAATTCAGGATCAACTGAATTCTGGTTTCCAGGGGGAATAATCCAGTGGGCTCGGTATGTAAAAGATGGAAAAGGCTTAAAACCCAACGAAAAAATTTACAGTGAATTTCTCCATTCGGTAAGTATGCAGGTAAAAAAATGCTATCTTTACTCTGGAGGCCAAGCTAGTTGGGGCAGTCATTATTCAAATTTTATTTGGGGGGTCATTAAAAACTCCTATAAAATGTGAGTTTATGTATGTTAATACTTTGCAAAATGTATATATTTGCAATATTGAAACTTATTCCACTCTTCCACAATTTGTGGAATAAATAAGTAATTCACTCAAGACTCCCAGTGGTTAACAAGGTATACATAGCATTAAAACATCCATGGCAAATACAGTTATTCACAATAAATTAAAATTTAAAAGTAAATAATAATAGGAAGGGTGATATAATAATTTCCCCAATGCTACTATTGTATATATTTGTGGTTTGTTTCTTCCTTTCAGAAGGAAGATACTCTTACCTTGGGAACACTCCGGATCTACAGCAATGGTTTACGACAGCCCCATTTCCATTTCAATGCCAATGAGATGGGATACGTCATCAGTGGGTGTGGAAAGGTAGTAACTTAATTTTAACCACTGTGTTGCAAACCAACTTTTCCCAATGTAAGAATTCTGCAAATTACAGTTGGACAGTGCCAGGTTGATGTAAGCTGCAGTATCTTCCCTGAGAAGATTTGTGCAGTGTCCAACAGATCCTGGATAAGCTTTATTTCAATTTCTGGTGAAGTAGAGTTGAGAAGTGAATAAAGTAATCCATTTCCCCACAACAGGTGATACTGTATCCATCAACATATTTCGAAGAATGAAATTATCCTTCCCCAATCCTCTGGCAGCTTCTCTTGGTGCATTCATACAGTTTAACATTAACCAGGCAATTTGCACATAAGGATAGGCCACAACTGTGGTTTACTATGAAGAGATCTGCAGGTACATGCCACTCAACTGCTCTCACTTAGATTGTCTTGTCAATGGGAAATACTGAATAAACCCCAAAGCCAATTTGGTCTGTTTTGCACTAAATGTAGAGTGAGATCCATGGCTAGTGGTTCTCACATCAAACAACAGTCATAAGCCAGGCAGAAAGCACCAAACAAGCAATCGCATCTGAATTAATTCCCATATATGTTGTGAGATTGGCTGATGATGTCCCCCTCATCTGTTAGTGAGATGCAACCATCAAGAATATGAAACAGGGCATTTCATGGAACCAAATTTCCACGTCCTTGAAGGTTTGCCAGTACTTGTCATTTTTAATTGATTTATAATTTTATATTTATATACATAGATTTATAAATGTAACAATTTAGGGCTCATATTATGTTAAAGTGATGGTGATGGGGTGCATGTGAGAGGATGGTGCTGGTAAACTCTTCTGCTATTTACAGTATATCTATTCTACTTCATTGTTTTATCACTCTTTATCACTATTTAGTCTTTATAACTCTTTATAACTCTTTTTTTTGTTGTTTATTCATTCAGTCTCTGGAATTTCAGTTGTTACGGGGATTAAAATATGTTAAGTAAATAAATCCTCTGAAACTTGAATCATGTCAACTGGATTTCTATTTTCTCAGTGGAAACGTTTCGCTCCTTATCCAAGGAGCTTCTTCAGTCTGAGCAAAGTTGGTAAGGGAATCCTTAAATATGTTTCTAGGGTGGCTGTGTGACCTTACACCTGGGGTCATGGTTATATTGAGATGTAATTTTTAAGTCCTTTTATCATCTAAAGGAGGGTCGTTAAAATCACCATGCTGCTGTTGAGCTTCTGAAATGGTCTTAATCTTCCTAGGCACAGAAGACAAAACGGGTAGGAAGATGGGGGAGAGGTTGTGCCTGAGGCCCCCACCTCTATTCAAGGAAGGATTTTCCAAGTTGGCATAAGTGGATTCCTTGACCCCTCTTTCAAACCACTTATCTTCTCTGTCTAAAATGTGAACAGTTGACATGATTCAAGCTACAGATAATTCCACCTGGATGACTGAGAACCTTCATAGACAAAAGATGGGATCTAAATTAAATCAACCAACCAACCAATCAATAAGCAAGCATGAGTGAATTGATAGAGGGAGGAAATCACTGGGTCAGCCATGTCATATCAGGAAGGCTTGTACACCCCAAAGATCAAACTCCAAAACACAAGAAAAGCAATGTAGTTTATGCAATCCAGTGCAGTGAGGAGTGCTCTGAACTCTACATTGGAGAAACCAAACAACCTTTGTACAGGAGGATGGCCCAACACAGGAGAAGTAACACCACAGGACCAGAGTCAGCAGTTTATCTTCATCTAAAGGAAAAAGGACACTCATTTGAGGACATTAATGTTCACATTTTAGACAGAGAAGATAGGTGGTTTGAGAGAGGGGTCAAGGAATCCATTTATGCCAACTTGGAAAATCCTTCCTTGAATAGAGGTGGGGGCCTCAGGCACAATCTTTCCCCTATTTTCCTTCCTGCTTTGTCTTCTGTGCCTAGGAAGATTAAGACCATTTCGCAAGCTCAACAGCAGCATGGTGATCTTAACGATCCTCCTTTAGATGATAAAGGGACTTAGAAATAACATCTCAATATAACCATGACCTAGCCCCAGGTGTAAGGTCACACAGCTACCTAGAAACATATTTAGGATTCCCTTACCAACTTTGCTCAGACTGAAGAAGCTCCTTGGATAAGGAGCGAAACGTTTCCACTGAGAAAATAGAAATCCAGTTGACATGATTCAAGCTACAGACAATTCCACCTGGATGACTGAGAACCTTCATAGACAAATCCTCTGAAAGTATGATGATTTAGTTTTTTTAAAAAACACCTAAAATTATTATTGTTGTTATTAGGTATCAGAATAATTTATTTATTTATTTATTTATTTATTTATTTATTTATTTATTTATCAAATTTTGCCACCGCCCATCTCCCCCCAAAAAGAGGGACTCTGGGAGGTTATTCATTGATTAATTGAGATTAATTGAGATTCCTATTGTAATTTTGGTGCTATGTTCTGTTTTTCTCATATATAAAATAATTTAGAAGGCTTCAACCATCTCTGAGTTTCTGTTTCTCTAAAGAAGTAGGGTAGGAGTAGGGAAAAAATAAATGGGATTGTCGTTAAGAATGTACCTAACTCTTCCATTGAAATGAATGAAACTTAAGTGAGTTGCATATAGATTCCTGCCTTTTCATCCATATTGTAGAGTACAATAGTCTGTACTAATGTCATCAATATTTTACTTGCAAACATTGCAAGGAGTCAGTTTTGTAGTAGAGTAAATTGAAACCAGGATTAGTGGTCCGGATATGCAAATATTAATTCTTGCTGGTGCATCTTATCTGCAGGTGGGTGTTATTGTTTCAACTACCCTTTCTACTGACTTTACTATTGGTGTTGGAGATGTTGTGTTCTTCCCCATTGGAACCCAACACTACATCAAGAGCATATGTGATGAGGACTTGCTTTTAATTTTGGCATTCAGCACCGGAAACCAGGTGAGATATCTATTTGAGTTCCTAGAAATTCCGCTGCACTTGCCTACATTCCCAGGAGAGACCCACAATTTAATTAGGACTCTAAAGTTATTATGAAACAAATGCAAGTGTTAAATGTTTTGGAGGTTAAAATAAAACAACTAACTGTACATCATAGTACTTTGTATATATGATGCTAATTTTATAATTTATTGTAAATTACTGTAATGTGTTCTGTGCCCTTATCCATGATGCTGAACTCCACTGCCTTCCTATGGAAAGTTTTGAGCTTTGCTATTATCCCATAAGGTCCTCAACAACTGTTGACCAGAATGTCTGAGAAAACTGATGGGGTATATGCTGGCTTAAAGGGGAAAAACCGAGGCTTGAGAATAAACAGACAAGAATGCAGCTTGTTAGGGACAACAGTGTTTACTGTTTAGCATAGGGCAATAATGCAGATACAATTACATTATCGCAAATATGAAAAAGATGAATATACAGGATACATCATTGTAAAAGGAAAAACAAAACAAACTTATAAGCAGAGTTCCGTGTATTGATCCCAGGGCCAGAGTTCCTGCCATGGCCTATACCCAAAGCCAGGCATAGCTCACTCTGCCCAGTCCACGGGAAGTGAACACGTGAGGAACTACATGGCTAAGAACACTAGAAATCAAGAAGACTTAGAACACCATTTTGCATGGTTGTATATTCAGTTCTTCTAGCATTCTGATTGGCTGGAAGTTAGCTGTTACACACACTAGGCCTCAAGGCATTAGGCCTAAAGCACATAGCATGACCTGCTATTGGTTGGCAGTGCTGCATCTAAGCGAGCACGTGATTTCCCCCCTCCCTCGCTTGCTCAGGGGGGCCTTGGCAAGTCTTCCCACGGAAGGACATCAGGAGGATATCTTCTCATGGGAAGATTTCCATTGCTAGCCATAATAATGGTACCTTCTCGCTCCTTATCTCATGAGGACGTAAACAACGCCAAGGCTTCTCTGTTGTCCAGCCACCTGGCATTCACGTCACCATGAGAATGCTTTGCTTTGCTTTGTAAAAGATGCAATTTGCCAAAACAATTTTGCTTTGTAGAGAAACCCAATTTCCAATTTCATATAACCCAATAAGAAATCTGACACCCCTTCAAATTGGATTTCGACACAATGCAAACAATGATGGAAGTTGTTCAAAGCTTTAAAATACATTTGTACAGAAACAGAAACAGAAAAACAAAGGTTAATGCATGTAATAATCACACTATTCAAGTTACAGTTTTTACAACCAATAGTCATCAACACTAGAAAATGGTTTAAAAACACTTGTTACACATATGTATAATGCACAATATACACTTCATGCAATGTTTTATTCAGATACATACAGATACATACTAATACAAATTATGTAGGAACAGAAACAGTCAAACAGAGAAACAGAAAAACATTGCCCGCAAATGTTCTGTCCCCTCCTTTGCAAAAAATCGCAGCCAGTATAGATAAGGAATTCCAATCCTGTTGCATGCTGTTAGCTGATTTTAAGAAAAAACCGCAGCTTGGTATTTTTACTTGGGCAAAACTAATTCAGGGCAACTGCGTTCTGCAGAGTGATATACTGTACAATAAATTAAGGATAAGCTTTCTTTTACACAAATGACACTCTGTAGGAAACCAAGAACCATCTCTGTTCTGGGCTCTTGTAACTTCAACACCAAGATAAATGTTTGAATTTGTGCCTTACTCCTTCAGCTGGCAAAACTACCTCAGCTGACTGATAAATTCTTATTCAAGGTGGAAAACTTCAGTTTCTAAGCAGAAAACAACTCACATAAGTAAGAAGTCCTACACAAACTTCTACACTTTCTTATGTACCACACAGAAAACAGCACGTGACTGTTCTCACATTCCAGTTAGCATCTGCACCATGCTATCAATGACTGGCCTGCTTTAAAATCCATAAAGCACCCTGTTAAGTCAATGAATTGTTTGGGAACTTGTCACACATGTAGAGCCAAAACGCTTGCCTTACACACACTGTTTCAGGGAGATCTATATTCAAATATGCTGTGTCAACATCACAATATGTAAATTTATTTATTTATTATTTCTAACTTATATCACCGCCCATCTCCCCCCACAAGGGGACTCTGGGCGGTTACAATAATAATAATAATGTAAATGGACACCTGTTTCACAACGCAACCAGAAAACGCACCACACGTCAACATTCTGGCCTAGCTGTGGGTGCATACACTAGATCCACAGTTCACAAACTCCTTCTTGTGCAACAAATCCCTGGGCAACACTGGCTTTACACTGCAGAGTATTATCAGGAAGAAATGTCTTTCTGAACACTCATCTGGAACCTACAGCTTACTAAAACAAAGGATAGGTTGGTTACTTTTAACACTTCACCAAAACTCAGACTGACTATCCACAGCTGTGTTCCAACGCTCTCCTTTCCTCTCAAAGGCAGGAGCAACACATCTAGCAAAGACTGGGTTTTCTCAGGTAACTTGACACACTGTCACCTGCTAAATCACAAATCTGTCAGGCTTCACACCCTGGAATAAGAAGACCCATGAGGAATGACCACTGTGCTTCCTCCATCACTGTCTCTTTTCCTTAATACCTGACTCCCCCTCCAGGCCCTGCAACTGCTCAGGTGAAATTTCCACTCCTTCACCTGAGGGGCCCTTTTCACACTCGGAGACTGGGGAACAGAAGAAACCTGAACTGGTTTTTGCCCATCTACTGAACCATGGACAGTAGGTTTACACTAGCAATGCAGCAACACTTCTGCTACCCTTAGCATAACCTTTCCCAACCAGTAGGCTGCTTAAAAACTAAAGCACGTCTGGAGATTTGGATTTGACCATGGCTTAATGAAACACCGATAAGCCTTGGATTTTAATCAACAACCAACAACCAACAACCTGAAGCACTCTGCTTCCTTGGTTCTTCCTTCTCTGTGACCTGGGGTTGTGAACACACGCAAATGTTTCACAGACATACAGGCACTTCAGTGAAGGGCGCTTGCCATACCAAAGAAAAACAATTTCTTTTTTACAGTTGAATTCTACTACCTGGTTAGTTAGAAACACACTGCAATCAAGGCAGCCTCTCCCCAGACATGGGATGGCACTTGAGCAACTAACAGCAGACTATTTTTTAATGGTATTCACAACACCAACACTCAGCTAGAATTCCAACATTGGCAAGTCTTTGGGAGAATACTTTCCTACAAAGCCAATTCTGGAACACATGGCTCAAGAACACTCCACTACAATCTGACTGAAACTGACCTTATTTTCATCCTACCATTGCTACATACACTTCAAAGCGAGCACAGACCTTCGCTTTAGACTTCAACAAGTAGCAACAACACAAGCAGGTATGATCATCAACCAGAAGGAACATGAAACTCGCACCCCACCATTACTTGGGACATGGGGGCTAACTAGGTCTCTATGAATCAACTGAAATGGTCTAGTTAACACTCTGTCACTTTGCCTAGCAACAGACACAGTCTTGATTTTAGATTGTTTACACACAGTACAATCAAGAAACATTTGCACATTTTCTGGGTTCTAACTCAGAATGCATTTGGCTATCTGAGACACACTTTCCCATCCCGGGAATACCCCAGTACTTTGTGAAAACTTTATGGATGCATTTATGATGTGGGGAACATTAAACACACAATGTCCTGTCCACACAATCTCCACAGCATCTCACACACTTGATTTTACAGGTTTGTCTCTAACACACTCAGCCTCATATCATAAGCAGTTTCATATCACAATGAAACATTCAGCAACAAGTACACTCAGACTTGACCAGGGCTGGAACACTGAGGAGAGAAAAACAACAAGTGTACACATATACATTTCTTACACAGAAATATCAGCTAAAATTACTTGCTGAACTCAAGGCTGAAATTTGTAACAATAACCGTCCATGTTTACAAACTTTACAGCGAGCTGAATTCAAAAACAGAGTCTCTGTAGAGAAATGCTTACACAACAGCAGCCGGCAGAACAGAAAACTTGGATTCGTTGTTCAGCTGGCATCTGGCGTCCCCTCCATTCGTAAAGCAGGCTTTTTGCATCCGCTGGACATCGGGGCAGGGAACAGCCTTGTAGAAAGTTTCTGAGAAGCAGCACACCAAAACACGGCTATTGTAAATTCCATCCCAGGTTTTACTGCAGCTGGAACACTCTCAGACGGCTCCTGGAAGTGGCTTGTAGCTCCAGGCTTGACAAAAATCACGCACGCTTTTTCACAGTGCCAGAAAAACAAGCCTTGTTGTTCAAATGCAGCAAACAAAGTTTTGAACTCACCAAGGCGGGTTATCACAGTCTCACCGGTTGCAGCTTCAAACCATAAAGCTGTCTTAGTAGACCACCAAGGGCAACAGAGCTCCACCGTGTATTAAAGGCTCCAACAGCTCTCAGCACCCATTACTCAGTCCCTGAGTAGCTGACATGCAGTAGCTGAGATAATTCCATTCAGAGGAGTTGAGTCCCAAAAGCAAAAATGCCATAAGCACAGTCCAAATATGCTTGCACTTCTTCAGAAAGAACCCTCTGAATCCTCCAGGGATCTCTGGAAGTGGATTTGCCACTTACTGCCACAAATCTTCTTCTTGCAAAAAGAATGATTCCATCTCCACACACCAGGTCAGATAGTTTGTGCCATCTAAAGCCTCAAACGGCAGACTGACCAGACACTGTTCAGCCATTGCTGACCACTCAAAGAAAACATGTTTACTCCAAAATCAGCCTCTAAAAACAAACTCCCTTTCTACAGCCAGGTCCAACGCAGCAAAGAAAACGCAAATTTCTCTCTGGGCAACCATAACCTGATGGGGTATATGCTGGCTTAAAGGGGAAAAACCGAGGCTTGAGAATAAACAGACAAGAATGCAGCTTGTTAGGGACAACAGTGTTTACTGTTTAGCATAGGGCAATAATGCAGATACAATTACATTATCGCAAATATGAAAAAGATGAATATACAGGATACATCATTGTAAAAGGAAAAACAAAACAAACTTATAAGCAGAGTTCCGTGTATTGATCCCAGGGCCAGAGTTCCTGCCATGGCCTATACCCAAAGCCAGGCATAGCTCACTCTGCCCAGTCCACGGGAAGTGAACACGTGAGGAACTACATGGCTAAGAACACTAGAAATCAAGAAGACTTAGAACACCATTTTGCATGGTTGTATATTCAGTTCTTCTAGCATTCTGATTGGCTGGAAGTTAGCTGTTACACACACTAGGCCTCAAGGCATTAGGCCTAAAGCACATAGCATGACCTGCTATTGGTTGGCAGTGCTGCATCTAAGCGAGCACGTGATTTCCCCCCTCCCTCGCTTGCTCAGGGGGGCCTTGGCAAGTCTTCCCACGGAAGGACATCAGGAGGATATCTTCTCATGGGAAGATTTCCATTGCTAGCCATAATAATGGTACCTTCTCGCTCCTTATCTCATGAGGACGTAAACAACGCCAAGGCTTCTCTGTTGTCCAGCCACCTGGCATTCACGTCACCATGAGAATGCTTTGCTTTGCTTTGTAAAAGATGCAATTTGCCAAAACAATTTTGCTTTGTAGAGAAACCCAATTTCCAATTTCATATAACCCAATAAGAAATCTGACAAAAACACCTTCTCCCATGTAGATCTGCCAGTTAGCTGTGATCAGCAATGATTGAGTAATTTCTGACTGAACCACTCTCTGTGTTTCTTGTTCACTTGGATCTAGGAGGGTGCTTCAGACTCAGTTCCAAAACTGTCAAACTTCACCCTTGGGCACAGCAGTAAATCAGTGGTCTCCAAACACTTAACTCTTAGTTTATCTTCTCAAGCTGACTTGGCAGAAGACCCACAGACAGAGTTCAGCTAGATTAGATCTTTACTGAAGACAAGAATGAAGCCTCACATACAAAAGTTGGTTGCCCACTGCAGTGTAGAAATGTCAGGGACTTCTATATCTTCTCAAGGGATTAAACTCCAGGCTTTTCCTTCCTGCTGTCCTGAATTAACACAAAGTAGATGAGTCACTTAGTAGCCTTGGGCAGCTGTGATATGATTACATAATGGCCACCTGTAGCCTGGGAACCACTGACTTCCATCTCACCAACTTCAACTTTTACAGAAAATATGCTTGGGAGACATAGCGCCTGTCTGAAACTCTTTAAAGCAGCAATGTCTTTTCCCAGGACTGTGTGGCTGCTTCCAGCGATTGTTCTAAAGATTCATAGACAGGTGCTATGCGCTCACTGAAGCACTGCGCAGCCTTAATGCTTACCCTATGAAATACCACAATCTGAAAATAAAGCATAAGCCAATATTATTTCAATTTAAGTACATGCAAACATTTTTATTCATTTTGGAATATGAAATCTCTCCTATTTATGGTCATTGGTCTAGATGTTTTTATGTTTAAATTTTTTTAATTTAAATTTTTAAAAATTGTTTCACATGTATACTTTTTAATGGTATAAAAAGCGTTGTACAGTGTCTAGAGATGCACAGAATGACAAAGAGTACAGTAAGTATACAGAATTGATCATGGCTATTAACATACTCTCTCCCCAGAAAGTTCTCACAGTCTAATAATAATAATAATGATAATAATTTATTAAACGTGTATGCCGCCTGACTCTCAATGACTCTGGGCAGCTCACAGCAATCAAATAAAGAAATTACAATAAAATCAATAAAACCTAAAAGATAAAAGATGGCAAGTGGGATGAAATGAGGGTCTCAGTCTCCCTCGCCAAAGGTCTTGGTGAAGAGCCAGGACTTCACAGCTCTCCTTAACAATAGCAGAGGGGGGGGGCATCCGGATCTTGGGTGGGGGGAACCTCATTCCAGAGGGCAGGTGTGCCTTCTCATAATATTACATAATATTGCATATTATCATTCACATGTTCACATAATATATATTCACGTATTACACCAACCGTATATCAAGACTAACACATAACCCTTATACCTCCAACCCATATGTTGTTTGTTTGTTTGTTTTGACAGCTGCAAACTATAGATATGGATGACTATTTCCATGCAACAGCAGACCATATATTAGCCCAGATGTTCTTCAAAAAGCAAGCTGAATTTAAGAAGATTCCAAGGTTTAAGCAGGGTCAGGCAATTAATCTACCGTAGCATCTTATTCTTATTCTATGTTTTGGATTTTAATCCTGATATGTAAGCCCTCTAGACTTGCCTTTGCGATTGAGGTGGTACATAAGTTGATTAATAAAAGAATTTCAGCAATAATAAAAGGAAATCTCTATTCTTTTTTACAGAATGGCAGTGCAACCTGCCATGCTGTAGTCTCTTGGTGGAGTTTTATAATATTCTTCAAATAAAATGATTAAACAATGAATATGGGCATCACATCTTCAGTTACACCAACTTAATATCTATGTTTAGGCTATAATTGAAGGCATAAAAACAGGGCTATCTATACTTGCCAATCTTATAGAGTCCCAGCACATCTTAGCACCTTGATGATCTTGAAAACTAAGCAGAATCGAGCCTGCTTAGTACAGGTAGTCCTCGCTTAACAACCATTCATTTAGCGACAGTTTGGACTTACAAAGGTGCTGAAAAAACCGACTTATGACTGGTCCTCACACGACCATCACAACATTCCCCTACGGTCACGTGATCACAATTTGGGTGCTTGGCAACCAGTTCGCATTTATGACAAGACCGAGTGGCTGTGGATTGATGGCTTAGCATCATCCGGGAAGCTGTCATCTTTGGTTCTCAATGGGGTAGCACTGCCCCATTTGGAACCGGTGTGGAACTTGGGGGTCCTTCTAGACTCACGACTCCTGCTCGAAGAGCAGGTGGCAGTCGTGGCTAGGAGGGCCTTTGCACAGCTTCGGCTTGTGCGCCAGTTACACCCATTCCTGGATCGCGATGCCCTCCGAACAGTCACTCATGCTCTCGTCATCTCCCACATAGACTATTGCAATGCGCTCTACATGGGGCTACCCCTGAAGACTATCCGGAAGCTACAACTTGTGCAGAATGCAGCCGCGCGAGCAATTTTGGGTGCACCAAAATCAGCACATATAACACCTTTGCTCCGCGAGCTACATTGGGTGCCGGTTTGCTTCTGGGTACAATTCAAGGTGTTGGTTATCACCTTTAAAGCCCTACATGGCATGGGACCAGAATACCTGAGGGACCGTCTTATCCCCATATTATCAACCCGCCCCACCTGATCATTGAGAGGGCCTGCTACGAACCCCATCAATAAGGGAATGTCATCTGGTGGGGTCCAGGAGGCGGGCCTTCTCTGTGGTGGCACCCGCCCTTTGGAACATCTTGCCCCCAGAGTTGAGGCAGATCCACTCCCTCCCGACCTTTAGGAAAGAACTGAAAACCTGGTTCTGCCGCCTAGCATGGGAAGGGGGAAGTCATAGTTCCTCATGGGGGTGGTTAATTTCATAATGTCCTTCCTTTGTGTTAAGTTAATCTGCCAAATTGGATTTATAATTATTTAATTGTATTAATCAAATTGTAATTTTAAATTTTATATTTTGTTTTAAATGCGATTTTATTGTAAACCGCCCAGAGTTCCCTGTTGGGGGAGATGGGTGGTCATATAAATTGAATTAAATAAAATAAAATAAATAATGACCATTGCAGTGTCCCATGGTCACATGATCACTATTTTCGACCTTCCTGGCCAGCTTCTGGCAAGCAAAATCAATGGGGAACCATGTGATTAGCTTAATGAACATGTGGTTCGCTTAACGCCCATGGTGATTAACTTAATAACTGCTGCAAAAAGTCATTAAATTGGGTTGGATTCGCTTAGCAACCAAAATTCTGGTCCCAATTGTGGTCGTTAAGTGAGGACTACCTGTATTTCTGTGGAACACCACCAGGAAATTCTAGGGCAGTAGGCTAGACTTGGAAGGCAATAAAATATTCTGGAATACAGCATTAGCAAATCACTTTCTTATTGTTGCTGAGAAGACTGCATGAGCATATCCATAAAATCGCCCACAGTCAAGCTGGACTTAGGACTTTTCTCCTCTTAGAAGAAAATATGCACACATTATCTGTGGTTTGCTATTAGGCACTCTCCTAGTGCAATGATATATTCACTTTCTAAACTTTCTAAACTATCCCTGTGCACTTTGAAGCAGTTCAATCCTCCGATCCAAAGCACTGCAAAGCATAACTTTATGTCTGTATATGTGGTTATACACACCACAAACACACACACACACACACATCTATGTGCGCTGCTTTGTGTATAAGGAAGCATGCACTACCACGCTGTTGATCCTAGGCACTGAATTCAAGACACTGGCCTTACAGAGCTGCTTAGCTGTTTCTTCTGAGAATCAGTGGGGAATTGGCTTCCTTTTGAGTTGCTTGAATTCATGTGTGATAACATGCTTATCAGCTGGAACCATACTGACAGTGCTACTGATTAATCTGTGGCAAGTACAGAACAAGGTTTTCCAGCAGATGTCTCTCTTTAGCTTCTTTTTTATTTTGTCTAGTTTAGAGCTTTGCTATATGTTTTATAAAAGAAAAACTGGTTCAAATACAGGCTAAACCATTTGGATATACTCACCCACCACCCAGAAAGCAAAACCAAATCTTGTCCCTATTCTCAAGTAGCTCAAAATGGACAACTGTGAAGATTTAGAAAATGGACATTCAGGATACTCTAAAAAGAAACCAAAGCTGTGCTGGCCCATGGGGGAAAAAATCCAAAACCAGTTGTTGGGGTAATAATAATAATTGTTTAGATTTATAAGGCCTCCAAATCACAGAGACTAACACCAAGACACAAAAAAGCATGTAAACTTTTGAGTTCTCTATTATTCAGATGATGGTAGATGAAGCAAGTGTCTAAAAAATAGAAGGCCAAATACTGTATTTTAGCCTTGATGTCTGCAGGTCCAAGACGAGTTCAGAATGTAGACTGTAGACTCAATGTAGTATTTGTACTAGATATAATTAGTGTCAGATTACGTTTAGTATTCAGGCAACTACAAACATAATAGCTTGATTCCTACGCATACTAAGCCAAAACATAGTTTTGCATATCATAGAATAACTGAATTATAGAGTTGGAAGGAACCACAAGGATAATTTAATCCAAAACTTTGCAATTTTCAGGAAAGCCCATTAAACATCCTCCAGAAGTGGTTGACTGGACTCTTTTTAAAAAGTCTCCAGAGATAAACACTAAAACTTCATAGCTAGCCCATTCCACAGTTGTACAGATGTTCCTGTCAGGAAGTTTTTTCTTATATTTAAATGAAATCTAGGAAGCTGCTACTTAAATCCACTTTTTTTCCCCTGCCAAATGGGTTAGGGTTAGGGTTATTGATCAATGGTTCACCTTTACCTCTGAAAATTTATATTATGAAGAAGTGTACATTTAAAATGTCTTGAAAATAATCTGGATCAAATTTTTGTGCAGCCTTCGTATGTTCATTATCATACTCTACTTTGGTCATCTACATACAATTTAGGCTGAAAACAAGTACCAAATCTGAAAATATTAGTAGATTTCTGCATTTGAAGTGTGTTAAATGCTTTAGATCTGTACTGATTTCCAGTTTTTATTTAAATGAAATATTTAAATATTTAAATGAAATCTAGGAAGCTGCTACTTAAATCCACTTTTTTTCCCCCTGCCAAATGGGTTAGGGTTAGGGTTATTGATCAATGGTTCACCTTTACCTCTGAAAATTTATGTACCCACACCATAATCACAAGGAAATTACATCAACTGATTATATCCGTGTTGGGCGAAAACTTTTTTGACATGACATTTTTAACACTAGTGGCAGGCCAAAAAAAGGAACAAGAAGCATTGTTATCCACTGGAGTCGTTGGAGGGAATAGGAGGTTATTTGAAAGAATTTGGGGAAATGACAGGGTTACAAATAAATTGGTCTAAATCAGAAATGATGTTATTTAATTACAGTAAGGAGAGAGAACGATGGTTTATGAATAATAATAAAATATTAAATTAAGGAACTCAATAAAATATTTAGGAATAAATATAACAAGAGAATTGGAGAGTTTAGAAAAGGAAAATTTCCATAAATTAAAGCAAGAGATTAAAAAGAAGTTGGAGGAGTATAGGAAAATTAAATTATCATGGTTTGGCAGAATAGCAATTATTAAAATGAAGATTTTACCTAGAATAAACTTTTTATTTAGGATGTTACCAATAATGGTATCAGAGACAGAAATGAAGAGTTGGCAAACCATGATTAACAATTATTGTAATGGAGATAAGAAAGCAAGGGTGAATAAAAAAAGATGGTACAAACCTCAAAAAGTTGGAGGATTGGGGCTCCCGAATTTAAGATTATATTATATAGCAAATCAAGTAAGATATATTATAGATGGGATAGTAGGACAAGGAGAGTTGAATTGGTTGGAGATGGAGACTCAAGTATTGGAATGGAAATTGGAAAATGTATTTTTTAATAAACCTAGTAAGAAATGGCTGGAAGGAGTTGAGAACCCCTTTTTAAAAACTATTTTGAGGATTTGGGTAAAATATAAGGAAAAACTAATGCCAGTGGTCTCCCCTTTGACTCCAGTGGTGATGATGGAAAAATTCCCTATAAATTTAAAGAAGGAATTGGAAAAGGAATTGAGGAAGAAGAAAATATTTCAAATAAAGGATTGGGTGAAAGAAATGAATAGTAAAGATAGAATAAGAGAGGTATTAAGGGAAAGAAAGTTATCTTGGTTTAACTATACACAATTAGAGAAATGGATTCGGAAATGGATAAAGGAAAATAAAGAATGTAGAGGTTATACAAGATTTGAGAAAATGATTATAGAAAGAGAAGATAAAGAAGAAAATTTTGTTATAAAAGGAGAAACAAGTGAAATTTATAAGATATTATTAGAAACAGAAGATCAACAAGATTATCTTAAATCAGTATGGGATCATGATTTAGTAAAACAAATAAGTAATCAGAGTTGGGAAAAAATTTGGGACATGCGTATTTTAAAAACTATGTCCATAAGGATAAAAGAAAATTATTTTAAATTGGTATGGAGATGGTACCTGACTCCTGTAAGATAAAATCAAATAAATAAGAAATATTCAGTATTATGTTGGAGGGGGTGTCAGGAGTTGGGTACCTATCTCCATATGTGGTGGGGTTGCAAACAGATACAGATATTTTGGCAGAAGATATTTAAAGAGATAAACGAGATAATTGGAATGAATATGGAAGCATGTCTGGAAATAGCATTGTTATCAATTTATAATAAGGTTACCTGTACTCAAGATACTAAAAATTTAATTACAAACTTAATGACAGCAGCAAGATTAATAATAGCAAGGAAATGGAAAGTACAAGGGGAATATCAAATTGAGGAATGGTACAAAGAAGTATGGGATATGGCAATCAATGATAAATTAACATCTAATATTAGAGTTAGAAGGGGATTACAGATTCGAAATAATTTGGTAGAAATTTGGAATATATTTGTAGAATATGTATTATTAAAAGGGAAAGGATGTACACCTTCGAAAGAATTATTATCTTTTTGGAAAGAGGAATGATTAAGACAATAGTGGTCCTGGGGGTGGGGTGCACATTGTAAGGTTTTTTTTTTTTGTTATAATTATGATTAATAAATGTATATGTATATAAATGCATAATAAAATAAAATTATATATAAAAAAGAAGCATTGTTATATGTTTTGGGTCTGAATGAAAAAATATATAAAATACATACACACATACATTTATGCATATATTCTGTGTGTAGATATAGGGGCGTGGTGGCTCAGCGGGTAAGACACCAGGCGTTTCGATCGGAAGATCACAAGTTCGGAGGTTTGAATCCCTATCCCTGCGTGTGGAGTGAGCTCCCGTACTAGCTCCAGCTCTTGCCAACCTAGCAATTCGAAAGCATGCAAATGCAAGTAGATTAATAGGTACCACTTCGGTGGGTAGGTAACAGCGTTCCACATGCGTCATGCTGGCCACATGACCGTGGAAGCGTCTTCGGACAACGCTGGCTCTTCAGCTAACAAATGGAGATGAGCACCGGCCCCTAGAGTCGGACACAACTGCACAAATGTGCGGGGGGAACCTTTGCCTTTTTTTACTGTGTGTGGATGGATGGATGGATGGATGGATGGATGGTAGATAGATAGATAGATAGATAGATAGATGATAGATAGATAGATAGATAGATAGATAGATAGATAGATAGATAGATATAGATAGATAGATAGATAGATAGATAGATAGATAGATAGATAGATAGATAGATAGATGATAGAATACTGTATATGCATTCACATTTTTATATGTATAAATAAATAAACATAGACATACATACACAGACTCCTGCAGATTTCATTTCAGTCTAGTCCCAACCAATTCTTATTCGGCATTGTTTGTGTGAAAATAGTCAGTGCTTTCATAGTTTACCCAACAAAAAACAAGTATTGCAGATTTCATCAAAAGGTGAAGAAAATGGAAATTGAGCAGGTTAAGTACCCTGTATGACTATTCTTTCTCTCTCTCTCTCTCTCTCTCTCTCTCTCTCTCTCTCTCTCTCTGGGGATACTAACTCTTGCTCTTGATGACAATGATAGCCATGAAGTGGCTTGAAGGAGCAATAGACTGTTTTTCATAGAAAAGAAAAAGAAAGCTTTCAGGTTCCCTTTTCAAGAATTACATAAAATTAGGAATTAGTCCTTGACATTCAGGGAAGAGAAGTGGTGTTTTCCGCATAGCTGCTGAAGGCACAGATGGTTTAACTTTCCCCATTCTGGGGGCACAAGGATGAAACAGGCACTTATTCGCTTGCTTGTTGGTTTACTTCAAACATTTTAATCCACTTGAGAGCGCTCAAGCAGGCTAGTAGCTAGCAGCAAACATATACAGATAATTTTAAAAAATGTAAGCAAATGACTAGCACATAATCGTCAAAGAGCGGCAATAATAAAAACTCACAAGGAGCAGCAGAGAGGAACCTCAGAAAGCAAATTATTTGTCCAATTCTAAGTCATATTGTGGTTTGTTTGCTTTTGGCTTAGCGTGATGAGTGAATTCTGGTTTGTAAACACTGGTTTGTGACTTATCACAGAGACCACGCCTTTTTTTTTTTTTTTTGAGTATTGCTTCCCACCCAGCAGATAAGGTTATGGCATGTATGATGATGTGATGATATCAATGGAGGGGCAATTTTGGGGTCAGTAGGATCATTTTTGGGGATTAAAAAAAGTAAAGCTGGTATCTTAAGCCTACTGGAACTTATTTGCTTATTTTGACTTGTCACCAAATATCAGTAGCATGCTTTTGAAGGACTGTGGGGACTGCAGAAAGCCGCGGGGGGTATAGAGTATATTGCCCACCCCAGCAACAATACAAGTAACTGAGCTGTAAGATGCTGTTTCGCAGTCTGACACCTCAAGTTGCACCAAAGTGCAAGGAGTTCAGCTGAGTTTCCTAAGTAAATATAAAGACTTGGGGGGAAACATATTTGAGGTGTCCAAAAATAAGACACTCTGGAGAAGAGGGTAGTTCTATATCTGCATCTTCCAATTCACACAAAATAAATCTGTTCATTATAAGTAACGCCTGCGCATAACATGAACAACTGTCTGGCTTGTTGTTTATTCGTTCAGTCGTTTCCGACTCTTCGTGACTTCATGGACCAGTCCACGCCAGAGCTTTCTGTCGGCCGTCACCATCCCCAGCTCCCCAATGGTTGAGTCTGTCACCTCCAGAATATCATCCCTCCATCTTGCCCTTGATCGGCCCCTCTTCCTTTTGCCTTCCACTTTTCCTAGCATCAGCTTCTTCTCCAGGGTATCCTGTCTTCTCATTATGTGGCCAAAGTACTTCAGTTTTGCCTTTAATATCATTCCCTCAAGTGAGCAGTCTGGCTTTATTTCCTGGAGTATGGACTGGTTTGATCTTCTTGCAGTCCAAGGCACTCTCAGAATTTTCCTCCAACAAACTGTCTGGCTATGTTCACAAAATTTGTATAGCCAGGTCAGTTAAGACCTAGAAGCTTCACGTATCCAGCTTGCTAAATTTAGTTAGTGTTAATCTTGGTTAATCAGTGGCATCCACAGGGGGCATCAAAAAAGTCAAGATGGTGGTTGTGAGACATGACTGACTGTGCATGTGCAGGGACGAGGCTTCAGTTGCTACCATCTTGGCTTTTTTCACTCCCTTCTACCTCGATTCAGTTTATTCTGAGTGAGGTTTTTGGGCTACCTTATCCTGTTTTATTGATCCTGATTTATTTATTTACCCCATCCTGATTTATTGAGAAACAGGTTAAAGATGTTTGATGAAAGCAGTAAAAGAAGATGTTGTATATAAATGGATGATGGATGGATGGATGGATGGATGGATGGATGGATATAGACTCTCCCCCCTTTTCATGATTTTTTATGAAATTCCTGTTTTCATGAATTTTCTCTAGGAAAGAAAAAAAGATGGAGGCATCACTAGGAAAACAAGGAGACTAATTATAATATAATTAAACAATCCCTTATAAAATTCCATGAGCGTGTAGTAAAGTGTCATCCCTTCAAGGTAATCCAGATAATAAACCAAAATCATCAGTACTAACACTACCTTTATTGTAAGGTTACAGTAACAAAATCTTGCAAGTCTGAAAGCACATTTCTCCCCTGTTGCCCAAGAAACTAGGGATGGTCCCTTCTCAGAACCTTACCATATCCCCATTGCTTTTGCGGGCTAAGATGTCTAGGCTGTGGCTTAGTCTGCTGCTCCTCTTCCTCCTCCTTCTGTCTCTCAAGGACATTCTCACAGACCATTACATCAAGGCTTCATCCCTAAGCAATCTGAAATGACAATGGATAGTTTATTTTCTCGATGGCAGGCTTGCATTTTTCTGTAATAAAAATTGGTTCTGACTGGGTAGAACCTGCCGCTGGCCTTTATTCAATGGACAGAAGAGCCATTCCAGTCAAATGGAAGGTAACTGGATTGTTGCCCTCTCTTCTCTGTAGCAGTTTGAATGTGACCTCTCCTGCAACAACCACCTGCTGCTTAGGAATTATTTTTTTATTTTGAGATGAAGTAGTTCTGTCAGATTACAGTGAAGTTTAGAGAGGTAGTCAAAGGCTTCATGGCTAACTGATAAAGGATGTTCTCTCACCTTCAGAACAATTTCATATGATGTTACAGTAGCTTGAGGAAGAAGACCACTTCCGTGTGTGTGTGTGTGTGTGTGTGTGTGTGTGTGTGTGTGTGTTTCTGAGGGAAGCAGAGCCTCAGGTGTTTTTAGATATTTATTAAACTTTGGATTAAATTTAAGGATGGGATAAAATGGAGTATATAGTAGTAATACCTCTGATGTAATTCTGACAAACCCAGCAAAGGAGATTGTTACCTTGTCGTGGTGCTGGAGCTTGAGCACCTCAATGACGCCATGAGCTAAACCTTGAAGGGACACCCAAAACGGGAAGGTCATGGCAGAGAGGTCAGACTAAATACGATCCCTGGGGAAGGTAATGGCAACCCACCCCAGTATTCTTGCTGTGAAAACTAAACAGATCAGTACAACCAGAGATGTCAGTATACCATCGGAAGATGGGACTCCCAGGTCGGAAGATGGTCAAAATGCTACTGGGGAGGAACAGAGGATAAGTTCAACTAGCCCCAGATGTGATGACCCAGCTAGCTCAAAGCTGAAAGGATGGCTAGCGGCTGACAGTGCTGGTGGTGAATGACGAATCTGATGTTCTAAAGATCAACACACCATAGGAACCTGGAATGTAAGATCTATGAGCCAGGGCAAATTGGATGTGGTTATTGGTGAGATGGCACAATTAAATATAGCCATTTTAGGTGTCAGTGAACTGAAATGGACTGGAAGGGGCCACTTCACATCAGATGACCACCTGTCAGAGTCCAGCTTGACTCTGACTCTGAGTTAGAGGAAAACAAAACTGAGCAGAGAAACGAAACTTACCTCAGGCAGCAACCGACAAGAACTCGTGATGAACAGGTGCAGGAGTCCAGACCTGGGGATGACCCAGCAGTGTGGGAGAATCCTGAGAAGCCGATTGGTGCTCCTGACTTACTTCCTAGTTCAGCACCAATCAGCGCGAGAGAGAGGCAGGCAGATAAGTGCGCCAAACAGAGGGAGTCCTGATTGGCTCCCGAGGAGAGAAGGCGTGCCGAAAACAGGCTAAAAGGGTGAAAGAGCAAGCACCAGATCATCGGAGACAAACGTTCTACTGACCTAAAAGCATCTTCAGGAGAAGTCCAGCCAGATTTGTCTTTGAAGTCCTGTCCTGTCACCGCTGCAGAATCGGAGTCAGATCTTCAACTCATTTCTGAATTGACCCCAGCTGCAGCAGAAGCCCAGATCGCTTCAGCATCAATAGGGATTGGAATGTTAGCTTGTAGTTTCTCAGAAAGCCCCAGCAGGAGAGCTCCAGTCATTTTGGATATTTGTCAGCGGGCATCTACAGCTTCACAGCATTCACCAGCCTTGGCAAGACAATGTCTCACCGCTACAGCTAAGTACCTTGCTTAACCCTGTGCGTCTTGTTGCATCAATCTCGGGTCGCCACGTTCTATCATTGGGAGGCTTTCTAGTTTATCGTACCCTGCTCTCCCTGGCTTACAAGCAGCATTGCCTAGTGATAGTAGTTTAGTCTGCCTTGCAGCTCCCATTCCATTCCTTGAGGTTCCAGTCCAGTCTGCTTTGCAGTTCCAGTCCAGTGTCCCAGAGGAACCAGTCCAGTCTGCCTTGCGGTTTCAGTCCAGTGTCCCAGAGAAACCAGTCTAGTCTGCCTCGCAGTTCCAGTCCAATGTCCCAGAAGAACCAGTCCAGTCTGCCTTGTGGTTCCAGTCCAGTGTCCCAGAGAAACCAGTCCAGTCTGCCTTGCAGTTCCAGTCCAGTGTTCCAGAGGTTCCAGTCCAGTCTGCCTTGCAGTTCCAGTCCAGTGTTCCAGAGGAACCAGTCTAGTTCCCCTTGCAGTTTCAGTCCAATCCTTTAGAGTGTCCAGCCTGTCCAGAGAATCCAGTCCAGTTATCCTGAGAATTCAGAAGAACCTCATCCCTTCTATCCAGCAATCCTAGTTCCAGAGGCTTAGTCCAGCCTTGTCAGCATTGTTCCCAGTAATCCAAGAACTAACCTTGAGTCTCCTAGTCAACTTTATTTACCTAGCAGCTTGATCCAGAACTGTTGTTCTACTTGTTACTGAACTTTAGTTGTGTTACTCCATGGCTACCTACCTCCAAGTGCATCCAGTTGATCCAGTACTCTTCAGTTGTATTGATGGATTTATACCTGTAAATAGTTTTTATATAATAAAACTATTTCTATAAAGTTCTGGTGGTCATACTCTGAACAGAACACCACCAGATCTACTACTGTGGACAAGAGGACCACAGAAGAAATGGAGTAGCCTTCATAATTAATAATAAAGTGGCTAAAGCAGTCCTTGGATATAATCCAAAAAATGATAGAATGATCTCAATTCAAATTCAGGGTAAGCCATTTAACATCACAGTGATCCAAATATACGCCCCAACCCCAGATGCTGAAGAAGCAGAAGTAGATCAGTTCTATGAGGATCTGCAGCACCTACTGGATAATACGCCAAAAAGAGATGTTATTTTCATTACAGGAGACTGGAATGCTAAGGTGGGTAGTCAAACGACACCTGGAATTACAGGTAAGCATGGTCTGAGAGAACAAAATGAAGCGGGACATAGGCTGATAGAATTTTGCCAAGATGACTTACTGTGCATAACAAACACTCTCTTCCAGCAACCTAAAAGATGACTTTATACATGGACTTCACCAGATGGACGACACCAAAATCAGATTGACTACATCTTTGGACCCAAAGGTGGCGGACATCTATACAGTCGGTAAAAATAAGACTTGGAGCTGACTGTAGTTCAGATCACGGACTTCTTATTGCAAAATTTAGAATCAGACTAAAGAGAATAGGGAAGACCCACAGATCAGTTAGATATGAGCTCACTAATATTCCTAATGAATATGCAGTGGAGGTGAAGAATAGATTTAAGGGACTAGATTTAGTAGATAGGGTCCCGGAAGAACTATGGACAGAAGTTCGCAACATTGTTCAGGAGGCGGCAACAAAAAACGTCCCAAAGAAAAAGAAAACCAAGAAGGCAAGATGGCTGTCTGCTGAGACACTGGAAGTAGCCCAAGAAAGAAGGAAAGCAAAAGGCAACAGTGATAGGGGGAGATATGCCCAATTAAATGCAAAATTCCAGAGGTTAGCCAGAAGAGATAAGGAATTATTTTTAAACAAGCAATGCGCGGAAGTGGAAGAAGACAATAGAATAGGAAGGACAAGAGATCCCTTCCAGAAAATTAGAAACATCAGAGGTAAATTCCAGGCAAAAATGGTTATGATCAAAAACAAAGATGGCAAGGACCTAACAGAAGCAGAATACATCAAGAAAAGGAGGCAAGAATATACAGAAGATCTGTATAGGAAGGATAATAATATTGGGGATAGATTTGATAGTGTGGTCAGTGAGTTAGAGCCAGACATCCTGAAGAGTGAGGTTGAATGGGCCTTAAGAAGCATTGCTAATAACAAGGCAGCAGGAGACGACGGTATCCCAACTGAACTGTTTAAAATCTTGCAATATGATGCTGACAAGGTGATGCATGCGATATACCAGCAAATTTGGAAAACACAAGAATGGCCATCAGATTGGAAAAAATCAACTTATATCCCCATACCAAAACAGGGAAACACTAAAGAATATTCAAACTATCGAACAGTGGCACTTATTTCACATGCCAGTAAGGTAATGCTCAAGATCCTGCAAGGTAGACTCCAGCAATTCATGGAGCAAGAATTGCCAGCTGTATATGCTGGGATTAGAAAAGGCAGAGGAACTAGGGACCAAATTGCCAATATCCGCTGGATAATGGAGAAAGCCAGGGAGTTTCAGAAAAACATCTATTTCTGTTTTATTGACTGTTCTAAAGCCTTTGACTGTGTGGATCAAAACAAATTGTGGCAAGTTCTTGGTGGTATGGGGATACCAAGTCATCTTGTCTGCCTCCTGAGGAATCTGTATAACAACCAAGTAGCAACAGTAAGAACAAACTACAGAACAACGGACTGGTTTAAGATTGGGAAAGGAGTACAGCAGGGTTGTATATTCTCACCCTACCTATTCAACTTGTACGCAGAACACATCATGCAACATGCTGGGCTTGATGAATCCAAGGCTGGAGTTAAAATCGCTGGAAGAAACATTAACCATCTCAGATATGCAGATGATACCACTTTGATGGCTGAAAGCGAGGAGGAGCTGAGGAGCCTTATGACGAAGGTGAAAGAAGAAAGTGCAAAAGCTGGATTGCAGTTAAACCTCAAAAAAAAAAAAACCAGCTTGATTGATAACTGGCAAATAGAGGGAGAAAAAGTGGAGGCAGTGACAGACTTTGTATTTCCAGGTGCAAAGATTACTGCAGACGCTGACTGCAGCCAGGAAATCAGAAGACGTCTACTCCTTGGGAGGAGAGCAATGGCAAATCTTGATAAAATAGTTAAGAGCAGAGACATCACACTGACAACAAATATCCGCATAGTTAAAGCAATGGTATTCCCTGTAGTAACCTATGGCTGTGAGAGCTGGACCATAAGGAAGGCTGAGCAAAGGAAGATAGATGCTTTTGAACTGTGGTGTTGGAGGAGAGTTCGGAGAGTGCCTTGGACTGCAAGAAGATCAAACCAGTCCATACTCCAGGAAATGAAGCCAGACTGCTCACCTGAGGGAATGATATTAAAGGCAAAACTGAAGTACTTTGGCCACATAATGAGAAGACAGGATACCCTGGAGAAGATGCTGATGCTAGGGAAAGTGGAAGGCAAAAGGAAGAGGGGCCGGCCAAGGGCAAGATGGATGGATGATATTCTGGAGGTGACGGACTCGACCGTGGGGGAGCTGGGGATGGCAACGGCCGACAGGAAGTTCTGGCGTGGGCTGGTCCATGAAGTCACGAAGAGTCAGAAGCAACTGAACGAATAAACAACAAAAAATTCTGACAAAAGAACTTTTGAACTACTTTTGATGGAAGCCAATGCCACTCTGTTTTCCACATATCTTTGGGAGGCAGAACTGAGAAAACAAGCCCCAGAACTTGGAAAAAACCTGCAAATATTTCTGCCTTTGTATCCCTCATAGTTCCTTTCAGACCACCGTAATATTAAAAAATACCTTTCTGCAGGCTGATTAGAACTTTGAAATCCTCCAGTCAATAACAATAGTCATATAATATCGATGAAGCCTCCAAGCAAAGTTTGAGCCCATATTACATTAAAAACAACTGAGAATGAAAGTGATGAATTGGTTTCTGGGATATCTTTTTCTAGGGTATATAATAGCTGACTGATGCCCAGAAATAATTACAATAAAGTGAAATGGAATATCCACCAAATTCTCAGAGAAAGCTTATATTTGGCAGATTGCAAGCTTTTAAATATATTTTGGGAGAGCTCTCAAAATTAAATTATTTTAAATATATTTTGGGAGCCCTCTACAGCAGGTAGAAAAACCGAAATGGGGCTTTAATAATTGAAATTATATTGTGCTTCAGGCAGAGAGGGTAAAAGAAAAAGCATTGTATTTGTGAAATCCACAGCTTGACTCCATTTGCAGAGAGGGAAGAAGAATGTGGAATAATCATGACTGGCTACATGCTTGTGGTCACAGATTGTCTTTAAAGAGAACCATGTGCTTCCATCCAAGGTCACTCTACAGGCAGAATGCTGGCTGATCAAATTGACTGCATGATGACTGCACACTGGTCTATCTGCTCAACAGTTAGGTGCAATCATGTTCCTAAGAATCTCTTTTTAAAAAGCTAATCCAAAAGAAAAATGCAGTAGCATTTTGAGGCAGTCTTAACCAACATGGATTAATTCACAGATGTGCATCTATTGTTTGATGACTGCAGCATGGCAGAATGCCCCGAGTCATGGGACAGGGATAGTAGAAAAGTTCTGTGGATGGATGGATGGATGGATGGATGGATGGATGGATGGATGGATGGATGGATGGATGATGACTATAGGGGGCAAACTAAGTGGTCACTGAGGATGTTAAGTTAATTGCTTTGCACACAGCACATTCCCAGCCAATCCATGTATCCAGATCAGAGCAATCACACATGCCACTCAGTTTGGTTAGCGAAAATATAGTTTGATGTTTATTTATTATTCATGAGGAAGGATTAAAAAAATATCAGTTACCTGGCAAAAATTAGATGAAAAGGTAGGCAAAAGTAGGAAGGAAGACATGAAAAACAGGCAAGGATTTACATTGTCTATATCAGTGTTTCTCAACCCTGGTAACTTTAAGATGTGTGGACTTCAACTTACCCAGCCACACATCTTAAAGTTGCCAAGGTTGAGAAACACTGATCTATACAGCTATATATCAAAAGGCCAAGAACTTTCCAGAGCCACTGAAAACAAGACAGCGGGTATTTAGAATTGACCATCCCAAAGAGAGGTGCCTTTGGTTATTCCTGCCTTAACCCTTTTATGTACACAATGGCAGCAGAGTAGAGATGGAAAGTAGGACACTAAGTGATCCTGCTTCTATTCTGCGCCATGAAGAAAACAGTGTTCTGAGTATGGAGGAACTAATTGCCTGGTTCATCTAGGCCAAGGGTCGGAAATGGCGGCTCGCGAGCCAGATGCGGCTCTTTGGCCCCTTGAGTGTGGCTCTTCCGCAGCTGAACTCACCCCCGCCCCTTCCACGCGATTGGCCCCCACCCGCAAACCCCGCCCCCTGGCTCTCGAGCATTTCAAAACGTCCTCGAACATGTCAAACCCCGCCCCCTTCCACGCGATTGGCTCCCGCCCGCAAACCCCACCCCCTTCCACGCGATTGGCCCCCACCCGCAAACCCCGCCCCCTGGCTCTCGAGCATTTCAAAACGTCCTCGAACATGTCAAAATGGCTCCTGGCATAAAAAAGTTTGCCGACCCCTGATCTAGGCTACATGGTCTGGAGTTTGAAAACCCAGTAGGCTGAAAGGTAGTATACTACAGTATTTGTGGTTGACTGTGTGGTGTGAGCCCAGCGTGTGCTATGGCAAAATGCAATGTACTACATTTAATTCACCATGATGTATGAACCCAGACAATATTATTTAGTCCATAATATTAATATGCACTATGTATTGACCACATGTTGATTAATATTCACTATGCAGTTTACATGCATACAGTACAAATTGTGGTTTAGGTGCTCCATCTTAACCACAGTTGAACCTGTGGTCCAGGCTCAGACCTCATACTGGGCATAACCAGGCATGTGGTGCAGCCTTCTCCAACCTGGGCACTGTCCAACGGTGTGGATTTCAGCATGATCACTGCTGAGATTTTTGGAAGGTGAAATTTATATCTGAGGGTGTAGTAGCAATGCAGAAGACCATTGTTATTTTGAGGAGTTTAAGTGACATATTTTGATTTTTCTCCTTCACACGAAGAAGCTTAGAGTTTATTTTGAGTTATGCTAATGTTTAGCTGGCTTGTTTTTTATTTCTGTTTGAAATGTGGGGGAGAAGAGAAAACCCCAAGATTGTTTATGTTAAGCACTAGCTTATCTGTATAGTTTCCCGGGCTCTTGGATTAAACAGGTGCTCCAGACCCTGGGAACTATCCCGTCAAGGTCAGATCCTGCAACCATGGAAACAGGGTCATGAGGCTTCAGGGCCAGACTTGGATAAAAACCTTAGGATTGCCTCTTGAGTTTGGGAGCCTCTGCACAGACCTGAGCGCCGGGTGCTGTGGAAATGGAGCCGCCCTGGGGTGTCTCCGCTGTCGTGATTAAGGGGCTCCTGACAGCCTATGGGAGATTGGGTATCAACTTGCTTGGTATGTAATGATTTTCCTTTCTTTATGCTATACTTTTTATGCTTCTGTTTAATCTGCCTAAACTGTGTTTCTGTTTCAATCTGTTTGCTTAAGTTTATAATAAAGCTTAAAATCTCTTTATCCCCTGGTGTGCTTATTGTCTCTGGATCTAAACGAACCAACTGTCTGAGCACCTGATCACTGCTTGGACACTTGGCAGAACAGAGGGTCACCAAGTCTGGGAGAGACTAGCTTAGCCAAATGTCTCTGAAAAGGGCTACTATACTGCTAACCTTGTAGGATAACGTCCCATTATTTCTTGGCATCATTTTGTGTTCATTCACTTCTGCTTTCAGAAAGGCTATCAAATATTTCTGGTCTTTATGGCAAAGCAAAAGCTACCTTTTGACAAGACCACAACGTTACAACTTTTGCTTTAGTGCTGGAACTTGGATTTGTCTCATGTCCCATTTTTCCACAATAAAGCAAACAAAAATGGACTTTTGATCTGTATAACGTGCTTAAGGTGCGTGATGGCATCCTGAGCCAGTGGTTATGGAAGTAATACTGTATGGCATAAAAAACTTAACAGGAAGGCAAGATTGTTGAAAACAATAAAGCCAACAGCCCCGTTTTGACCTCTGACTAAGAAATATCTTGGTAAGGAAACTGGGTCTTCTGTTTTTGAAAGCCCACTCTAGAAAGATCCTAAATGTAAAGTATAACTACATAAACACATGGGATAGAAGGAACAAAATAAAAACAGACAGATTGAACATACGTACATCTAAGAGATGCTTAGAAATGGTACCATGGCAACAAGAGTAGGGGGAACATTGCCATGGCAACAGAGGAGCAACTGTGATGGTGGCATCTGAGAGGCCATCTAAACCTTCATAAGAATGCATGGTATAATTCTCTCAAGGCCAGTATCTTGGTTTCCCACGTCTGCATCCACACATCAAACTTCACCCTGTTGCTGAATCAACCCAGCTTCTGGCTTGGTAGCAGCTCTTGACACCACAAATGAACCAACCGAGCTGCATTCACATAGCACCCCAAGTTAGAAAAGTGCAAACCGAGGTTAACCCTAAACAAGTTTCATCTGTTGTGAGAATGCCTTCTCAAGGCTTTTCACAGACCTAGTTGAGCACATTCTGTGAAGGCAGCCATGTGCAGGGAGGTGTTGAAGGGAGACACTTCCAGATCAGCAATCCTCTTCGGGTGCAGCTGAGGCCACGCAGGCAGGTACCGACACCTGAGGCAGTACTCAGTGCGAGCACTTGAAAGGTTGAGCCAGCTTGCAAGCAAGTAGCTTACGGACTGATATAAAACCCCAGAAAGTGTAGCAGTGAGAGCAAGGATGTCCTGTAGGTTTCTTGGTGGTCCTGGACTCATGCAGTAGGACCAGCCCTAATGTTCTGTGATAATAGGCTTCCTCCAAGAAAACTGGCAGTTGCAGAAGCACCATCTCCTTAAGCACCGTAACCAAAAAAGGAGTCCATTAAAATTTTTGTTGTTGTTGTTGTCCAGTCGTTTAGTCGTGTCCGACTCTTCGTGACCCCATGGACCATAGCACGCCAGGCCTTACTGTCCTCCACTGTCTCTCGGAGTTTACTCAAATTCATGTTCATTACATCGGTGATGCTCTCTAACCATCTCATCCTCTGCCGTCCCCTTCTCCTTTTGCCTTCAGTCTTCCCCAGCATCAGGGTCTTTTCCAGTGAGTCCTCTCTTCGCATTAGGTGGCCATTAAAATAAGCTCATCCAATTAGGCTAGATAGTGCAACGGATTACCTGAGCATGATCTGCATCAGAAACAGCATTCATGAAGACAATTGATTTTATCCACCACATGCCTTGCAGATTTGCCACTGCAGAGATTTGAGGGCAAATCTCTGGGTTTTCTGGAGCAGCTAATTCTAAGCCTTTGACCGCCCTAAAGAGTTTTGCTGTATTTCTACTTGAGAAGGTAGTGGAGACCATAGTGTAAGCCTTCTTAGGGCCTTCACTGCCACACGGTAGGCATGACTCTAAAGTATTTCCAGTCAGCTTGAAAACAAATCTTATTTCATCTGTGCTGTAACCTCCTTTTGATCTCCTTAATCACCCGAATCTTCCCAGAAAATCAGAGAGAAATCCATGCCCCACAACGCCTGTGTGAGGACTTACAATGATATTGTCAGTGGCCTATATTTCTCCATTCTGTTTCTTCATTTCTCCATTTCTCCATTCTGTTTCTTCATTTCCAGTTCTGACCCCTGGAAAATTCCCCAAACCATTTTAGAATTCATTAAGTTCAATAAATCTACAGAAGGGACTCTCTTAATGTGTCTCTCACCTGTACATGATGCCATGAGATCCCACTCAATTGTGGTCTGACCATGACAATGGAGTAATATTTAACTCTCTCAATACCTAGGCCTCAGCCTCCTCTCTTACAGCAAAAAGTAAAGGATGGGACCCACCCCATGTGATATCCCAGTAACGGACTGACCCATGGCTGCCATGGAGACGAATCCTGAACTGGCCCTAGCATGAATATTGAAATTCTTAGGGACAGTAGGCTTGAATTCTCCAACACCATACTGAAGACCAGCTTAGCCAGCTTGGTCAAGGAAGATATTGGGCAACAGAATGAGCTCTACACCAGTGTTTCTCAACCTTGGCAACTTTAAGATGTGTGGACTTCAACTCCCAGAATTCCCCAGCCAGCCATGAATTCTGAGAGTTGAAGTCCACACATCCTAAAGTTGCCAAGTTTAAGAAACACTGCTCTTCACCAACAATATTCCCAATCTGTCTAGTTCTTCTGTAACCAGTGATCAGGTTTTATGTGTTTTCTACATGTTTGTGTTTTTTTTAAATCTATAGATCTTGGAATTCCCCATTGCCTCCAAATACTAATGAAGCATAACCCATAATTCCACTCAATATTTACTTATTCATTCAATGTGATGCTCTCCGACTCCAAATGAATGTAGAGTGATGTGGATACAAAAGGAAAGGTTGCATAACTTTTCCTCTGAGATGCCAGTTTCTTTTAAGTGTGTTTTTTTTAATTGGAAAAGCATATGAGACCCATCTACCACTGGATAGAAAAAGCTCCTAGAAAACCTATTATCTCAGGGTGAGCTAAGCTGGAGTAATGTAAAATGGAGAACTATTATTTGAATCACGTAAGAAGATTTTTGTAAAGGGTTGACTCTAGCAGACAAAGCACCATCAAGGCTTTGCTGAAAGCCATCACTAATATCAGGCATGCCTCAAAGATCAGGTTGATCTGTGCAGAGTTCTTGAAGCTGAGTTGCCACTATAATCCTAGACCAGTGTTTCTCAACCTTGGCAACTTTAAGATGCATGGGATTCAACTCCCAGAATTCCCCAGTCCACACATCTTAAAGTTGCTGAGGTTGATGTCAGCCTTACCAGGCAGACCAGACAGGAAACACAACCAGATAGACTAATTCTACTTTATTGTAAAGCTACATTAACAGAAACTTGCAAGTCTGGAAGTACAAATCTCCCGCCATCTGCTTTACAGCCTGAGAAGGTAGGGTGGGTCCCTTCTGAGCTTCTTGCTCCACCCACTATTCAGATGAGGGCTATGGTGTCTCTTATCTGAACATTCCCTAGGCAGCATCTCTTTGCCCCGTCTCTCAAGGTCTCTCCCACATACCATTATAGTCGAGCAACACTGGTCTAGACTATTCATCTGGAACTGGAGGGGAAAGTGAGAGGTCCAGAGCCTTTATGGTGCATACAGCCTCCAGCCACAATTTCTGTGGTCCTCAAAGCCACCTAGATTGCACTGCTGAATATCAGTGAACAAGTTGCTATGTTTTTCAGAGCCATTTTGGAGTAGAGCAGCATCAGAATTGATTAGGTGCCATCAAGTCATTGTCAACTCTTAGTGAACACATAGATAATTTTTCTCCATAATGATGTGACCCTAAGCTGATCCTTCAGGTCTTCCAACAGTGCACCCATCACCAACTGAGTCTATTGACCTTGCTGTTGGTCATCCTCTTCTTTGCTTTCCTTCCATCTTTCCCAGCATTAGAGCCTTCTTCTTCTCTAAAGAGCTGAGTCTTCCCATAATGTGTCCAAAGCAGGATAATTTGAGCCTGTTCATTTGTGCCTTGAGGGAGAACTCTGGCTTGATCTGTTCAATGATTCATTGGTTTGTTTCCTTGACTGAGCATCAGAATAACATTAAGAAATAAAAATATATAAATACAAAAATCTAGTAATGCAATTTTGACCTTTTTCTTAACTAAAGAAAGAAAAGGAAAGGAAAAGAGGTGTATGGAACCTCTGCCTGATTTAATGCACTTATTTATCTTCAATTACCTCTCTGCAACCACATCAACAAACCACAATAATAGCAAACAGAAAGCAAATGGTCTGTTGGCAACACCCTATTGCTGATGACATCCTCAATGGCCCAACAGAAATAAATAAATATAAATAAATAAATAAATAAATAAATAAATAAATAAATAAATAATTGACCCTTCCAGATTTTTTTTTTGGGGGGGGGGAATTGCCTGCCTCTCTTCTTGAAAAGAAGGAGAAAGAAGGGGTGGGGGATTTTTCGAGGATGCCTTTCCTTTTTTCCCCTTTATTTCAGCAACTGTGATAAGAGCAGTTTATTTATTTGAATAAATTCCATTCTGAGAAGGCTGGGGCAGTTGACCTTTTGAATGTTTTTGTCGGTTCCGGGAATGCCAGTGAACAGCCTGTTTACTGGTTGTTCAACGGCTGGTTGAACTGTCTTGCTCTGGAGAGGTGACTGCTTGATCTTATTAGGTTGAGCTACTGCAAACTAATTTGGGGACAATTCTTAATTTTCTGTACTGTAAAGGACTGCCTTGCTCTTCAACAAGAGTAAGCAAGTGGGTGCTTTCAGACAGTTTGGGCTACACCTATCAGCATCCTTAGCTATGTTTGCTGATACTGATGGGAGGGAGGTATTTGCAGGTGTGGCCAACAGCATCAAAATGGTGGGCACAACTGGGGGATTGAAGCCTGGCCTCCTTTTACATGTATGTAATGCACGCAACACACACTAAAAGGGGGCAGGGTTTGGTCATCTGGTTGCAACGGCCTTTTTATGCTTGTGGCCCCTCTCTGGACACCCCTAAGAGTTGTAACCCAAATTTTTTGAAGGATACCTGAAAACCTGTTCTAGAAAAAATGTTTCCTATTCATCAGAGTCAAAAGTGAAGGGTGGCCGATTTTTATTAATTTAATGTTTAGTTCTCTCCCTTTCAGTGTTGCCTCTTTCATAGCATTTTGCTTTCTTATCATACAAAAGAAAGCATAATCTGAAGAAATAGTTTAATTTACTCTGGATCCAAAACTGAGCTGCAAGCCTAGAAAGCCAGTTTGGTCTAGTGGTTAAGGCAACGGGCTAGAAACCAGGAGACTGTGAGTTCTAGTCCCGCCTTAGGCATGAAAGCCAGCTGGGTGACCTTGGCCCATTAACTCTCTCTCAGCCCAACTCACCTCACAGGGTTGTTGTGGGGAAAATAGGAGGAGGAAGGAGTATTAGGTATGTTCGCCGCCTTGAGTTATTTATAAAAATAATAAAGGCGGGATAGAAAATAAATAAATAAAAATAAATAAATAAATAAATTAGCCTGTTACCATGAAGGTAAACGGGGGGTTAAATTGTAGAATATGATTTAGGCAAGAACAATCTCATATAGTCTTTAAAAAAATAAACATGTACAGATGCAAAGAAATAATGTTCTCTGTACCTGGACATCATGTTTAATTTTTTTAAAAAATTGTATGAGGTACTTCTGGAGTTCATCAAAAGCAATATTTAAAAAAAACCAATAACATACAATGCTCTGGAACAATGAACAGCTAGCTCAGTAGATTTATTTTAAAATAAATCCATTTATTTTAAAATATGCCTCAATCAAACCTGTCACCTAACTGGTGTTCTCTTCTGTGGCTAATGCAGTACTTTATTTTGGAAAATTATTATGTTTAGTTGGCACCCAGCACACTCCCAGTCAACCCCTAGATCCAGATCAGAGCAAGCGCATACACCATTCAGTTCAGCTTGCAAAAATATAGATCGATGCATTTTTTAATTAAACATCAGGGAACATCAAAAACATTTAACTGGCAAAAATGGGACAAAAGGCAGGCAAAAGCAGAGAGAGAGAAGGACATGAGCAACAGGCAGGAACTTAAATCATCCACCCATCCATCCCAAAAGGCACAGAACTTTCCAGAGCCAATAAAAATAATATTGTATGTAATTAGCATGGAAAATCCCAAAGGGATGGGTTATTCCAGCTTCAACCCTTTTATGTACAGTGTATAATGGCAGCAGAATTGAAATAGAAAGAATAGGAAACATAATAGAAAGTAGGACACCAGGTAATCCCTTCCCTATTCTGTACCAAGAAGGAAACAATTTGGTAGATGGGGATGATGCATCCAACACTTAGGTTGTAAGATAAAGATAAATATCTCTCTGAGTCAAAGGTGACTCTTTGTAGCTGGCTGCATTTTGGTTTAAAATAAATGTGTTTCTGAGGAAACTGATGTCATGGATCAGGTAATTTAGGCACAGAAGCAGTGGGCACAGTGGTGGGAGATGTATAGATGAAAAGCAATCTCTCAGATTTGGTCAACTTCTGAACCTAGTGCTTGCTGCATCTTACTATGAGCTGGGAGGGGGGGAAGTTAACCCCACCAAAAAGTCTGCCATTTATTTAACGAGACTTCCTTTATCTCAGCAATTGGTCCAGACACAAAAAAGGTAGAACGCCTCTGAGCTGAGCTCCATTCCTGGCGATGATGCATTTTTCTGGGCCATGTAGTTCTCTGTCTTTCTCTAGGACGGTTCGGGACTTTCCAGCCTAGTCCCCAGCCCTGGTAATCTCCAATCCAGGCCCAGCGTGTTTAGCATCTGAGCCCAAACATGGTTGCATGGTATTCAAAGTAGGCTAATATGCCAGCTAGTTGAAAGGAGGGAGTTGACTTCCATCCTTCTCCAGAAAAACAGGCCTCTGTACAGGTGGTCCTTGGTTAATGACCACTCGTTCAGCGATCTTTCGAACTTGCAATGGTGCTGAACGAGTGGTACTTATGACCGGTCCTTGGAGTTCCAGCCGTCGCAGCATCCCTGCGGTCATGTGATCGCAATCTGGGTACTCGGCAACCAGCATGGATTTCCAACCATTGCAGTGTCCCACGGTCACGCGGTTGCCATCTGCGACCTTCTTTGCCCTCTTCTGACAAGCAAAGTCAGTGGGGAAGCCGGCAGGAGGTTGCAAATGGCAATCATGTGATGTCCTCACTTAACGACGGTAACTGGGACTGCCAGAAATACTGTCGCTAAGTGGTGCCGTCACGTAATGCATCGTTTAGCGATGGAAATTCCAGTTCCAGTTGCCGTCATTAACCAAGGACTACTTGTATTAGCAGCAGAGCAAGGAAACTACGTTCCTTCTGACTAGCAGTACAAGCTATTAATGTTACCTTGAAGACTTATTTATAAGGTTGACATAGGCATGCATATATTTGAATGTAATGAGCAATGGGCTTGCGTTATTTTTATTTTTTATTCTTTGAAGCTGCTCAGGACATCTCTTAACAAAAGCAGAGCACAGTTTCAGTCATGACCAACCATGTTAAGAACAGTTGAGAGAGAGAGAGAGAGAGAGAGAGAGAGAGATCAGAGAATGCTAATTTTCCAGCTTATGTGCCATATTTTTCCAGCACTGTTTTGATAAACAGGACAGTGCCTCTAGGTAACCCTCCACGCAGTTAAGAAAATAATGAAAATCAAATGCAAAATTCAGTGGGGTCTGTAGGGGATGGTCAAAAAGTCAAGATGACAGTTATAACAATGTGAACAATGCTATAAAAAACAGGCGGATCTCATCATTGCAGCCACCATCTTGACTTTTTTTAATTGTATCCTGTGGACACCTTTGGAAAGACTCTGTCCTCCCTCATTGAAATCCCCTATTTATTTATTATTTATTTATTTATTTATTTATTTATTTATTTGGCATATTTCTCCACCGCCCATCTCGCATATGATGACTCTGGGCGGCTTACAGACGATAAATGCATTTATAGTCAAGCTAGCATCCTTCCTTATTATTATTACTGTATATTTTTATCCCATCTCTTTTATATATTACATACATACATACATACATACATACATACATACATACATACATACATACATACATACAATAAATAAGGCGGCAAACATACTTAATACTCCTGCCTCCTATTTTCCACACAACAACAACCCTGTGAGGTGGCTTGGCTGAGAGAGAAGGACTGGCAAAGTCACCAAGCCGGCTTTAGAATGCACAGTCTCTTGCTTTCTAGGCCAGCACCTTCACCACTACACTAAATTGGCGCTGATTTTCTAAAACATTGGTTCTTTTTTACTCTGATGCAAATATCTCCCCAATTCTGTTAATTTTGTAAAAGGTTTTCAGGGGGGAGGGGGTTTGAATCAAGGCTGGTTTCGAACCCAGTCACGTTTTGCTTCTGATTTAAGCCCCTTGCCCTTTCTCTGTCTTCAGAAGCCACTTGGTAGGTATGTGATTGCAACGCGAAGTAACAATAGATGCTAGCACTAGGACCCCACAGACATCCTTTTGAAATTCTGGCTGGTAGTATGTCAGAGGTACAGATACAGAGCACTTCTTGCTATTACACAAGGAAAGCCTCTACCAGAGAAGCATCTTTTGCTTCCTGAAAGGTATTTCTCCACCTGCTTGATACCCTCATCAGCATCTTTATCCTTCCAAGGGCTTTATCGGAGCCTAACCAAGTCAGCTGCATTGCCAGATCCTCAGCAGCTGCATTTCGCCTGCCTCTCATACCTTTATTTTCTTATGTCCATAGAACAGACAGGAGCAACAGTGCCAGAGAGAAATGGGCTAGTTATTTTCCTGCTGACAGACTCCAGAAGAATAATTTCACATCAAAAGGTGTAAGTCGATTCTGTTTTTCCCTTGTCTGGCATCCTACATCTTCTGTCCTTTGCAAAACATTTTTCTGTTTCTGTGTCAATCCTCTTGGGGGACAAATGATCAAATGGAATGTTTATATGACGAGGAGCCTACAAAACAGCCTTTGGAAAATACAGGGTCGTCTTTGCTTGCTTATATATGATGAGAAATGATTTTCGGTTTGGTGTTTTTGGAGGAGATGCTCTCCAGGGCCGGCCGTGGAGACAGAGCAGGAGGGAAAACCCCTAAATAGGGCCAAGATGACTTGGGTTAAAATCAGGAAGGAGCTACCTGACCGTGGGAAACCAAATCACTTGAATCTAATCCGATTTAGTCCTGCTGACTTCGGTGAAATGTAATATATTTCAGTCTGATTGCTTTATATATTCGTGTTACGGATGAAATTCAAGCTCCAAGTTTACAAGTGCCACCAAAAGCATCCATGTCATTTCAGACCTCTAAAACAATTCTGTAGTGCTGTAGAGAAAAGTAGCCAGGGCCAATGTATAGGAACGGTAAGTGTAGGGCACCGTATTCCCGTGTAGGGGCTGTGTTATATGCCTGGGTCAACAGAATTTTGATATGGGATGTCACTCAAAATGCTTTGGTTTTCTAAAAAGGGGCGTACCACAAGGCAAAGCATGTTCTGTCCAAAATAGATGAATAAAGGAGTTAGGATTTCTCTGTTCATGTGCTATGCGTCATGTGGATCCCGTACAAATAAATACTTTCTCAGCCTGCTAGAAGGCTGAAATAGATCTTCAGCAGTAGAGTTGGCTTTGTAGATTTGGGGTCACCACTAACCACTGATATGTTAGTATTAAATATTGCACCCAAAGGACCCTTTTATTGCTAAAAGACATACAGATTTTAGGCATTGTATAATAGACATCTACTATACAGGTAAATGTAAGTGGAAACATTTTAAATCAGGAACACGGCCTCCTGCAATTCTTTCAGGAGCACTGTCCAATTTTAGGTTTACTTTATTCGTTGTCAGGGTTGTTACTCTAAAGTTGTCACTCTTCACTTTTAATTATCTGTTACTGTGCTCTCTAGTTTTGTTGATGGTGTCGTTGTAATTTGGATTTGCGAACGGTTTGATAAAGACCATGGATAGGAGTTGATTGGACCAAGATAAATTTCAGTTTTGCCTGGTTTGTTTAATGGACATGACTCCTGCCATGATAGGTGAGACTTTATGCACCCCCCAAGAAAGAAGGGTCTCAATTTACAATGATATCCCCCCCAAAGGAAGATCAGATGGAAAAACTTGTCTCTCTGGTCTTCCTTTAAGAAAAAAAGAAAGCAGTCATGAATGTATGCTTGAGTAGCAGCAGAGTCACCAGCACAAAGGTATGTGGAGAGAAAGAGAAGTTAGTACTAACACTGTTGCACATGTCTACAGCATCCCTGCAAATTTTGCTACCACCCTCCAATCCCAGCATGACCACTTCCTGCTATAAGCCATAAAGTGAAGAACCATTCAACACATGGCACCTATGGAAATGCCTTCATTTTACGTATACAGTATACTCAAAGCAGAAGTAAAGTTCTGAGAATAGATGCATTCTTTTTTTTTTAAAGTCTTGTAGGGCTGATGGATCTAGAAGCTTCCTAAGAGGGAGTTTGTAGGCAGTGACACACGTGTACGTATTTGTGACGTCTCTGTGAGAGGAACTTTTTTTTTCCTTGTAAAAAAGGATGACAAGCATATGAAGTGGAAGCTACAATGACAGTGAGCTTCTATTTTGCTAGGAGTAATAACCAGGATTTCTCAGATTATACATGCAGTTTTGTTACGTTCTGAGCCATCGGAGTTACCATTTGGAACAGAACACAGTTTTCATACTCTGAACTGATCCCACCCATTGGGAGGCTTACAAAAGGCTTTCTTTGTGAACATGCTTGTGGGTCTGAATTTGATCTTGTTCATTATCATTAACTCCTTTGGCTCGGTCTGCTTGCTTGATCTCTTGGCACTATTACTGTTTCCTAGCTCCTGGAACTAGGAGATACCTGTTTCAGACTCAATCGGTCTGAGCAAAATTTCCAGAGGGACATCTCTTTTCCCACTATAGCTGTTGCTCCTATAGGCCTGACTTGAATGACGGTGAGAGTTGTGGAATGATCTCTGTTGAATGTTCGCTAGTGGTAAGATTCAAACAGTAAGGAATGAATAGTAGTTGCAATAGTCACAGTACTTGTCACTAAGCGCTCAGGAGGGGTGTTCAGTAGGTGATAAAAGGTGCTGTCATCTTGGCAAGACCTCTTCAGTGTGACATCTTCCTGATGTGGGTTTCAACTCCTTGACCTTTTCCCATTCTGAATAGTATTAAGGACAGTTGTGATTCAAGACATCCAGACTAGGACACTACATTGCAAAGGCTGATGTAGATGTTCTCCTGTACTATGATCTATCCGTGTACTTGCTCAGTAGCAGACCACTGAAATCTGTGTTTTAGAAGGTTCATGAAGTCCGATCTAGACCAGGCCTGCACAACATACAGCTCATGGACCACATGTGGCCTGCTAAGCAGTGTTGTGCATCTCAATAGCGTTTTTAAAAAACTCAGTAGATTTGCCAGTGCCAAATATCACCACCATGAGGAAGGATCTGCTGCCACCACCCCAAAAGACACACTGTCAAGTGCTTCCAGTGCCTCCAGGTGTCCCCAACTCTGCCAGTTCCTGCAGCGCTGCTGTTCCGCTACCTGCCGAACAGCTGATCGGCGCACCAGGTATTCCTTTGTGGCCCACAATAATTTTTAATTTATCAGTGTGGCCCTTTTGCCTCTACAAGTTGTGCAGGCCTGATCTTGACATTGAAACTCCTGGGCATAAGTTTGGCCTTGGAGATACTACTCTTTGGCTTCCAATAGACTATGTTAGGAGATTCAAGATATATGGACTTTTCTTTCATTGCCCCACCCTTATGAACTATTTTACCACCAACATGCATGTGATTTTAGATTAATAAATATTCACTTTTTAGTCAATTATTTTAAGTGTTCTGTGTTTAATGCATTTTGCATTTTATATATTTTTATTTTATATTCAATTTTTTAAAATTTTGTGAATTACCCTGACGCTTATTATAATTCTCCTAATATACCTAATGTGAGCAGAGGCAATGGAACTCCAAAGTGTGCTTATTCTGCCTTTTGCAGTATGGTTCTCAGCCTGTAAATAAAAAAATAATTGTGAGTAGTTGAGTGTCAAGAATCTGTTAGCAGAAGAGGCAGACTTGTTGCAAATATTTCCAGATAGGGGTTGGTTGATTGATTAGGTGGTATCAAGCCACTGCTAATTCTTAGGGATCACATAGATGGACCACCTCCGGTATGATTAGTCTCCAACCTGGCCCTTTAGGTCTTCTAATGGTGCACCCATTGCCTCTGTAGTTGAGTCCACCAACTTGCCACTGGTTGCCCTCTTCTCTTTCCTTTCACCTTTCCCAGCGTTATGGACAATACTTTCTATCCTGCCTCTTCAAAGTCCAACTTTCACTTCCATACTGTGTCACCAGATACGGGTACTGCAAGTAATTATCTTTTAAGCAAATTTATTTACCCAGTCAACTGAGTTATTTGGTACGGGAGTGGCAGATACAATAGCCATGGGCACAGCTTCCTCATCAGTCTAGGCTGGCCACCACTACCATGATATGTATGGTTGAAAAGGCAGCGTATGCCTATTCCATTATCCATGTCTATATTCCACACCAATTCCATTATCCATGTCTATATTCCACACCTTTTGTTGTTGTTGTTCAGTCGTTTAGTTGTGTCCGACTCTTCGTGACCTCATGGACCATAGCACGCCAGGCCTTCCTGTCCTCCACTGTCTCCCGGAGTTTACTCAAATTCATGTTCATTACATCAGTGATGCTATCTAACCATCTCATCCTCTGCCGTCCCCTTCTCCTTTTGCCTTCAGTCTTTCCCAGCATCAGGGTCTTTTCCAGGGAGTCCTCTCTTCGCATTAGGTGGCCAAAGTATTTGAGCTTCAGCTTCAGCATCTGTCCTTCCAATGAGCAGTCAGGGTTGATTTCCTTTAGGATTGACTGGTTTGACCTCCTTGCAGTCCAAGGGACTCTCAAGAGTCTTCTCCAGCACCACAGTTCGAAAGCATCAATTCTTCGGCGCTCAGCCTTCCTTATGGTCCAACTCTCACAGCCATACATTACTACTGGAAAAACCATAGCTTTAACTATACGGACCTTTGTCGGCAAGGTGATGTCTCTGCTTTTTAATATGCTGTCTAGGTTTGCCATAGCTTTCCTTCCAAGGAGCAAGCGTCTTTTAATTTCATGGCTGCAGTCACCGTCTATGGTGATCTTGGAGCCCAAGAAAATAAAATCTGTCACTGCTTCCATTTCTTCCCCTTCTATTTGCCAGGAGGTGATGGGACCAGATGCCATGATCTGAGTTTTTTTAATGTTGAGTTTCAAGCCAGCTTTTGCACTCTCCTCTTTCACCCTCATCAAGAGGCTCTTTAGTTCCTCTTCACTTTCTGCCCTTAGGGTGGTATCGTCTGCATATCTGAGGTTGTTGATATTTCTCCCAGCAATCTTAACTCCGGCTTGTGATTCATCCAGCCCGGCATTTCTCATGATGTACTCTGCATATAAGTTAAATAAGCAGGGTGATAATATATAGCCTTGTTGTACTCCTTTCCCAATTTTGAACCAGTCGGTTGTTCCATGTCCGGTTCTAACTGTTGCTTCTTGACCCGCATACAGGTTTCTCAGGAGACAGGTAAGGTGGTCTGGTACTCCCATCTATTTAAGACTTTCCCACAGTTTGTTGTGATCCACACAATCAAAGGCTTTAGCGTAGTCAATGACTACTAGTCCACACCTTTTACAGAAAGCTAAAAAATGTGAAGAGTAATCATAGTAAAATGGCTTCTGTACATTTGGATGTCAGGATCTAGGTCCTTACCCATATGTTCTTTGATGGAAGTGATAGAAGGTAAGATTTCTATGAATTGTCATTCAGCTGGTACAAATCATAAAAAAATAAAGGCTACAATGTTTTGGCTTTAGAAAGCTGTATTAAATTTGTGGATGTAGTTATAGGATGTTTTAAAAGTAAACACACAAATCCTTAACATACACAACTTTTTTGCATTTTAATCCTGAATGTATGAGAATCTCTTATCCCAAAGAGCTATTTCAAATGTCACCAACTGTTTTCACTGAAATGACTTTATTATGTCAACTAATGAAATTTGCAATGGTTCCCCTACTGTATATGTTTTCACTTAGCATTCATGTAATGATTTGGGAGCATAAAAGCTGTCATGCTAGCCCATTTTTTAAAGTCCAAATCCTGGAAATATATGTTTCTAATGGCCTGTATCTAGGACATAAGTGTATTTCATCCAGTATGCTGGCTTTTTCTATAGAGCTGTTAATAACCATAGTTAATTGAAACTAGTAAACAATGAACTAGCTAATTGAGTTAGCTTATTTGTATCCAACATAAGATTCAGGCAGGCACAACTTGGCTGAAGCTTTCCAGAAATTCAACACAACATGGCTAGGACTAAATCTTTATTGTAACTCAAGAATGGTAATCCTTAAAGTGTCCAATGTCTGTCCATTAAGGCTGATTCCTAAACTTATATGGGTTCAAAACCTGTGCCCTTCCATGAGTACGAAACCTGCATTATTTCTTCCCATGTTTACCTTTCTGTAACAGTTATATACCTTATTTCCCCCCATTTTGTTTGTAAATGGCAGTTGCCTATTTACATTCTCCACATACTTGCTCTGGGAATCTCTAGCTAACAAAGCCCTAATACTTGATATCAGAAATACCTTGGAAGGAGAGAACAGTGTAATTACAATATATAATAGCAGTGGCAGATGTACTTCCGATGAAGATTTTCACATTGAATGTTAATATACCTTTGAATAATCCCTTTATTTAAATTCCTGAATGAATACATAGAAGATTTTGAACTGCTGAGAGATGGAAGTTCTCTTAGCAGCTGGGAGTCAGTAGCATTAGGAGTGTTTGAAAGCCATAATCCACTAGGTAGATAACACAGGTAATAGAGCTGAATTCCCTTTGAGAGTTCTTTTCACTGGGATTAGTAATGCCTCCCTATTAAATTTAATAACATCACTTTCAGCTGAAAGGGATATTCATAGCTCCCAAGGTACTTTGGGATAGTAGCTACGTGTGGCATTAATTGTCTTGTCAATCAGAACTCCAAGCAGTGTTGTCTGGACTGAATATATAAAATATCTTCAGAAAGTTTATTTTTTTCTTCTAAACATTTAAAATAAGTTGCTTTGTCTTTCCCATTAGAAGATTTAAAGTAGCAAGCTCCATAAAGCAGGATTCTGGTTTTCTCTGTTTCTCTTTCTTATATTGATAGCACTGTTACAATGCTTTTGTTGTTTATTCGTTCAGTCGCTTCCGACTCTTCGTGACTTCATGGACCAGCCCACGCCAGAGCTTCCTGTCGGCCGTCGCCACCCCCAGCTCCCCCACGGTCGAGTCCATCACCTGCAGAATATCATCCATCCATCTTGCCCTTGGTCGGCCCCTCTTCCTTTTGCCTTCCACTTTTACAATGCTTTTACAATGTTACAATGCTGGAAATATATTAATTTCTATAACAGCGATTTAAGAAAATAGAAATAGGAAATTCTCCAGATATCCAGTGTTGTAGGTACTGTATATTGCTGGGACATTTCTGTATGTCATCCATTTTTAAAATGTCATCCATTTTTATGGAATCATTAATCATTGTTTCATGTATTTAAAACATGTTTCCCATTGAGAAATATGGGGTGGATCCAGGACAGATCTATTTCAAGGATCACAGAGTCCTCACAGAGAAACACTTTACATCTTTTGCAGGATTCCTGGTAGAGATATGAGGCCCCCAAAGCACAGCAAAACATTGGTTGTGGGCCAATTATTCTATTCTCCCCATTCTATGTCTTCATGGCAAAATTTAGGGGAAAAAGCATGTGACATAAAACCACCATGTAGTAAAACTAAGTATGTTGATGTCATACTATATTTTCATTTGCCAAATGTTATAGATAAGGTACTGGTCAGCGATAGTCACTCAGTGACTCTCTCAGTGTTATCTGGTAATGACTGGGAAGTGTTTGAATGTGATTTTGGATCTCTGCTTTGAAAGGGCAGGTAAATGAGCCAGAAGCAGCTCTTCGCCCAGGCCTTTGGCGAGCGTGATTGAAGCCCCCTTTTCTTCTTTTTCTCCATTCCCATCTGGGTTTGTTACCTCTGCCATCTTTGTTCTTTTTTGTGTCATGCTTGGTTTCATGTAGCAAATCAAGGGGTATACCCCCAAAGTGGTGGGGGCATTTTTCTTTACATTGTTTTTTATGGAGTCCCTGGTGCTCTCAGAGCCTTGTTGTTTTCTTGCAGACGTTTCATTGCCAGGCTAGGCAACATCTTCAGTGCGAAAAGGGAGTGGGACTGGAGAGAAGTCCCACTCCCTTTTCGCACTGAAGATGTTGCCTAGTCTGGCAATGAAACGTCTGCAAGAAAACAACAAGGCTCAGAGAGCACCAAGGACTCCACAGTTGAACCCTGAGCTACAAATATTATCTTTGATTGTTTTTTATGTTTTATTCCTTTTTTATTTTTAGATTTGGGAGGGGGCTTAGCAGAAAATTCTCACCTTCTTTTGAGCTGCATTTTTTTTCTTCATCAGTAGAAGACAGTATGATTTGGGGACTCTATTTTTTTTTGTTTTAGTACTTTTTTGCTGTCCAGAATAGTTTCTGAGTTTAGGAGGCTGTGGGATTATTTTAAGGGACAAAATATGTGCTTTCAGCTATACCAAAACTTGGCATCCATTTTGCCCCAAAATGAATGGATGGAAGGAGGGGGAGAGGGAGGAAGGAAGGAAAGAAAGAATCATCCTGATCATTGGTGGTTGGGAGGGGGTGTCAAGTAATGCAATGGGAATCTTGAACCTGTGTATCCCTTAAGGCACTTATTTTTCTTGTTTAAATCCCCTCAACAAATAAAAACTACTGTATGGTTAGTTGCACAGTCAGCCAGATGATTAGACTGGATTTGGCATTTTTATCCACCTATCGAGTCCTTCCCAAGGACCTGGGATAGTCAGATGTTGATTATTATTATTATTATTATTATTATTATTATTATTATTATTATGGCTGTTGTTAGATTCAATATAACCACCCACTCCAAAATACAAAAGAACAACAAAAGAAATAAATCAAACACTTCTGATCCTGAAGACAGATACTGGTAATTCTATCCATGGAAAAATTGTTGCTAAACCAGTCCTGATTTCTTGGCTTTTGTGGTCAGTATCCCTTAACATCTACCTTTACTAATAAATATATAATATTTATAATTATATATGCGTAGTTGTTGTTGTTCAGTCGTTTAGTCGTGTCCGACTCTTCGTGACCTCATGGACCATAGCACACCAGGCCTTCCTGTCCTCCACTGTCTCCCGGAGTTTACTCAAATTCATGTTCATTACATCGGTGATGCTATCTAACCATCTCATCCTACACACACAAACAAAAAAAATTGTATTTTTACCCAAAATACTGTATATAATTTGCACATCAATTCATTATGCTTTGATTGGCCACCTATGTGTATAGTGTTATATATGTATGTGTATGTGTGTATGTATGTATATATACAAATTCCCTTCTCACCCCTATGGGTGGTATGTGTCTTCCTCAGTCTTGGGTCCTCTACTAGGGTTGAATAGGTTTTGAATAGAGAAATAATATTTTCATATGGAAGACATACAATCATGCTGGTCCTTCTAACCATATTAATAGCAGAATGCAAATGCAATATTGCAAAAATGCCTTGTCATTGCAGAACTTTGTATTCTTTCCTACATTGTTCTCTCTCTCTCTCTCTCTCTCTCTCTCTCTCTCTCTCTCTCTCTCTCTCTCTCTCTCATCATCTCTATCTCTATGGGTGGTGTATGTCTTCTTCAACCTGGGGTCCTCTACCAAAGGCCTGGGAGTTTGACGGTCCTGCAAAGTATCTCAGCTGTTCCTAGCACTGCACTCTTCTGGACAGAGAGCTCTGATGCTGCTCCTGGGATCTGTTGGAGCCACTCTCCCAGCTTAGGAGTCACAGCCCCGAGTGCTCCTACCACCACTGGGACCCCTTTGGCCTTCACTTTCCACATCCTCACTAGTTCCTCCTTCAGGCCCTGGTGTATGTGTGTGTTACCCTATTATTTCAGCAGCCTTCTCCAAGTATTTGATAATATATGATATTTGATAGTATGCAACAGTACGTAACTAATTTGACAATATTTGCATACTTGATGAGTCTGCCCCTATAATAGCAAATTAGGCTTTTACTAAGCTAATCAGCTTTCTCAAAAGACAAGAGTCCATTTGTCTTGTTTTATTACCAGAAGGTGGTGGTGGTGATGATGATGATGATGATGATGATGATGGTGGTGATTTTAAATACAGAGAAGTTTATTCTTACATGCAAAGTTTTAATGATGTTGGATTCCTGGTTGTTGTTGTTCAGTCGTTCAGTCGTGTCCGACTCTTCGTGACCTCATGGACCATAGCACGCCAGGCCTTCCTGTCCTCCACTGTCTCTCGGAGTTTACTCAAATTCATGTTCATTACATCGGTGATGCTATCTAACCATCTCATCCTCTGCCGTCCCCTTCTCCTTTTGCCCTCAGTCTTTCCCAGCATCAGGGTCTTTTCCAGTGAGTCCTCTCTTCTCATTAGGTGGCCAAAGTATTTGAGCTTCAGCTTCAGCATCTGTCCTTCCAATGAGCAGTCAGGGTTGATTTCCTTTAGGATTGACTGGTTTGACCTCCTTGCAGTCCAAGGGACTCTCAAGAGTCTTCTCCAGCACCACAGCTCGAAAGCATCAATTCTTCGGCGCTCAGCCTTCCTTATGGTCCAACTCTCACAGCCATACATTGCTACTGGAAAAACCATAGCTTTAACTATACGGACCTTTGTCGGCAAGGTGATGTCTCTGCTTTTTAATATGCTGTCTAGGTTTGCCATAGCTTTCCTTCCAAGGAGCAAGCGTCTTTTAATTTCATGGCTGCAGTCACCGTCTGCGGTGATCTTGGAGCCCAAGAAAATAAAATCTGTCACTGCTTCCATTTCTTCCCCTTCTATTTGCCAGGAAGTGATGGGACCAGATGCCATGATCTGGGTTTTTTTAATGTTGAGTTTCAAGCCAGCTTTTGCACTCTCCTCTTTCACCCTCATCAAGAGGCTCTTTAGTTCCTCTTCACTTTCTGCCATTAGGGTGGTATCGTCTGCATATCTGAGGTTGTTGATATTTTTCCCGGCAATCTTAACTCCGGCTTGTGATTCATCCAGCCCGGCATTTCTCATGATGTACTCTGCATATAAGTTAAATAAGCAGGGTGATAATATACAGCCTTGTCGTACTCCTTTCCCAATTTTGAACCAGTCGGTTGTTCCATGTCCGGTTCTAACTGTTGCTTCTTGACCCACATACAGGTTTCTCAGGAGACAGGTAAGGTGGTCTGGTACTCCCATCTCTTTAAGAATTTGCCACAGTTTGTTGTGATCCACACAATCAAAGGCTTTAGCGTAGTCAATGAAGCAGAAGTAGATGTTTTTCTGGAACTCTCTTGCTTTTTCCATGATCCAGCGAATGTTGGCAATCTGATCTCTAGTTCCTCTGCCTCTTCGAAACCCAGCTTGCACTTCTGGTAGTTCTCGGTTCACATGCTGCTGAAGCCTAGCTTGTAGGATTTTGAGCATAACCTTGCTGGCATGTGAAATGAGCGCAATTGTACGGTATTCATATTAATTGTACGGTATTCAGGTATGGATTCCTGGTACCTACCCTTTAAATCTGAGATAAGACAGTTGAGATAAGACAGTTCATCTACTTCATTGTACTGGAAATTTTCCATCTTCTCTGCTGTGTCCTGTTGGATTTATTTATTTGTTTAATCACATTTCGAGTCTTCCCATCTCCTTGATGACTCTGGGTTGGCTTACAAATAAAAAGCAATGCATATAAGAAAAATACAACCAACTGGAAGAGCAGAACACCAATTATAAATCACATATTAGAGAAAGGGCCTTCACAGTCACTCTACCCTAAAAACAACCAGGTCTTCAACGATTTCCAAACAATGTAAGGGTGGGAGCCACACAAATCTTGGTGGGGGGAGGTGGGGAACACCCTTCCAGAGGACAGGTGCTATAACACAGTAGGTGCTCTTCCGGAGTCCTACAAGATGACATTTCTTCATTGATGGGATCTGGAGCACACCCTTCCTGCTTGACTGTACTAGGTGGGTTGAGACAATTGGATGTACAGAATCCCTCAGGCACTCCTGCAGTGTAAAATTAATTTAACCATAGGGTTTCTAGACATTAATGGAAAAGTATATTTGCCCCAATGTGAAATTAAGCCTTGATTCAAATCAGCATCTTGAATTCTTATGCAAAAATTATGATTTTGTGCTCAAAATTTAGTTGAATTTAAACAACTGCTACTACTAAAAAAAATCTGTCTCCACATCTACTGGGTTTTGGGATGGGGGTGTTCCCCATCAAGTTATGTCAATCTCCAAAAACTTAACAAATAAAACAGATCATACTTCTGTAAGCAATTTCCATCAATAATTGTTAATTGGTTTGTGCAGTATATATTTTAATGAGTGAAACAACTATATCAACGTAAAACAACTGCATCAGTTACATGAACCTGTATTTAATTTTAACTAGATCATTTTGTCCTAAATTTGTGGTCTATTTATTGGATCCCTTTCTGGTTACTCTGATTTTTAAAAAAAAATTTATACAGTTTTGAGCAATAGGACTTTTCAGTAGGCCTATCTCTCTTTCTTCGTGTATTGAACAGTAGCTAAGAAGAATGTAAAAGCTTAGACAAATGTAAATGAATGAACAAATGCAGGACAATGGCTGCATGAAAGTGGCCCCATTTTTATTGTAACCAGAATTTCTCCCCAAGCATTTAGCAGTGATTGTTATGATGTGCTACACATGTTGAAGCCTTCCACACATAGGAGGAAGCATGTTAGTATGTAAGAAGAAACATTTTGATATTCTTCATCACTTTTCTGTGAGGTTTTTGTATAATACACTCTATCTCTCTTCATTCTGGATTCCTGCATGAATGAGCATTTTGATTTGAAAGATCCCATTAACCTGGAAGACGTAACCCACATATTCATTAGAGGTATTTAGGTCACGAGAGGCTTAAAATGAAAGGCATGCAGTTACTATAAGCATGACTAAGAGGCCTCACAAGGTAGGAAACCAAGCTAGCAAAGGGGAAAATAGGAAATTTGCTAAGAAAAATGCAGCATTTTTCCTTTGGGATGATGTTCGTTGCTTTCCATTCCGAATAATCACTAGAAACTGAGCGAGTTACCCTGGAAAATCAAGGAAGAACAGCTGGGATATAAATTGCTCTGATCACGGGTATATTCTGTCTTGCCCTTTGAGGCTGAATACATGTGTGTTGCTTATCTGGCTTTATAAGATGCTTAAGTCCGTTTCAGAATATATCCAACCCATTTCATTCTCTGTCCACCTGTTTTCTTCTTTCAAGCTCCAATTTCCCCCTTAGTTGTTGCTTTCTGCTTACATGAAGAAAATATAGACATTGCTATTAAAGCCTGTTCTGAGCCTAGATAAATACAGATAGCTTTGCAGCATGGGTAAAAGGTCTTCAGCAATCCCAATATAACTTTTAACAGTGCTAATACATAGCTGTCCTACATAAAAAGTCAGTTGCGGTGAAGATATTGGATTGAGGAAACCAGTCACTAGGTGGACTAGTCAATTTTTCTTAGTCCATCCTATCTCCCACTGTCTTGAGCTCTTAGAGAAAAGGTGGGGAAGAAATGCACCAATAAATAAAAAGGGAAGGAAGGAAGGAAGGAAGGAAGGAAGGAAGATAAATATGGAGATATTGCCTTAATTGTTAGTCTGACAGTGTGGAACCCACTTTTCTTTTTCTCATTTGACCTCCACTATCCTACAGCTGAAGTGAGGCAAGAGATCAATATCTCTTTGGTAAAGAGATACTGAACTTTTGTTCAGAATCAGGTGCAGTTCTTGAATTCACAAACAAAACTACATATTGGCACGCAGCAGTAAGAAGCTTTCCAAAAGCAGCTTGAACATTCTGTGAAGCAGCTTGAATACACACAAAGGACTTGATTGTGCTTTCTGGGAAACAAAAGCATCTAGAAACTTCCAGATCCAAGTTCCTGTGGGATCAGAGGAAAGACTGAGAAATACAGGAGGTTGAACTGGCTAGCTTCAAATGAAAATACATTGATTTAGGCTAGCTTTAGTTAGCTAGCATAGCTCATATCCTGGTTGAACATGATCTTGATAGGTTAGAGAAATAGGCTGAAAGGAATGTAACAGGATTTAATGGATGGAAGATCAAAAGTTAGATTAAGCAGTTGCTATTTCTTCATAAATTAACTTGAGACCTGACATCATGGATCAAACTAAAATATTTTCCATTAATTAATGGGCTGACTAGCCCATTTAAAAGGATTTTTTTTTGAAGTTGAAAAAGAAAAATCAGATGTTATGCCTTCACGAGACACATATTAAAGAATAAAATGTAAGCCTGTTGTAATGCAAATATCTCAGTCAAAAATTTGCAGCCTTGGACAGAGGGGAGAAAATGGAGTAGCATTATGTATGAAAAATTTAGTATGGAATTTGAAAAAAAAACCAAATTTATAAAGATTTATAACATTATGTTTTCAGGCCGCATTATTAACATTATGTTTTCAGGTCTGGTGGTTAAGGTGCTGGGCTAGAAACCAGGAGACTGAGAGTTCTAGTCCCACCTTAGGCCTGAAAGCCGGCTGGGTGACCTTGGGCCAGTCACTTTCTCTCAGCCCAACTCACCTCACAGGGCTGTTGTTGTGGGGAAAATAGGAGAAGGAAGGAGTATTAGGTATGTATAGTCGAAGGCTTTCACGACCGGAATCCGTTGGTTGTTGTGGGTTTTCCGGGCTGTGTGGCCGTGTTCTGGCAGATTTGGTTCCTAAAGTTTCACCAGTAGCTGTGGCTGGCATCTTCAGAGGACAGGAGCACAGCTAGAAGATTCTCTCTGTGCCCAAGATGCCAGCCACAACTACTGGTGAAACGTTAGGAACCAAATCTGCCAGAACACGGCCACACAGCCCGGAAAACCCACAACAACCATAGTATTAGGTATATTCGCCGCCTTGAGTTATTTATAAAAATAATAAAGGTGGGATAAAAAATAATTAATTAAATAATTAAATAAATAAAATAACAACCGTTTCAATTTATGGCCCAAATTACAACAAAATAATGTTGTATAAAGATTTTTTTCAATAATTTCTTGAAATTGCAGAGGGAGATATTTTGATTCTCTGATATTTTTGCCCCTCCAAACCTGGATAAATCTACTTTATCTAAAATGAACTCTGGTAATCTCTCTCAAAATGTCTTAGACTACAAGGCATAACTATCTCTTTTCAATTCATGGAGAGACAAATACCCTGCAGAGAAAGAATAGTTACTACTCTTCAGTTCATAAAACTGACTTGAGAATAGACATGTGCTGGATTTCTAACTCATGGTTAACCAATCTCATAGGCATGAAAGTTCCAGTTCTCACATATGCAGACCATAACCCAATAATTGTAAGATGTAACAGAGGAATATTTAGACCAAAGAGGTGGAGATTTAATGAAGTACTACTATAAGAGGACATCATGTTGAAGTATCAACAGGAATTAATGAGCTTCTTCCAAATCAATTTCACTTCTGATGTTTCTTTATCTACAATATGGGACTTTAGTAAAGCATTTATGAGAAGATTGCTGTTCTCTCTGGAATCAAATAGAAAGAAAGCTGTGCAAAAACAGAAGGAGAATAAATTGAAGCAATTAGAATAAAGGCACAAGCATCACCCAGTTTGGAACTTTGAACAAAATATTAAATCAATTTGCAATCAACTTGATTTAATGGAAGTAAATGAGGCCTATAAGAAGTTGAATTTTGTCAAACCGAAATATTTTGAAAAAGTCAATAATTCAGTTAAATTGCTGGCTTACCAATTGTGTAAAGAACTAGACAAAACGAACTATTACTTCTATTTGGAATGGAACTAGATAGGTTTCCACAGCAAAGGATGGAACAATTTTTTAATTGTACTCAAGATTATCTAGTAAACAGATATTGGATCCTGATAAGATTGAAGAGTATTTGAACACACTACTACTTAGAAAATTTACAAATCAACCAAAGGAAGTTCTTAATAAACCCATAACAGAAAATGAAACTAAAGAAACAATAAAAAAACTGAAACTGAACAAAGCTCCAAGACTTGATGGCATCTCTACAACATACTAAGAATATTTGATTAAACCACTAATTCATGAATGAACCACCAACTAATGAATGAGATTCAGTAACATCAAGAACTTCCTTCTTCATGAAAGAAGCTTTCATCTCTCTGATCTACAAAGAAGGAAACAACCCAAACTGTCTAGAGTCATGTAGACCTATTTCCTTATTGAATGTAGACTACAATTTTTATATGGCAATACTTGCAAAGAGAATAAATGGTCTTTTAACTGAATTAATACATCCAGATCAAATTAGATTTGTTCTAAAGAGGTATGTGAGAGACCATATCAGATATATCTTGAATGCTATTGATATATAAATTAAAAACAAAGCAAAACAAGAAAGTGACTATGATCTTTCTCGATACAGAGAATGCTTTTGATAACTTGGAATAACCTGTCATGCTTACAATTCTGAAGAAGATGAATTGTTGCTATGACTTTTTCACATAGATACAGAGTATTTACAAAGAACAAGAAGCTAAGATCAAAACAAATAGTTCTTTTTATCACCAAAATGTACCATAATGAAGAGGACAAGACAAAGTTATCCCCTTTCTGCTTCCTTATTTTTATTGGCATTAGAGCCATTGGCAAGGAAGGTACACCAAGAAGACAAAATTAAAGGAATTAAATAAACAAGAACATAAACTTAAATTATATACTGATGATGTTGTACTTACAGCTACTACGCCAAAGGATAATGGAGTATATAGGATAATGGACTATATCTATCTATCTATCTATCTATCTATCTATCTATCTATCTTCTATCTATCTTTTTTGTTCAGTATCAGAATATCAGACCGATAAGAATAAAACTCAAAGTTGATATGAAACTTAAAGTAATACTTGTACCAAATAATGGGATTTAATATCACTGCTAAAAAGGGTGATAATTTAGGAATCTATTTGACAAAAAATAATAAAGACCTATTTAAAAAAATAATTATTCACAGATTGGAAAAATATAACAGCAGGTACAGTATTTCAAAATGGAAACAATTGTTTTGGTTAGGAAGAATTGCAGCCATTAAAATAAATATTCTACTAAAGCTTAAGTTTTTGTTCCAAATTATTTCAATAAAAATTGAAAGCAAGGTATTAATAATTGGTCAGAGAAAAGTAACATATTTGATTTGGTCAAATTAAAGATTGAGGTTAAATTCAAGGTACTACAAGACTTGAAAGAACAAGACAGTTGAGCAGACCCAAACTTTATACTATATTGTCAAGGTAGCTATTTAACTTGGATCACAAATTGGATCATATCACCTTATTGTTGCGTTACCTCCATTGAAGGAGAAGGACTGCTACATAAATATCTTTGGTCTGATAGAAACAGAAATAAACAACTCATAAGAGATTATGCAATAACAAGCAATGTATAAAACATTTGGGATAAATACAGGAAAAGAATCGGTCCAGACCTATCCCCTCTTGTCTTGTTATTAAATATTTATTTTCAAGCAGAGAAAAGCACAAATAAATTCTCTCAGGGATGAGCCAACAAATTGTATATACTGCAAGATTTGTTTATTAATAAGACAAAGATAAAATCTTTTGAGACTTTATCTTCAGAACTACCAGAGTCACCTGACTGGTTTCAATATCTTTAAATAAGCAGAGTAATATTAAAAGAACTGCAAAAACAAGGCGAAACACAGACTTGACTGAATTTGAAAATGTTGTAACACAAAATTTGGAGCATTTGCTCGGCTTTATTTATAACTTGTTAGTGACAATATGATTCAGAAACTGAGCAAGGTGAAGACTGTATGATTAAATGGATGCAGAACCTAGATACGATAATTGATTTGCAACAATGAGAATTGCAATGGAAGAAGAACATTAAATTCACACCAAATAATATTATACTTAGAGAAAACTAGCATAAGACGTTTTACCAATGGTACATTGATTGCTAAAATGGACAGTCCACTCTCTAATAATTGTTGGAAATGTAACAACCAGGTCAGATACTTTTGTCATATTTGGTGGCGATATTGTATTGCTCAACAGTTTGGGGAAATAATGCGACAAATTCTAAAAGCTGAATTTCCTTTCCAACCTTCTATTTTTAATTCCAATATAACAAAACCTTACATCCCTACAAAATATACCAAATTAGCATTGTACATGGTAACTGCTGCAAAGATGTTTTACAGTTCCTACTAGAAAGTATATACAGTTCTCTCTGCAGACGAATGGCTAATTTAAGTTCTGGGACTATGCCTTGATGTCCAAAATCATTTCATAATTCAAAAATAAATCTGAGACAGAATTTAACTCAACCTGGAAACCATTTGGGGATTATAATTCTATATATATGGGCTTGTACCACATCCGAAATTCTGGTTTCTTTTAACACAGAGTCTTAATATTCTAGCTCTCAATCATCTGTTAAATGAGAATAGATCTTTAGCTGCTCAGATATAATTTACCGTAACACTTTGTAATGGTATGTGGGAATGACTTTGGGAGACAGGAGGAAGAGCTGCAGATTGGGCAACGGTGGGATAAGAGGGAGCTTTGCCCACAGAAGACTTGCAAGTTAGATGTTAGCCCTTTGAGGTAGTCCAGACAAGAAGTACACCCAGGAGTACTAGCTCTAGCCTTATTGTAAGATTACATTAACAGAATCTTGCAAGTCTGTAAGTACATCTCTCCCTCCTCCCCTTTACAGCCCAAGAAACTAGGGAGGGTCCCTTCTGAGACAATGGCCACGCTTCCATTGCTTGTGTGGAAATGGATAAGCTGCCTCTTATCTCACCGTTGCCTAGTCATTCCCACATACCATTACACTCTTAATCTTATTTTAGGATTAATACTGTGTTGATTACTGCTGTTGATATTATTTTGAGGTTTGCAAAATGTTTTAATATTCAGTTACTTAAAACTAATTTAAAAAATACTGAAAATATCAACCTCCTCCCTCAGTCCACCCAAATAATAATTTATTTAATTCAATTCTATCGACTTAAATTCTATCGAAAATGTCAGTCCGATACCCTCTGGTAATTTCACTTCATCACTGCCAGCTCCTAAAACGCAGTCAGTTTAAAAGAAAAGTCTGTGCCCTTGATTTAGGAGAGAGCAACGGAAGTTAAATGTTTACTATGTGAGGGAGACTTTTCTCCCTGTGATCTGTAATACCGAATCTAATTTCATATGATTGTATGTTGCTTTCTATTATCACGATGACATTATTGTTATCCTTGCAGCCAGACAGCGATGATCCCGGTCACATCTACCCGGCCCACCCGGTCATGCAGGGAGGGCATGCTTCGGACCCCATCAACAAAAGAATTTCATCTAGCGGGGTCCAGGAGGCGTGCCTTCTCTGCGATAGCACCCGCCCTGTGGAATATCTTGCCCCCAGAGGTGAGGCGGGCGCCCTCGCTCCTGGACTTCCGGAGGTCTTTAAAGACCTGGTTCTGCCACCTTGCTTGGGATGAAGGAAGTAATAGTTCCTCCTGGGGGTGGTTGGCTTAGTGGTGTCCTCCTTTTAAGATCTTACCATCATTTGGATTTTTACTATTTATTATTGGATGTATTTTAAGATTTATAGGTTTTTAGTTTTAATATTTTATTGTAAACCGCCCAGAGTCTACTTTGTAGAGATGGGCAGTGATAAATTTGACAAACAAACAAATAAATAAATTTATAAGTACTGAAGATTCTGCAAGAACAGCTTTGCTTGTGATTGTCAATTGTTGGAGTGATAATAGAAGTAATATAAATTTAAATAATAAATAAATAAAAATTTGGTCTCCCATTCTTGCAGCCATCTCCCCCTAGTCCAGGCCTTCACAATGAATCCAAAGTGATCTAGTGACTCCTTCAGGCTGCCATCGCAGTGTGGAAACTGAATATAGATTAGGAAAACTTGTATAAACTGTTCTTGCTGTCTGTGTTCCAGTCCTACAAGAATTTGACTGGTACCTGCACAATGACAGTGATTCTACTGTCAACACTGCTATCTCTGCTCCAGCTCCTTTGCCTGAACCATCTGACATAAACCAAATGACAGACTTCAGAGGCTGAACATGATATTAAGAGCTTCTCCACACTGTTTGACTGCCCCATTACCAGAATGAGCCAGCAGTAAGTTAGGGAGGGCAGAAACAGATGTTGTCTCTCCTACTAATCCCCTGCACATGGTCAAGGCAACCTCAGGACATGTTTTTCTGTTCTGCTTCCACTTTATTACAGGCTAACCTGAGCAGTACATTGCCTACTTTACAGAGGCGGGAATGCTTACAATGATCTGTAATTCTTTTTAGAGCTACCCTTATCTTGAGTGCTGTAAAAGCAATGGCTGTAACACTAGCCTTGTAAGGTTTTTTTATTATTATTACTATTTTCCTTTCCATGGGCTTCTTACCTTTCGTTGGGCTTTTTAAAAGTAAGTCCAGCAGCACATAACTTCATAGTTTTTCAATGACCTGACACAGAAGAGTTTCATTCTCAGCTCCCAATAGCTCAAATATCCTATGGAAAATAAAGAAACTTAGTAACAACACACACACACACACACAAACACACACACACACACACTTAGATTCTTACAAATCTTGGCCAAGATATAGTAAATTAAATTGCAATCAGTAAAATGGTTTAGGAAATTCTGTAAATTATTTTATTGAATTGGACTTCTAGAATAAGATGCCTAAGAATTGGTAATATTTTCATTGGCAAGCTTTAAAGACACATCAAAGTAGAAGTTTGCATTGTCTGAATTCCAAAGATTATATTTGGCCTTTGAATAGCCCCTGCCCCTCAAATGGTGTGGCTAGGACAACCATGACACTTGATTCAATTTAACATTAATAAAGATTTAATTAAATTAATGAAATATAGTGAATGTAATTATATTAATTGTATTTAATATTTTCCCTATTAATATTTTCTGCCACAGTAAAAATTAGTTTTCATGCTTTGGGATGAGAATGTAGATTGTATATTCTCGAGTTAAAATATTTGTTTAGAAGAGTTCAAGTAAAAAGAAAGAGGAAACAAATTTTATTCAGCCATCTTACCAGAATGTTTGTATTTTACCTATGAAGTCACAACACTATGCTTCTATGGAAAACTTATAATGCACAAAACTGGAAAATGGGATTATTGTCAGACCTTCAAGGTAGTCCAGACATGAAGCACAAACCATGAGTACTAACACTATGTTAATCGTAAGGTACAATAATAATAATCTTGCAAGTCTGAAAGCATTTTCTCCCTCCTTTACTTTTACAGGCGGTCCTCGCTTAATGACCACTCATTCAGCAAATGTTCAAACTTACAACAGTGCTGAATGAGTGGTTTTTACAACCGGTCCTTGAAGTTCCAGCCATCGCAGCGTCCTCTCAGTCATGTGATCGTGATCCGGGCGCTTGATGACGGGCTCACAATTATGATGTCACAGCGTCCTGTGGTCATGTGATCACCATTTGCAATCTTTACTGCTGGCTTCTGACAAGCAAAATTAATGGGGAAGCTGGCAGGAGGTTGCAAATGGTGACTACGTGATGTCGTACTTAACGATGTCACAGGATTCGCTTAACGACCGCAACCAGAAGTGCTGGAATTGCTGTCGCTAAGCAGCACAGTCACGAGATGTCATGTTTTATTACTGTGTCGCTTAGCGATGGAAATTCTGGTCCCAATTGCAGTCGTTAAAACCGAGGACTCCCTGTACTTTCCAGAAAACTAGGGAGGGTCCCTTCTGAGATGTTTCCCATGCTTCTTTTCATTCTGTGGTCTGAGATACCTTTTACAGGATGGTTGTCTAGTCTGCAGCTCTTCCTCCTGTCTCCCAGGGTCATTCCCACATCCCATTACAATTATGTATGAATAATATTTGATGCCATCTGAAGTATCACCAATTAACTGGATATATTTTGTTGTATAGATAAACTACCTTACATCCAATGTGAAATATTATCCATTACATGCAGAGATGGGCTAGAGAAAGATCAGAAAGGATTTTCTCCAACTGTTTAGCCAACCACAGTGGCTTAAAATATTCAGTTCAACATTCCTGCACTTTTTTTTAATTAACTCAAATGGTGGTAGAACATAAATGGAACAGCAGTCTTTGAATAATTAAAAACATGCTAATATTCCAGAAATGCCAAGAGGTACCCACTAACATCACAGGATGTGTCCTTTCCCTCGGCCTATTGTTCGAAAGAATTATTTTGCTTGAATATAAATGGCTGTGTCAACTTATCAGTTATAGTAATGATCCTCAAGATAGAAAAATAAGCAGCCTGGTTACTTGGCAGGGTATTTTAAAATTTTGAGTCTGGGTATGTTCATGCCTGCTTTTATCATTGTAAGGCTTTAGGGCCACTTTCCCCTGGTGCGGTAGTATACTCTGGCACTGAAAACTGATCTCCATAAACCCCGTCGTATTGCTAGGCTGTGGATGCAGATGGGAAATGGTTGGTACTTGCCAGCCCAAGCAGTGTAGACTTGTCTCTTGAGTTCTGGAAATTACTCTTCAGAGTTTTTTAATCCTGCCATCTGCAATGCCTCTGAGTACATTTAGAGCAAAGTTCTTCCATTACTGTGGCACCCTGCATGGAAAGTTGATGGATTCTCAGGTAGTGGGAGTGCTTTCTGGAAAGGGAGGAAAAGCAGAAAATATGATCATAATTAAACTATTTTTTTAAATGGTTGAACTAGAGCCCAGTCCAGTTTCCTTTTCGCTATTACAAGTGGTTACTGAAACCTGCAAGAAAAAGTGAGAGCTTTGAAGATATTTCCCCTACGTGTCCCACATCGACGCTAGCTTTCTTTCAAGGTTAAATGCCAGATGATGATGATGATTGTAATGGTATGTGGGAGTGACCTTGGGAGAGAGGAGGAAGAGCCATAGACTAGGCAACCGTTCTGCAAAAGGTATCTCAGTCCACAGAAGGAAGGGGGGCATGGGAAGTGTTTCAGAAGGAACTCTCCCTAGTTTCTTGGGCTATAAAGGCGAGGGGGGAGAGATGTACTTACAGACTTGCAAGATTCTGTTAATGTAACCTTACAATAAGGCTAGAGCTAGTAGCAATCGGCGTCACTATGATTATACAATCTGCCAATAAGGGTGTGTGTGAAACCAGCTGTGGCAAACCAGTGTCCAAAACAAATCAACCCAAATCAATCCAAGAGAATTATATACTGTAAGTTCTTTTCTCCAGTGGTGATCACTGTAACTGAGACCATCTGGGTTGCCACTACACCATCTGCCTTGTTGCTGGTTGTCGTCTTCTTCTCTTTCCTTCCACCTTTCCCCAGCATTAGAACCAGTTTGGTCTAGTGGTGAAGGCACCGGGCTAGAAACCAGGAGACTGAGAGTTCTAGTCCCGCCTTAGGCACGAAAGCCGGCTGGGTGACCTTGGGCCAGTCCCTCTCTCTCTCAGCCCTAGGAAGGAGCCAATGGCAAACCAGGAGACTGAGAGTTCTAGTCCCGCCTTAGGCATGAAAGCCGGCTGGGTGACCTTGGGCCAGTCCCTGTCTCTCAGCCCAACTCACCTCACAGGGTTGTTGTTGTGGGGAAAATAGGAGGAAGAAGGAGTATTAGGTATGTTCGCTGCCTTGAGTTATTTATAAAAATAATAAAGGCGGGATAGAAAATAAAATAAAAAATAAAATTAGAGCCTTTTCCAGAGAGCTAGATATCTGAATAATGTGTCCAAAGTAGGATAATCTGAGCCTGGTCATTTGTGCCTCGAGTGAGAACTCTGGTTTGATTTGTTCAATGATCCATCGGTTTGTTTTCTTGGCTGTCCGCGGTATTCTCAGGAGTCTTCTCCAACACCAAAGTTCAAAGGTGTCAATACTCTTCCTATCCTGCTTCTTTAAAGTCCAACGTTTGCTTCCAAAATGTGTCACATGGAATACCACGGCTTGCATGTTTCTGATCTTTGTAGGTATAGATACATCTAACAGGAAAATACTGGGATGATAAGTAAAATTCAAGATTAATCTTTGTTGTATTTTTAAATATATCATTTCTAAAATGATTGAGCTTTTTTTAAATTGCCACCCACAAATGATAAAAGTTCTTTATTCTTTATTTATTTCCAACAAATGTTTGAATATTTGAGAACTGCTGTAACAATCATAACTGAGATAATATACCAACAACATGAAAATACTTTGCACCCATTTTCTCTAATTATGACATTTCTTTAATTATGACAAATTGCTAGTGGCCAGGGATGAGCAGTATCTAGGCATTGCCTTAATCCTTTCCATTGTGGAAAAAAAGCAAACTAAATGATAGTATATACTCTGTTTATCTTGCCCAGATTGCAGAATCCCCGTATTTTTGAGGCAAGTTTGGAATTTGAAAAGCACACAGCCCTGGTAGAGGTTGAAAAGATGAAGGAATTTCTTAGCCAGTTGGGAATATTCCTGAAACATGAAAGAGACCTTTACCGTATGGATATGCTACTCTGTTGTCATCTAGCGTATTCTAAAAATATGCATGTGGAGAGAGAGATGAAGGGAATGATTGGAGCTGAAGTCCAAACCATCTAGAAGTCTCTAGTCGTTTACATCTAGCATTGAGCCTTGAATATATGCTTACGGAGTGTGAAAGTATGAGAAAGAGACCTGCAAGACCCTAAATTTCTCCCTATATTAAAATAAGGAGATCTTCTGTTCCCTTTTGCTTCTGCATGGTGTTCCAAAGGCAAATTTTCCAGAGATGAAAACAAAACCACATCTAAATGTAGATAGTTGAACAAATATTTAAGCAAGTATTAAGGTTGAAAGAGTATATCTGTAACTATTAATAGGGAATAACTGAAGGGCTACATTCCCTTGTGGCTAATCCACTGGATTGGCAGATGTGGGCAACCCTCCTTGCTCATTCTTACACATCCACAGATGCTATCTTTGATACAAAGTATATAAACATGCATTGATCCAGAGCCATGCATTGTATACACATACCCTTCCCTTAAATGTTGCCACCTAGTGGGACCTAGATGGCGTGTCTTCTTGGTAACCTGCCCTTTGGAACATCCTCCCCCTGAGATCCAGCAGGCCCCCACCCTCCCGGCCTTCAGAAAAGTTGTAAAGACCTGTCTGTGGCTTGAATCATGTCAACTGGATTTCTATTTTCTCAGTAGAAACGTTTCACTCCTTATCCAAGGAGCTTCTTCAGACTGAAGAAGCTCCTTGGATAAGGAGCGAAACGTTTCCACTGAGAAAATAGAAATCCAGTTGACATGATTCAAGCCACAGACTGTTCCACCTGGATGACTGAGAACCTTCATCGACATATTGTAAAGACCTGGTTTTTCCCACAAGCCATGGGATAGGGTGAGGCTGGAGCCCAGGGAAGCTCTACAGTTTGTTCGGATATGTGGGGATTTGATATGTTTGGGGCACCAGGAAGGGTTTTTTGGGCTTTTATAAAATTTTTTTTTTTACTGTTTTTACTGTTCTATTATTGCTTGTGAGCTGCCCAGGGTTACGCTACATAAGATATGGGGCTATACAAATCAAATCAAATAAATAAGTAAATAAATAGAGAAAATGTCCCCTGTTGGCATTACTATACCACAATCAACACTATGGAGCAGCATATAAATAAAGATAGTCCTCATTTAGACCTAACTCTGCCGCCTTGCTTGGGATGGGAAGGGCAACAGTTCTTCCTGGGGGTGGCTGGCGCTTTAGAGCCCTCCCGATTGAATGAGATTGCATCACCACATGGATTTTATATTTATTTCCTCTCTATTTATATGTGTTGTCTGAGTGTAATTTTATATTTGAATGGTTTTTCATTCTTGTTTTGTGGAGTCCTTGGTGCTCTCTGAGCCTTGTTGTTTTCTTGCAGACGTTTCATTGCCAGGCTAGGCAACATCTTCAGTGCGAAAAGGGAGTGGGACTTGCTCTCTGTTTATATACCCTGGCTTGTCCTGCCTGTGTTGGTGGGGGTGTTGTACTCTTTTATTTTAACTGCCCAGAGTCCCCCTTTTGGGGGAGATGGGTGGTGATAGAAATATGAAAAATAAATAAATAAATAAATACATAAATTTAGCAACCACAATTGGGACCAGCAACTTGGTTGTTAAGCAGAGCAGTCGCTAAGTGAAACAACTGTGCTTATGATCTTACTTCAGCTTTCCTTTGCTTTACAGACCTGTGAAAGTCATAAATGTGAGGATTGGTTGCAAAGTTACTTTTTCATCATGGTCATACTTGTGAATGGTTGCTAAACGAGGCAGTCGCTAAATGAGGGCTACCTGTACAGGGTGGGAATTGGGGCTTGAATTGAGGAAAGAGCATGTACAAAAGATCTGTGCATAGCACTGGCCTCTGTTTGAAGCACCGTGATTTAGGTCTTGGACTAAGTCAAGAAGAACTGCCCAGAGTCACTGGGAGTTGGGTGGCATATAAATAATAATAATAATAATAATAATAATAATAATAATAATAATAATAATAATAATTTAAGAAGAAGAAGCTACAGTACATCCAGATGGAAATAACTGGATCTCTGGGTCCCTAATCTGTGTTTCCCACCCTCCCCAGTTGTGACATTTTCTTTGTTGAAATCAGTAGGGATTGAACTGGATGCAGGAAAAAACTCGACAAATCAACAGTGAATAGATGTGTGAGCCAATATTCTCCAGAAATGCCATCCTGAACCGTTTTTATATTAAAAAAAAACCCACAATTCATCTAATTTGGTTTTCATGGAAGTGAACAGAAACCAGTTATGCTGATCTAGGTTAAAAATAGAGTTTGCTTTCACATTTGCTGCTGATGTAGGTCAACCCGAACCAGTCAGCCTGACTTTGAGGAATCAAGGGAAATGCCTTTCAACAGATGAATATTTTCTGTGCCTCCTGGCACACCTCCCGGTGGAACAGGAAAAGGCAAGTTCCTTTCCTACGTGAACCTTATATGAGTGGGAGAGTGGGAGCCAGTCTTCTAAAACTGCAAAACCTGTTTTTCCAGCATGGTTTATCATTAACAAAAGCCCAACTTCATCCTGGAAAGGCAACATTCATTGTATCTCCTCAATGGAAAACCATTCTATGGTTGGCATGTGTTTCTAATAAGACATGGCAACTGTGGATGATCACTGAAGTAACACCAGCTGCGCATCTTAAGGAGCCAGATGCCCCTAACCAAAGAAAGACCTCGATTCTTGCGCATTCCAACACTGTCCATTGGCTGTTTTATTCTTCCTTCTAAGATCGTCCCCTTCCAGGAACATCTATGTTCCTGTGACGATGGGCAAATCTACACCACTGAACGTATCCTCTCCTCCTCATTTTACAGAGACATCCACACAACCTTTATTTTCCCACTTCCACCAGTTAACCTGGCTGCACAGACCAGTTTTACATCTCTGTGCTACTCTTTGACTCCAACCTCCCCATAACATGTAAGGTTGCTATGTTTGGTGCAGAAGTCTACCAGGTGTGGACTGCCATGCCTCAGTCTACCTGCCCAACATACTGTAGCTCATTCCTCTTCCGTTGTGATTAGTCTCCAGTTACCCAATTTCACAGCTTTTGTTGCCCCCATTTATTCTTGTAGACAGCCCACTCCAAATGTTGCTTTCAGGTATGGCTTTTATTTCCCCATCTTTTAACTCTACTGTACAATCACTGTCCCTACAACGTTTAGAACTCAGTTCTTATTAAGTTATAGCTGTTAATCTTATAACCTCTATATTCTTATTTGATGCTGGTCAAAGACCAAAATGAGGATATTGCATTATATTAATATACAAATTAATTGATCAACTCAGAAAATGACACCTTCCCCCCTTTTCTGCTTAGCATTCTCTCTGCCTGTGTTTTCATATGATTGAAAAATAGACCATAGATGGTGGAGAAATTTGGTTTGGGGCTCTAGCAGCACATCAAACTCATTGATAGTGCTTCATTGCCTTTGCAATTCGTTGCCTCCGGCTATTAGGAAACACAAGCAAACAGGCTTCAACAGCACTGATTAATGCTTCCTTGGCATTCCTAAGATGTATTTGCTTTTATATTGTAGGAACTTTTTATTTCAAAAGCTAAGGGAAGTTTTCACTTCTGGAGTGGGCTGGGCTTGGTGGAACACAGTCCGTCGCAATGTGATCCTGCACAAGCCCCAACAGAATGAATGAATGAATGACAGGTACATCCATCCTGCTGCTGTTCATTTGAGCCAGGCTACAGGTTCACTGGTCTGTTCCCAAATCCTGGCTGCCCCATTTGCAATGGGTTTGTACATCTAAGGAGGCCCAGCTAACTGACAGCAGCTAGATGACTTTGGCTGATCTTCAAAAGCTAAGCAGGGTTGGAGCAGGTGAGTTCTTGAATGGGAGACAACTAGGAAATCCCAAGGTTACAGTTTAGATTGGGAAGTAAAATATAATCCAAAAAAAAAGGCAATGACATACCACTTCCTTATATAGTTACCCAAAAAACTATGTGGATGTGAGGTGATCACCAGGAATCAAGCTAGTGATACAAGTACAATTTCCAGAGGAGCAGCCATGTTAGCTTATTGCCATGAAATCAGAAAACTCGTCCAGACTTTGGACGCTAAGCAGGATCGGACCCAGTTACTTGCTGCATGGGAAATCCCCACAAAATCTTAGCATTGTAGGCCAGACTGACGTGAAACAAAAACAATAAAAACCCAAAGCACTTTTGCAACACTTCAAAGAAAACTTGATCATTGTCAGGGATGTCACCAGAAGTTGCATTTAACTTGAAGGATGCTTCACTTGTTTTCAATTATTACATTCTTGGGTATTATCCTTCAGTTACCCAGTAGGCAAAGAGGAAGGTTTCCATGATTAAATGCTCCTCTGGACACATAAAACTACTTACAGGTACAAGAACTGGTGAAATTTAATTTTTGTACAAAGATGGGAAGTGATTTGGGATCTTCACCAGTGGGCACACATACACATGTATACTTTCCTGGCAGGGGTGATACCATGTTCATGAAGGTGGTTTCTGCCAGGGTTAGGCTCATCTGTTGCACTTCGATATGCTGACCCCTGTGATTTTCCCAAATGCAAGAAACCCGATGGCATAATTTGTGATGTATATATAGGTAAAGGTAAAGGTTTTCCCCTGCACAGTCGTGTCCAACTCTTGGGGGCGGTGCTCATCTCCGTTTCTTAGCCGAAGAGCCAGCGCTGTCCGAAGACGCTTCCGCGGTCATGTGGCCGGCATGACACGCGCAGAACACTGTTACCATCCCACCGAAGTGGTACCTGCTAATCTACTTGCCTTTTGCGTTCTTTCGAATTGCTAGGTTGGCAAGAGCTGGGGCGAGTGCAGGAGCTCACTCCGTCACGCCGTGCTCGGGTCTCGAACCGCCGACCTTCCGAACAACAAGCCTGGTGTCTTTACCACTGAGCCACTGCGCCCCCTGATGTGTATATGCAGACACACACATATGCACAGGCAAAGAGACACAAGCTCAGCCTCTCCCCAAGCATATAAACACTTACAGTATTCACCAACACATAGACCTTATACCCACCCATCACCAACCAGTGAGACAAGGGAGCCATCTGGTTGAAACAAGTGAGGATGACTCCTGTCATTTGAACTCTCTCTCTCTCTCTGTGTGTGTGTGTGTGTGTGTGTGTGTGTGTGTGTATGCACTTTAAATAACGTGCTCTCCCTGTGACTTTTTCTCCATTGAAACTGAACATCTGATAGTCCACGAAAGAGGCGTTCTGAAGGTTGGCAGAAATAGAAAGGTTGATGAAGGAGTTCAAGGGAATTCAAGGGGGGAGGGGGAAACACTTGTCAGCATTTTAAAAGCTTGTCGTAGATCTATCTTTAAGCCTGTTGTAGGTCTATCATTAACTGAATGAAATAATTTTGGACCAGAGCGTCATCTTTAGGTCTTGGGCCTCTTTACAGCTATGATTTTACCTGAAAGAAAAGCATTTGATACCAAGCAATCTTTAATTATTATTCGCAGTTGCTTCAGGTTTGACTGTTCCGTAGCTGCTACAGGTATATAAATATTGACTAATACTGAACTGTGATACAGTATTTATTTTACAGGCGTTCCTTCTCGTGAAGTATTATAGGCTGAATAAAGTTCAGCAATCTCTAAAGCGATCTCTGGTCCATTGCTATTATCTATGAACTTGGTAAAGGGGTCGCTCCTCCTTTGCTGTGGTGAGCCTCCATTTGATACCATCATTGCTCTTCCCTGCCACTTTGTATTCCCACATAGTGCTTTTCTCGCCAACCACAGACGAAGATTTTGCTTTCTCCAATCAGCAGAATCTCTGAAGGGCACATATGAGGCTGTTTTATACTCAGCTGGATCACTGGTCCATCTAGCTATCCATTCTATGCTGTGACGAGCAGCAGCACAATTGACCTTTCCATACTAATACAAGGAGTCACTTAACCAGCAATGCCACTGGATAAAAGCAATTTAATGTAGACCATCTTGCATTGTTTAGTTCAGAGCTTTCCAAACTGTGTGTCGGGACACGTTAGTTTGTCGGCTGCAGTGTCTGGGTGTGTCGCGGCTGCTGCTGCCTCCCAGCCCTGCCAGGATTCCACGCAGGTCCTGGTGCCTGCCTTGTGCCTTGCTGCCTCCAAGCCTGCCCTGCCAGGATTCCACGCAGGTCCTGGTGCCTGCCTTGTGCCTTGCTGCCTCCAAGCCTGCCCTGCCAGGATTCCACGCAGGTCCTGGTGCCTGCCTTGTGCCTTGCTGCCTCCAAACCTGCCCTGCCAGGATTCCGCACAGGTCCTAGTGCCTGCCTTGTGCCTTACTGCCTCCAAACCTGCCCTGCCAGGATTCTGCGCAGGTCCTAGTGCCTGCCTTGTGCCTTGCTGCCTCCAAAACTGCCCTGCCACGATTCCGCGCAGGTCCTAGTGCCTGCCTTGTGCCTTGCTGCCTCCAAACCTGCCCTGCCAGGATTCCGCGCAGGTCCTAGTGCCTGCCTTGTGCCTTGCTGCCTCCAAACCTGCCCTGCCAGGATTCCGCGCAGGTCCTAGTGCCTGCCTTGTGCCTTGCTGCCTCCAAACCTGCCCTGCTAGGATTCTGCGCAGGTCCTAGTGCCTGCCTTGTGCCTTGCTGCCTCCAAACCTGCTGTGATTCCGTGCAGGTCCTAGTGCCTGCCTTGTGCCCTGCTGTAAGAGTGTGTCGCAAAATGATGCATGTCTAAAAAGTGTGTCACCAACATGAAAAGTTTGGAAAGCTCTGGTTTAGTTGGTGAAGGATACGGTCAGGCCCAGCCCGAGAACTTCAGAGAATCAATCCAGCCTAACTTCAGTTTGTTATTTGCTTACACCATATAGACAGAATCTTGCCAGACTAAAGCTACTCTACCTAACCTAAGGGGAAAGTAACCTGGGAGGCCCTAGGGCGGGGCTAGCCTGAACCTCTTAGTCTTCCCACATTCGCTTTCTGGTCTGTGTCTCCTCTTATCTTGCCCTCTTCCTTGCTCCCTCTTTCCTGAGAACCAGCAGGGTTACTGAAATCCGCCACAGATACGCCCTACGTTTTGTCATTCATGAATCAGCAAAGAGGAAAATATATTTATTTAGATACAGCTTCCTCTTTAAAAAGTCATAGAATTGTAGAGCTGAAAGAGGCCACATGGACCATCTGTCCAACCCTTTGCAATCCAGCCTCTTATGAAAAGCCTCCAGAGATAGAGAATCCACAATCTCCATAGGGAGACTGTTACAGATCTTACCATCAGGATTTTCCCCTTATATTTAAAGGAAATATAGGTAGTTTTTATTATTAGCTGTATGACGTGTAAAGCTTTCAGAACATTTTATCCTCCCAATTAATTTGTAGGTCTAGAAGCTGATTTCATGCAATCTTAAGTATAATACTCTCGGCTGTATTTATATTTCTATTTAATTTTTTGTTATTGTTTTTATTGTTTATTGTTTTTATTATTGTTAGCCGCCCAGAGTCACTGGTTTGAGATGGGTGGCTATATAAATTAAATAAATAAATAAATAAATAAATAAATAAATAAATAAATAAATATTGTTCAAGAAACAAACCTGTGATTGAGAAAGATTTTAACCTGGGTTTTCAATATTTCTGACTCAATACACTAGGCATACAGAGGTGCGTTTTTACATTCTGCCACCCATGGTCTGCCTAACCATGCCTTACTGTTGTTGTTTATTCATTCAGTCGCTTCCAACTCTTAGTGACTTCATGGACCAGCCCACGCCAGAGCTTCCTGTCGGCCGTCACCATCCCCAGCTCCCCCACGGTCGAGTCCGTCACCTCCAGAATATCATCCATCCATCTTGCCCTTGGTCGGCCCCTCTTCCTTTTGCCTTCCACTTTCCCTAGCATCAGCATCTTCTCCAGGGTATCCTGTCTTCTCATTATGTGGCCAAAGTACTTCAGTTTTGCCTTTAATATCATTCCCTCAAGTGAGCAGTCTGGCTTTATTTCCTGGAGTATGGACTGGTTTGATCTTCTTGCAGTCCAAGGCACTCTCAGAATTTTCCTCCAACACAACAGTTCAAAACCATCTATCTTCCGCTCAGCCTTCCTTATGGTCCAGCTCTCGCAGCCACAGGTTCCTACGGGGAATACCATTGCTTTAACTATGCTATGCGGACCTTTGTTGTCAGTGTGATGTCTCTGCTCTTAACTATTTTATCAAGATTTGCCATTGCTCTCCTCCCAAGAAGTAGACGTCTTCTGATTTCCTGGCTGCAGTCAACGTCTGCAGTAATCTTTGCGCCTAGAAATACAAAGTCTGTCACTGCCTCCACTTTTTCTCCCTCTATTTGCCAGTGATCTATCAAGCTGGTTGCCATAATCTTGGTGGGGTTTTTTTTTGCCTTACTGAATAAACCATTAATGGCTGGGATTGCACAGCCATGTGCAGCCATAAACTATGGTCTATAAATCATGACTTAAAACATTGGTTGGATGACTACCAACAAGTGGGGAAATGACCAGAGTTTCACTCAGGAATCACAGAGTGTCTTAGCTGTAGATGGAAAGGGAAATGGCAGGTGGTCGAATAACTTAATTACAGAAGACTTGAATCCTTTCTGCTAACCAAGTGTCCTTCATTAGAGCGTATATCCTCCATTTAGAGCAGGGCTTTCCAAAGTTTTCCCGCGGCGACACACCTACCGCCGTTGGTGTGTCGCCGTGGGAAAACCCGGAAGTGCCGCCATTGCGGCAGCGTGCAAAAACCCAGAAGCACTGCTGCCGCTTTCGGTTTTTTGCGCGCCGCCATTGGTGTGTCGCCGTGGGAAAACCCGGAAGCGCTGATGATGATCAGCGCTTCCGGGTTGTGTGGCGACACACCAGACTGTGTGTGGCGACACACTTTTGTGTCGCGACCCACAGTTTGGAAAGCTCTGATTTAGAGAATTGCAGCTTGTAAAATTATTGAATTTATGGTGGGAGGTGAGGAGGGGAGGAGAAATGTAAAACAGTTTCTGTTGTTAAGTCATTGGTTGGTTGGCACTTTCTGATTCTGCCTTTTAAACCTCTAATATTTGTTCATTTCCCCTGTATGAGTTCTCCTTCGGATACAGTTCGTTCAGTTTCTGGTGATGACTGAAATTTATTTATTTATTTTTATTTTATTGATCCTATTTCTTTACCACCCATCTCATATTGTGACGACTCTGGGCGGTTTACAATTAAAATTAAAAAAAATATTAAAATATCATTAAAACGAATACAGTATAAAATATAAAAACATAAATATAAGAAATATAAAGTATAAAGTATAAAACCCAAGATGGTGGAGTAACGGTGTCATCATTGGCCCCGTTAAGGTGCCAACCACCCCCATGAATGACTATCCCCCCTCCCGCCCCAAGCAAGGTGGCACAACCAAGTCTTAACTCCCTTTCGGAAGGCCAGGAGAGTGGGGGCCTGTCTCACCTCTGCGGGTAACTTATTCCAGAGGGCAGGGGCCACGGCAAAGAAGGCCCTCTTCCTGGACCCTGCCAATCGACATTCTCTCATGGACAGGGTCCGTAACATGCCCTCTCTGCCTGACCGGGTGGGACGGGTCGATGTAATAGGGGTGAGGCGGTCCCTCAGGTAACCTGGCCCCATGCCATGTAGGGCTTTAAAGGTGATGGCCAACACCTTCAATTGGACCCGGAAGCAAACTGGCACCCAATGCAGCTCCCGCAGCAAAGGTGTTACATGTGCCCTCTTTGGGGCTCCACCCAAAAACATTAGGCAGGAAGGACAAATTGGCAGGACCTTCATCAGGACTTGAAGGAATCCTGTAAGAGCTTATGAGGTTATGAGTTTCAGTATCTCAGTTTAGAGTAATTTACTATATTTTATTATCTGATCCTTTTTTTTCAACTGGAGGTGCCAAGAGTTGAACAAAGGATCAAATGTATGGCAGTGCAAGAACATCAAAATGGCTCTATCTACTCCAAAGAGGCTGTACAAATTTCAGTGTTTTCAGAAATATTTAAAAGCAGAAAGCCAGGAGAAAGAGCTATTAGACTCACCTGAATCCATGGGCCAATAAAGAGTGGGGATCAGTTTAAAGGAAAGGAAGAGAATATCTTGGGAAGGAAGCTTAGGGACAAGCAAGCCAGATGCAGCTTGTGTGAGCTATGGTCCTCTCCTTTTTGTAACCAAAACACTGGTATAGGGTGATTTTAATTAGGCTGAACATATTTCCTTGAGACAAAAACGGGACATTGGGATGGCAAAACGGGACGGGGTCTTATGTAATATTCCGTATTCATGAAAAAGACAGAGGTCCCCGCCCCCCGGTCCATGTGATTGGCTCCCACCTGCAAACCCCGCCCTCCTTTGCTGCGTGCTGATAGGTGGGAGGGCTTCCTCTTCCAGGCTGCCTCCAATCGGCAGCTCCGGCTCGGATCCTCCTTCCGCGCCATTCCCGCCGGGTTTAAAAAATGAGACAAAATTGAGATTTTTATCAAAACGACGGGACGGTTGAAAAATGCTAAAAAACCGGGACTGTCCCGTTCAAAACGGGACATATGGTCAGCCTACTTTTAATACATCAGATCTTCCTTTGCACAGAGATAACCTGTTCCTACATTTTCTCAGTTGCTTTCATCTCATATTTTTTACAATGTTCATAACAGTGTTTTCAACAGACTACATTTTGCATTGTGCAAGACTCAAAATTGCATTCCAGAGGCCAGTGAGTATTGCACAAACTTGCCCTGCGGTTCTGTTCGTAAGCCATACATTTTAAATCTTCGTCAGCCTGGAAAGCTTTGCAGCTCTCACATAAAATACCAAACATGCAGTGTGTGTTATTTAATGTTCCTCACCCAAAATAGTGAACTCTCAAAAATGTGAAAAAGCAGTGTTGTTGTTTTGTTTGATTTTGTCTTGCTTTGGGTTTTGTGTTGACAAAGTGCTGCAAGTTGTCATAGAACTGTTCATTTACTTCCTCTGCATCTGTGGTTGGAATGTGGACCTGTTATTACTGTAATACTGATTGGGTAGTCTTGGATTCAAACAGATCATTCTATCATTTTTGAGTTGTATCTGAGTACTGATTTTGATACTGTTTTCTTGATTGCTACTCTATTTTTTCTATAATTTTCTTGCTGACAGTAGACTATCTAATGTTCATCTGATGTGAAGTGACCCCATTCCAATCCATTTCAGCTTCCTGTTTCTCAGAATGTCAGTGTTTGATCTTCACATTTCTCCTGTGACAACAAGTTCTGAGATTTCATGTATCAGTATAGGATGGGGTCCAGGGAAATTTATGGTCAAATCCATTCTCTGCCATGGAGACTCACTGGGCGATTTGGGGCCAATCATTCACTCTTAACCCAACCTTCTACTGGGCTGTTTTTGTTGGGTGGAAAATGGAGAAGGGTGTGTTAGATATGCCTCTTTGAACTTCCTGGAGGAAGGATGACAGATGTATCTCACAAATAAATAAACAATGCTTGAGCCTGTAGTAGACAGTCTTAAGATTCCAAACATTGGCGAGGAGGACTAATGACAGCATAATATATATGCTTTTCTGTGTTAATCCTTTATCATACTAGTAAAAACCCACAATCATGTTAAAAATGCTACCAAACAGCTCTGGAGATTGGCAGAGTTATTGTCTTAGTTGCAATAGCTAAGAAGTACCTTCCACACCCAACTTTGCTCATTCAAGTTCTGCTTTACCAAACATTTGCATTGTGTCTCTTATTTTAGCACTCACAGATTTTATTTGTAATTCATATTATATATAAAAATTTCCATTTCACCTCTATGGGTGGTATGTGTCTTCCTCAACCTCGGGTCCTCTACCAGAGGCCTGGGAGTTTGAGGGTTCTGCACAGTACCTTAGCTGTTCCTAGCATTGCACTCTTCTGGACAGTCTGATGTTGCTCCTGGGATCTGTTGGAGCCATTCTCCCAGCTTAGTTGTCACAGCCCCAAGTGCTCCTACCACCACTGGGACCACTTTGGCCTTCACTTTCCACATCCTCTCTAGTTCCTCCTTCAGGTGCTGGTATTTCTCCAGCTTCTCATACTCCTTCCTGATGTTGCTGTCACTTGGCACCGCTACATCTATCACCACCGCTGTCTTCCGGTCCTTGTCTACTACCACAATGTCTGGTTGATTGGCCAGTACCTGCCTGTCTGTCTGGATCTGGAAGTCCCACAGGATCTTAGCCCTGTCATTCTCCACGACCTTCTGTGGAATCTCCCATCTGGACTTTGGAGGGTCTAGCCCATACACTGTGCAGATGTTCCTGTACACAATGCCAGCTACTTGGTTGTGCCGTTCAGTGTATTCTGTTCCTGCCTGCATCTTACACCCTGCCACTATGTGTTGGACTGTCTCTGAGGCCTCTCTGCACAGTCTGCACCTTGAGTCCTGTCTAGTGTGGTAGACCCCTGCTTCTATGGATCGGGTGCTTAGTGCCTGTTCTTGTGCTGCTATGATCAGTGCCTCAGTGCTGTCTTTTAGTCCAGCCCTTTCCAGCCACTGGTAGGATTTCCCAGTGTCAGCTACCTCAGCTATCTGTCAATGGTACATCCCATGCAGGGTCTTGTCTTGCCATGGCACTTCCTCTGCTTGATCTTCCTTCCATGTCTGCTGCTGCCTCAGGCATTCTCTCAGCAGCTCCTCTTTAGGTGCCATCTTACTGATGTACTCCTGGATGCTCTGGGTCTCATCCAGGACAGTGGCTTTGCCACTCACCAGACCCTGCCCGCCCTCTTTTTGGCTGGTGTACAGTCTCTGGGTGTTGGACTTGGGGTGAAAGCTTCTGTACATTGTGAGGAGCTTCCGGGTCTTTACATCAGCAGCCTCCATGTCCTCCTTTGGCCAGCTCACTATACCGGCAGGGTATCTGATGACTGGCAGGGCATACATGTTAATGGCATGGATCTTGTTCTTCCCATTGAGCTGGCTCTTCAGGACCTGTTTTATCCTTTGGTGGTACTTGGATGTTGCTGTCTTCCTTGCCTCCTCATCGTGGTTCCCATGTGACTGTGGGATACCAAGGTACTTGTAGCTGGTCTGTATGTCTGCTATGTGGCCTGCTGGTAGTTCTACCCCATCAGTCTTAACTACCTTCCCTCTCTTTACTACCATCTGGCCACACTTCTCTAGTCTGAATGACATCCCAATGTCCTCACTGTAGATCTGTGTCAGGTGGATCAGTGAGTCAATGTCTTGCTCACTCTTAGCATACAGCTTGATGTCATCCATGTAGAGGAGGTGGTTGATGGTAGTTCCACTCTTGAACTTGTATCCATATCCAGTTCTTGTGATAATCTGGATGAGGTCAAGCCCATGCAGAACAGCAGTGGGGACAGTGCATCACCTTGGTATATGTCACACTTGATGGCCACTTGCGCAAGCTGTCTTGAGTTGACTTCCAGTGTTGTCTTCCACAGTTCCATTGAGTTCTTGAGGAAGGTCCTTAGTGTCCTGTTGACATTGTATAGTGCCAGGCATTCACAGATCCATGTATGTGGCATTGAGTCGTAGGCTTTCCTGTAGTCAATCCAGGCTGTGCTCAGATTGGTCTGTCTAGACCTTGAGTCTCGGGCGACTGCTCTATCTATGAGCAACTGGTGTTTGGAGCCTCTGGTGTTGTTCCCAATGCCCTTCTGAGCTGTGCTCATGTACTGGCCCATATGGTCCTGCAGCTTGGCAGCTATGATACCTGATAGGACTTTCCATGTTGTGGGGAGGCAGGTTATTGGCCGGTAGTTGGACGGTGTTGTTCCCTTGTTGGGGTCTTTCATGATCAGCACTGTAATACCTTGTGTTAGCCAGTCTGGGTGGGAGCCTGCTGCTAGCAGCTGGTTCATCTGTGCTGCTAGGCGTTCATGCACTGCTGTTAGTTTCTTTAGCCAGTAGGTGTGGATCATGCCCAGGCCAGGTGCTGTCCAGCTCTTCATGTTCTTGACACGCTGTTGGACATCTGCTACTGTGATGGTGACTGGTTCCTGCTCTGGGAGATTCCTGTGGTCTGCTCTCAGGTCCTGCAGCCACTTTGTGCTGGTTTTATGTGTCTTCTCTTTCTCCCATATGTTCTTCCAGTACTGTTCCATTTCTGCTGTTGGTGGCTCTGCTGTTACTGTGTTGTTGCACTGCAGCTGGGAGTACACCTTGGATGGTTCTTTGGTGAACAGGGCATTTATTTTCTTGGCCTCTGCTTCTCTAGTGTATCTCCTTAGCCTGGTAGCCAGTGCTGTGAGCCTTTGTTTAGCAGTCTCTAGGGCTTCAGATGGAGTCAGGCCCTTGTATTTTTTCAGTAGCTGAGTCTTATCCTTAATCTCCACACCCTTCTGTAGTTCTACCAGCTGACTAACTTCTCTCCTAGTTGCCTTGATCTTAGCCTCCAACCTCATTTTCCATGGGGGGTATGTAGTGCTGTTCTTCTTGATCATGTAACCAAGCATCTCCAGGATTACAGCGGCTGTAACGTATACCAGTTCATTGGTTTGAGTTATAGTGGTAGTAGGGATTGTCGTGAGGGCTCTGTTGGCATCTTCTAGCATACTATCTGATGGTACTTCTCCACTGAGCCTTGGTAATCGGTCTCGAGAGTTGACTTTAGCTAGTTTAACCATGATCTTTTGCCTCATATCAGCTGCTGTGCTCTGTAATGGAGGGGGTAGCAGTGACGTTCCAGCTTCAAGTGTTGGCTGCACCTCCAATTGTTCTTCTGGGTCTTCTTCAATCTGGGATATAATCTGTAGTTGGTCTATCTCAAGTTGTGAGAGCAGCTTCCTCTTTACTATGTTGAAGCATTGAGTAAATAGCTGTTTCTCAGTTAGTATGGATGCAGGTCTTTTGTCCATCCATAGTTCCCTCGTACGTTTCATATATCCCCTCTCATTAGGTCTGCTGTTGTAGTAGCATTCCATCAATTCTAGGTTCTCTTCTCTCGTCCTTGTATGGTTTGTTCCAGTAGCCCACTTATCGTCAGATTGCCCCGATTCCCCAACATCTGACGCGGACCTTGTTAATCCGGATGACGTCCGAGCCGGCACGACTCTCTTAGTTTGTGTCACTCTCATATTTTGAGGTAGGCAGGTGAAGCATTAGGGGTCTTTGCCCAAGGACCCCTACTGGTAAGGTAGGTACAGCCGGGATTTGAACCCTGGTCTCCTGCTCCAAAGGTGGCGCCCTAACCATTACGCTATCCAGCCGCTATACACACACACACACACACACACACACAGTATGTATTTATGTATATGTGTGTGTATATATGTGTGTGTGTGTGCGTGTGTGTGTATATATATATATATATATTTCTTCATATAAGGTGATTAGCAGGACTTCTACTTCCCATTCTCTGCATTCATATTCATGAATATATTGTGTGAATAAAGTTAAATGAATAAAGTTAATGGAATCTGTTTTATAATACACGGGTTTCTTTTTTCAAAAACCCATTATTGTCATTTTTTTTCCAAATTGCTTGACAATTTGGACACTTCCAGTACCTTGGGCCTATACTGTTGTAACATGAAGAGGTGGTTTTGACTTTTCTCTGCAATAGGAAGAATTGGCCACTCCTGTTCTCGGTCCAGAAGAGAAAATGGCATCTATGAATAAAACATGATCATGCTTTTACACTGCAGCTCTAACACTGAAAGCATCTGTTTGTAGACCCTTTAGGTCAGAGCTTTCCAAACTTTTCTTGTTGGTGACACACACCAACAGCGGCGTGGTGGTGCACGTGGTGGAGGTGGTGTGCAGGTTTGTCACGCGAAACCTGGAAGCGCTGATGGCGCGCTGCTGCGTACGGCGGTGGCGGCACACCGCACACCGCAGGCGACACAGTACTGTGTCGCGACACACAGTTTGGAAAGCTATGGTTTAGGTGAATGAACACACTAGATCAACATTTGATTTGATTTGTGTTACAACATATGGGTGACCCTCTTCCTGCTAGCTGGGATTATTAGAAGTGATATTCTCAAATGCCTTTGGTTCTACATACAGTCTTCTTGTGTCCATTTGTACTTTCCTTTTCAAGGCTCTCTGCATGACCCAACATGCATAAAATATTCCATTGATGTGCAGAGCTATGAGGCTGTTGCTTTAAGGGACATTGCAAAATACTTTGTGTCCCAGGCCCCCAGTAATGCTCAGCTAAAGATAAATATTTCGAAGATGTTTTCTTTATTGTGTTTTAGAGAGCCTCAAGGCATAATGGGATTCTAAAAAGGCCACTGATTTTGTTCATTATATGAAACTCTCTATAGAGGAAACTCTCTATACTGTCACAAAAACCCATTCATCTCTGTCACAGCAAGTCATCATGACTTGAATCATTGTCTCAGTAATAGATGCTTATAGAATATTCTGTGCTATTAATTACCAAAGGGCATATTTTCTAACCCTTGTATATCCATCTTTGGAAACATATACTTGAATTCATTAATGATAACTGGAACTTTTATCCTGTTTCATTCAGTTGCTTTTTCAAAACACAGCTTCATCCTTTAGTGTGTTTGGAGGGGATGAGGGGGGAGAGTCAGGTTGAGCTCCATCCTGTTAAAAACTTTATCATAGCAGCAGTGTTGGTACAGAACATTCATTCATTCATTCATTCATTCATTCATTCATTCATTCATTCATTCATTCAACTTATATACTACTGAATCAATACAAAGCAATCCCAGCAGTTTACAATAGTCAACAGAAAACACCTATAAACAGTTAAAATTCCATGATAAGTATACATTAAATTAAAAACAGCCAATTGCTAATCAAATTACAAAAATTCAAGAATAATCATAATGATATGTGAATAATGAAATCATAGCCAAACCAAGTATCAAAATGAAGTCACATAAACAAATTTAAGTAAATTCAAGATAAAGTAACGATGGTGATAACAAACTGTTCACCAAATGCTCTTCGGAAGAGTTCCATCTTAAGTAGTTTCTGGAGCAAGTCTTAATTTTAAGGGGAAACTATTGCACAAGACCTGAGCAACAACTGGGAAACAACACCTCCATTCCCCTTCCTTCAAGATATGTTCACGAATACTGTTTATTTCTGAATAAGTCTATTGACTGTTATAGTTGCCATATAGCTTCTGGGAGGCTGGAGTAAAACTGTCAGGTCCTAGGGACAGAAGTACTACTGTTGGGAAGAGAGACAGGGACAAATAGCAGGCTCACAAACCAGGCAGTTAAGAGGGCAGGGATTCAAGAGTTGTGAGAGTGAATGCTAAGGTAACTTGGATTCTAAAGCATTAGCATGGAACATCTCACATGTTGTGAACAGTGGCCTGATTCATACATAACTCTCAAACATGATGTAGTTGGTTTGCTTTTGCTGTAGTGTGATGTGCAAACACACTGACTACGCCTTAACGTTATGTACTGCTCAGTCCTGCTTGTTCAACATTCTGTGATTAAATCATTAAGTTGAACACTTTGTTTATTTAGCTGCCTACAGAGCTGGCAAACGTAATCAAAGTATACAGTATCAGACATTTGGGGTTACCATTAACATAAGCATAAAACCGGCTGTGTCTCTCTAGGATCTTAACAAACCGAATTTCATCCACTAAGATGGTTTGAGAGGAAATGCAGGCTAGGGAGGAATAGCTACCCCCTTGTTTGAATAAGACCTATTAATTTTTAGAAACGAGCGAACAGTAGAGTTGGTTTAACAGCTTTGTAACACCTAATTCTGAAAGCCAATTGCCATTTTTTAAAACTAGCTTCTTCAAAAAAAAATTCCTAAAACTCAGCACTCATCAGATGTTATGACATGTCATTAAACAAACCTACAATACATTTGAAAGGACTCGTAACAATCATACTGTTAAGATATGTGAAATGCCAGTCATAACGTGTCCTCCCATATCTTTAAATGAATTTTTCTCTAACTTCCTGTTACGTCTGGATTTATCTTTCCACACAGGGTTCCACGAAATGATTCTAAATTTTTATTCTTTGTTACTACAGTATTTAGTTATCCCATGTGAACATAGTTTCATTTTATCTCAGAGTGGTTCATTTTAGAGTTCTGTCTGGACTATTATGTTAGTTATATCAAAAGATCTTAGGAAAGAAATTATACAGTGGTTTCCCTTTTTTAGTAGTACCCATTTGGTTGCTGTACAAACAATTTAATGAGTACATGGAGCCCCCAAATAGTTTTTTTCTCTCTGTCTCTCTCTTGGCTGGTCACTCAAACACTTTGGCTCACATCTCAAAAATAGGTTTGAGCAATTCTGTGGGTTTCAATGGGATTTGTGCCTGGATAGTATGTTCTGAATTTCAGAAAATAGTCTGAGTCACAATAAATTGCCTAGATACAATGAGGAATTCAAAATGAGGAGTATGAAATTAAAAACTCTGGACAAGTTTCAAGTTAGATCCCACCGTCTATCGTTTTAGAAAGATGAAATTTACAGTGTTCCTTTTTATCCTTCAGTTTGCACAGAGGCTAGTTTTTGTACAGTTCCATTGTAGGATACCACATTTTGACCCTGAACAGGAACAACTGTTTTAGTAGGATGGTGTGCCTGCCTTCACTGCTAAATTGCTACTCTAGATTAAAGAATTTGGTGTGGTATAAGACAACTTCCTATGCTGTTAGGGGCCATCTGTACAGAAGAGTATGTTAATCAAAATTGACTAAATAAAAGAAAAAACACAATAAATAACCTTTTTAATTCATGTTACAAAATATAAATCATCTGGAGATTTTGGAACAGGCTCAAAGGAATTGTCCAAAAGTTAAAGCTTGGTTTAAGATGCTCACAGTTTCCCAGTTGAAAGTTGAGTGCCTGACCACTCAACCCACCACAGCAAAACCAACAGAAGCTATGGAAAGGATTACACTGCCATACATCAGAAACATCTCAGAAACTACTATTAGACTGTTACAACCACATGGCATTACCGTAGCACATAAGCCAACCAAAACCCTTCAGAACATCTTAAGTAACCCAAAAGACCCAGTAGCCCAAGAAGAAAAAAACAGGAGTTATCTACAACATACAGTGTAAGGACTGTAGCAGCCACTGTGTAGGACATATGGGCAGAAGGCTAGCAGAGCGCATCCATGAACACCAACTAGCAGTCAGAAGACATGATGACAACTCCTTAATCTCACAACACATGGACAGACTCAACCATACTTTCAACTGGGAAACTATGAGCATCTTAAACCAAGCCAAATCCAAAAACTCTAGAGAATTCCTGGAAGCTTGGCACTCAGACAAAGCAGCCATCAACAGACACATAGAGGTAAACAACATTTACATACCATTCATAAGAGACAATAGAAAAGCCAGAAGACCAGAACACCTCCTTGCCAGCAATCATCACCCAGATATGCAAAGATTAACACCAGGATTAGCACCAGAGGAACAATAAAATAGCACAATATACCCTAATCAAGGAACTATTAACTCAGTCAATCAACCAAGCAGCAAAAAACAGCCCAATCAAGGAACTCCTAAGGAGAGAACAACACCTCCACCAACTCGAGCAGGACAAGCCATGGTATATAAACAGAGAGCAAGTCCCACTCCCTTTTCGCACTGAAGATGTTGCCTAGTCTGGCAATGAAACATCTGCAAGAAAACAACAAGGCTCAGAGAGCACCAAGGACTCCACAAAAATATAAATACACATAAATATAAAAATATAAAATGTAAAATATAAAATCCAAGGTGGTGAGCAACGGTCTCAATAGAAAATTCCCAGGGCCACATCAAGGTGCCAACCACCCCCATGAATGACTATCCCCCCTCCCGCCCCAAGCAAGGTGGCACAACCAAGTCTTAACTCCCTTTTGGAAGGCCAGGAGAGTGGGGGCCTGTCTCACCTCTGCGGGTAACTTATTCCAGAGGGCAGGGGCCACAGCAGAGAAGGCCCTCTTCCAGGACCCTGCCAATCGACAGTCTCTCACGGACAGGGTCCGTAACATACCCTCTCTGCCTGACCAGGTGGGATGGGTCGATGTTATGGGGGTGAGGCGGTCCCTCAGATAACCTGGACCCATCCCATGTAGGGCTTTAAAGGTAATAACCAACACCTTGAATTGGACCCGGAAGCAAACTGGCACCCAATGCAGCTCCCACAGCAACGGTGTTACATGTGCCATCTTTGGGGCTCCTAAACCTGCTCACGCGGCTGAATTCTGGACCAGCTGTAGCTTCCGGATACTCTTCAAGGGTAGCCCCATGTAGAGCACATTGCAATAGTCTATACGGGAGATGACTAGGGCATGAGTGACTGACCGGAGTCAGATATGCCCCTGGATTCATGTATTGTGCTAAGCCACAGTTTGATTAACCTTGTTTCTTGAGTAAAGCACAATTGGTTGGGCTTGTCCAATATGCTAAGCCATAAACCATGGTTACCAAACCATAGTTGCTGATTACGCACATTGCTTGAAGCCATAAACAAGCAATCAATGTTATGGCTTAGTGATTATGTGCTAGGGTTAACTTAGTCCAGGGGATGCCACAGGTCCAGCTGAATACATTTTGCCGCACAAAAAAAAATATGAAACAACCCTTCCCTTTTTCTTCAGAGGAAAGCATTATGGGAGAAGATCAGAGATGATCCAACCACTGGAGCAGCCACTATCCTTTGCTGCAGCTGGAAAAGCAATTTTTAGAGCAATTTTCCCACCTCCTTACCACAATGGAAAACTGTTGGCCGAGTGACAGCCGGGGCAGGAAAAAAGCCAGCAGCTGGGCAAGTGGGAAGGGAGAACTGTGGCTGGCAACAATGGCTGGAGGGCACTTGCCTGCTCCACAGTCTGTCCCAAACCCACTGCTATGGAGGCAAATGCACTCTACATGGGGCTGTCCTTGAAGAGTATCCAGAAGCTTCAGTTGGTTCAAAATGCAGCGGCCCACACAGTTTTGTGCAAGTCTAGATTTGCGCATGTGTCAACGCTTTTGCAGGAGCTCCATTGGTTGCCGATTTGCTTCTGGGTCCAATTCAAGGTGCTGGTTATCACCTTTAAAGCCCTACATGGCTTGGGGCCTGGTTATTTGAAGGACCACCTTTCCTCAGTTACATCTACCCGGCCCACCAGAACGGGAAGGCGAGGTATGTTACGGGTCCCATCTATGAGGGAAGTTCATCTAATGGGATCACGAAAAAGGGCCTTCTCCGTGGTCGCTCCCTCCCTGTGGAACATCATTCCCCCGGAGATAAGGTTGGCCCCCACCTTGATACTTCTCTGAAAGGCCCTGAAGATGTGGTTCTATCAGTAGGCCTGTGGACCCCAGGTTGATATGGAGACGATCAAGCGGCTGATTTGATTGTGTTTGTAGCCACCACGGGGGGTGGGGGGTTGAATGGGTTTTTAATACTGTGGATTTTAATTTTGTAAGTCACCCGGAGTCACCGTGTGTGAGTTGGGTGGCTATATAAATTATTAAATAAATAAATGTCCCACCTTGATGCATGACATTACTGTGGTTTTCCTGAGAGATGTTCCCTTGCCTTAGGGTGGGGTTTGGCAACCGTTTGGTGGCTTAAACCTGCACGTAGAACTTAGGGTGGGTGGGTCCTTAAAAGAACGTACCAGACCACATCACATGTATAAGCTACAACTAGATTTTATGGATTTTCTTTCCATAGATTTTTTTTTCGGGGGGGGAGGAGGGGACTGGGATCTTTTATAAATGATATGAAGCCTATTTTAGAGGGCAGGCTACACTTTTTGCATGCTTCTTATGCAAAAGCAAACGTATACCCAGAAGTAACAGAAACACTTGTGGCGTCACCATGTTGCCAGAAAATTAAAAAGGGTGGTCTGCATATACCTGATTGAAAATAGGGCCTTGCTGTGTCTCCGGGGAAAAGAAACACTTCACTGCAAACATGTATGAGCACCATTCTTCCTTCTCTGTCTGCTTAGTTTGGTGTATATCCTCTTGTTCGCAGTTATCAAGTTGGCTAATAAATAAGAGTGCTGTTTACAAAGGCTGAGTGACTGGAGGGTATAATAACAGGAAAAGTGAGAACCTAAAGCAAATTTCTTGCATTGCCAGTTGGCTGTTCACTGAGCTAACACACAGGACAGGACACAGCGAAAGAAAAGCCAGCTATAGTGTTTAAATGATAAAAACATCTTTCTGATAAGGCTTTCAGTATAATCATTCTGCTTGAATGGCTAAATATACTGGGGGAACAGTGAAATCGGAAGAGGGTTATTCTATAAATATGCTATAATATTTTCTGCCCCCAATAAGAAGAATGTGTGTTGCTGGAGGCCGCAGGGCTCGATTCTTCAGAGAATCAACACAAGAATCTTGTGTGCCAAACTATCACAAGATCATAGATTATCATGTGGGACCTTTCCTCCCTTTCTGGTCAAATGATTAGAAGGGAACAAATTCATAAGCAGATTGTCACAGGCTTCTAAGTACAGTAAAATCAAAAGTCTAGAACAAGCTGTGTTATTTAGGATTGGGAATAACAAGGTCAGAAAAAATCTGAGGCCTGCGAAGGTTTTATTCTATGACTGAAATCTGGAGACTGTCCCTTACGAGAGCTTGAACTAACAATTTCCTTCCCAGAGTACTCCCACATGCTGTACACATATAAAATGATATCTCTTTGTGAAAAAGAATTATGGCTGTGCACCAATTAAATCATGTTTAGCTGATGACTCATTTGCCTTTCAAATGGTTAACTCAAGTTAGATTTTCTTATCATGAATAAAAATGTCTTGAGGCAGTTTCAGTGAAGTAAAATAAATGCTTGTTTTATATTACAGGTGTCTAATTGGGACCGGAGTTTCCGTCGTTAAGTGAAGTGGTCATTAGGCGAAACATCACATGACCCCACTGCTTAGCGATGGCAGTTCCGATAGTCCTGGTTGCGGTCATTAGGCAAGGCCCTCACGCTTCTCCTGCCCTGCCGCGGTTGCCTTTGCTTCAACTCCACCCACCTGCCTATCTCCCCCCATTTCTGCCCTTTTGGCCACCCTGCACTCCACCGCCACTACCTATTTTACAGGTCATAAATGCAGGCAGGTTGTCAAGCACCCAAATTTTGATCCCGTGATCACAGGGGCACTGCAAAGCCGTAACTTGGACGACTGGTCGTAACTACCATTCGTTCAGCGTCGTCGTAACTTTGAGCAATCACTGAACGAATGGTTGTTAAACAAAGATGACCTGTATACTCAAAGACTACTTTGCGACTGCTTGTTTCATTCCCCCGATACAGTGATTTAAACAGGTACCCATATAAGTGGGCCAATCAGTTAGAACTTTAGTTAACTCATTTATTAGTCAAGTTTTTTAAAGCTTGTAACTCTTAAATATATGGGTATTTCTACTTTGAATAGGACACAATGGTCACTAAAGTGTAAAAATTGTCATTTTTTTAATAAACCAAAGTTTGTAAAATAAGGGAAGGAGAGAGATACTCTTCAATTGACACTTTAGAGAATTCACCATAATTCATGCTTTAATTGAACACTTTCTGAAAGACAACAAAATATGCCCAATTGTTAAGCTTGTACAGAATGTGAAGTACACAGTGGTTAGTTTGAAGGATCTTGTCTCGTCTTCCTAAATTCATGAGCTGGTTCTGGTGCTTCATTCTTGGACAACCTGTCATATCTGAATTTGAATTTTCACTTAAAATCCTTTCACAAAACAGAATAATGAATCAGTAAGGGGTTAGTACTTGCTCCTAGTTATGCAAACTATTGTCTGCACACAGCTACTTAAAACGTTGCATAATTAAAAGGGAGAAAGGAAAGGCTGCACTAATTTTCAGTTATTACAAGATCACCAAACTTCCTTTTAGATTACAATCAAATGGGGATCAAGACAAAAACATTTCTTTGCTGTGCACTGAACATTTTATACATGGACCTGTTTATGGAACCTGAAATTCAGAGCCAAAAGGTAGTGTTCTCCATGATAATTGTCTCGGCTTTTAAATACTCGTATGATTATGCTGTGCTAAGCCAAGTGTTATAACTTTTCCTGTTGACAGCTTCTTTGGAGTTGCAGAACCAGCTTTGCAACATTTCCCCGATTTTTCATCTTTGACATGTGGCAAGGGAATAATACATTTGCAAGCTGAAATTTGTGGCTATCACTGTGAAGCTGTGAACGATCAATATATGCACATGTTTTCATTTATAACTTGCACATGCTTTCATTTATAACTTGCACATGTTTTCATTTATAACTGAACAGCTATGCAAATGGTCATGTGTTTACCCAACCCAAGCAACCTATAATGTTTTGTATGACTTCCTTCTTCTGCAAGTTTGACACTCTGAATTCACGTGTGGCATCTGATGGAGGTAACAAAGCAAATATTGGACTGTATTCATTAACACATGTCCTCAAAATAGCAGTTCTATGAACAAAAAGCACTGTCATAGGGATGAGGGCCTAGAGTGCAGATTCTAGTCTGGGAATTAAACAAACTGAGACTTGAATGCCTGCACATTACTTTTTTGGTGACCTTCTAAACTTTAACTGCAGTCCTATGAATTTAAGTATATTGACCCAAGTCCACTGGGGTTTATTTTCAAGACAGCGCATACAGGCATCCATATAGTTCCCACCCTGACAATGTTTAAGAAGTCCGTGAAGACCTGGCTGTTTCCCCAGGCCTTGGATTGGGGTGGATGGCCTTAATAGGATTTTAATCTATTGGTATGAATGCCTTTCTCTGGAAGTACATTATTCTTTTTTTTTAATCGTTCTTATTATTTTTAATGTTGCATCAGAATCTTATGGAGTTGGACGGCCTTCTAAATTTAATAAATAACTATTTCTGCCTGAAGTAAAATAATAATAAAGCTGATACAGCGGTTAAATTATGGTTTATTCTCATTGGTAAAATGTTTCCAGTCAGGATTATCTTTGCACTGTTGAGCGGAATGTAGTTTTGGACGCTTTTACGATCAAGGATTTTGTAAGAAGAGATTGTTGCTTGTGAAATACCAGCAGGGAGAGTGCAAGACATATCTCCAGGGGCAGAGTGTTCCAAAGCACACATGGGGGCTGTTAGCGGGAAGGACTGTCTTTGGCCCCATGTCTGCCTGATCTGATGGTGGGCAGGCCCCTATGCTTTCCCTCCAGGCAGATTCCACTTAGAGGAGAAGGTTCCTGAGGGCTACATAGGGCTTTATAGGTCAAAACCAGCATCTTGAAATGGACTTGAAGGCTTAGTTGAGGGCTTAGTTGATGTATGAACCCAGCCTATGGCTCTTAAATGGGGATTTGGATCTTGTGTCCCCAGTTCACATAAGTGTGCCTACTTCTTTTCTTCCATGCTGTCCATGGAGAGATTACTAGAGTAAACTCAGGCAACTGTTACAAGTGTTAAGATACCTACTGATAGAGAACAGGTGCAGACTTGAGTCACTTGTGTGCTTTGCAGAAATGGCCTATGATTCAGCAAAGAGTGTTTCCTATCCTTTCTCTTACACATTGCATAACAAGGTAAATGACAGTAAGGAATTAGCCATTTTTTGTGCTCCCCTTGAACTAAGCATCTCGTGGAAGGCTTGGCTGAACTTTGTCGGTATTGCTTGGCACATTTTTTCCCCACATGGATGATTTGCCAAACAATGTCTTTATTCATATTATATGCACAGGGCTATATAATGTCCATCAATACACTGTAAGATGTGCTGTTCTTGGGAGACAAAGCTCATGTCATTAATTATGCCCTGCAAAGTCTTATAATAAGTGGTGATTTTGTTGTTTATTCATTCAGTCGTTTCCGACTCTTCGTGACTTCATGGACCAGCCCATGCCAGAGCTTCCTGTCGGCCGTCACCATCCCCAGCTCCCCCATGGTTGAGTCCGTCACCTCCAGAATACCATCCATCCATCTTGCCCTTGGTCGGCCCCTCTTCCTTTTGCCTTCCACTTTCCCTAGCATCAGCTTCTTCTCCAGGGTATCCTGTCTTTTCATTATGTGGCCAAAGTACTTCAGTTTTGCCTTTAATATCATTCCCTCAAGTGAGCAGTCTGGCTTGATTTCCTGGAGTATGGACTGGTTTGATCTTCTTGCAGTCCAAGGCACTCTCAGAATTTTCCTCCAACACCACAGTTCAAAAGCATCTATCATCCTTCGCTCAGCCTTCCTTATGGTCCAGCTCTCGCAGCCATAGGTTACTACAGGGAATACCATTGCTTTCACTATGCGGACCTTTGTTGTCAGTGTGATGTCTCTGCTCTTAACTATTTTATCAAGATTTGCCATTGCTCTCCTCCCAAGAAGTAGACGTCTTCTGATTTCCTGGCTGCAGTCAGCGTCTGCAGTAATCTTTGCGCCTAGAAATACAAAGTCTGTCACTGCCTCCACTTTTTCTCCCTCTATTTGCCAATCATCAATCAAGCTCGTTGCCATGTTGTTTATTCGTTCAGTCGTTTCCGACTCTTCGTGACTTCATGGACCAGTCCACGCCAGAGCTTTCTGTCAGCCGTCACCATCCCCAGCTCCCCAATGGTTGAGTCTGTCACCTCCAGAATATCATCCATCCATCTTGCCCTTGGTCGGCCCCTCTTCCTTTTGCCTTCCACTTTCCCTAGCATCAGCTTCTTCTCCAGGGTATCCTGTCCTCTCATTATGTGGCCAAAGTACTTCAGTTTTGCTTTTAATATCATTCCCTCAAGTGAGCAGTCTGGCTTTATTTCCTGGACTATGGACTGGTTTGATCTTCTTGCAGTCCAAGGCACTCTCAGAATTTTCCTCCAACACCACAGTTCAAAAGCATCTATCTTCCTTCGCTCAGCCTTCCTTATGGTCCAGCTCTCGCAGCCATAGGTTACTACAGGGAATACCATTGCTTTAACTATGCGGACCTTTGTTGTCAGTGTGATGTCTCTGCTCTTAACTATTTTATCAAGATTTGCCATCGCTCTCCTCCCAAGAAGTAGACGTCTTCTGATTTCCTGGCTGCAGTCAGCGTCTGCAGTAATCTTTGCGCCGGATTTCATTTGCCTTTATTGCCCTGCTTTGAGGAATTCCACACAGTCCTAGAGCAGGCAAAAGTGAATACATTTGTTAAAAACCTGGACTGTGTTGATATTTGTGGTAATATTCTTTGACAGTTGTAAATAACTTTTCAGAAGAATCCATCCGTAACCCAGCAACAGAAGACATGTTTTGCATATAGAAGATCTCAAGTTCAGCTCATGACTTTTCCAGTTAATAGGATCAGAGAGTACGTGGTGGGAAAATAGTATCAATCATCTGAATGGACATCTGAATCTCCATGGATATTTAGTTTATGCCCTTCAGTGACCTGGTTCAACACTGTGCAAATGAAGCAAATATACACATTTTGGCTGGTTTTCTGTAATTTTGCATTTTACATGCGAATCAAACAACCACCTATTTTGACCCCCAGATAGCTATGCAAATACATCTCTCACATTCTTTTTTAAAATTTCCTTGAAATTATTTTAAAACACGCAATAGCAAATAGGCTGATATGTGTTGAAGAAAGTAAAAGGCAAGAAAAGGAAGGGACAGATAATTTCAGATCATGGATCTCATCAGAAAGGATTGCTGGATGTGCCCAAGAAGCTGTTAAGCAAAATGAAAAACCAGGGAGGCATTTCAATAACTATCAATACATTTAAATGACTGTTGAGACTGATTAGTAAGCTTGATGAAGGAAATTGGAAATATTGTGTTGGGTGTGCTGTATTATTATTATTATTATTATTATTATTATTATTATTATTATTATTAAAAATGTTTTAAATAACCAAATGGTGTGGAAAGAAAGGGGTAGATGTGCTTTCCTTGGAGAGCTCTTTTATTAGAACTAGCTTTTCAAGACTGAATAGCAAAGAGTATGGTGTATGCTTATTTATGATAAGTATTTTAAGCATCTTCATCCTGCTTTTCCCATGAATTGCTCAAGGCAGCATAACTAAAATCCTAATACAACAAAATATTGTAGTCTGGACTGGACATTTTCTATTTCTATTTATATTCATGCCCCCCCACATTCCATTTTCCCCCTTTATTGTAATGTTACAAATCTTGATATATTGTATTATTTCAATGCAGATTTGAATGCAGTAATATTTATGTAATATGCTTAAAAATTATGAACATTCTATTATTTAGAAAGCTTAAAGTATTGAAGGTAAGAAAAGTAAAAATTCTATCAATATCAATTGCAGTTTAGGATATCAGTATTACAGACATAAGATTATTTGACTTTTCATCCAAAGTTAAGTATAACATAAAAAAAAAGAACTGCTGCAATTCACATCAAAGAAACAGTTATATAATAATAGTTTCAGTCTTGAACTAATTGCTTAATATTAAGATCTCCATTGTACTGTTACTTTGGGAGGGGGGGGGAACCAGCTTTGACTCAACCCTGGTAAGATGGAGCGGCTCTGGGTTTTTGGCCTCCCAGGCCCAAATGATATTTCATCTCTGACTCTGGACGGGGTGGCACTCCCCAGGACTGAGTTGGTGCGCAATTTGGGGGTCCTCCTAGACTCACAGTTCCTGCTCAAGGAGCAGGTGACAACCGTGGCTAGGGGGGGCCTTTGCACAGATTTGTCTGGTGTGCCAATTGCACCCTTTCCTGGACCGGGAGGCCATGCTCATGGTCACTCATGCCCTGGTCACTTCCCGTTTGGATTACTGCAATGCGCTCTACATGGGGCTGCCCTTGAAGACCACTTAGTTTAGGCTCTTCTAGTAGGATGTAGATAGATATGTGCTGGGCTTTGCCTATCCCTATAGTGTATCCTTTCTGTCACCGTTATAAGACTAGTTTAACTAGATTGGATTCTTGCTCCCAAGGAATGTGCGTATGGATACACAGAAAGCTTCAGTCTCCCATACTCTGTTGTCTTGGTTCAGACAAATCTGACTCCCTCAGCAGAAGCTTTCCAAAGTGCTTGGTAGGTCTTATACAGGCTACTTAAGAATGCTAGACTTGTTTTTGAAAAACAGGGCAAGTTCTCTCTTGAGCGCACACATTCTATATTGCGCAGAAGGTGAATTTAAATCAGGAAAGGTAGGTTTGGTCAGTTGTGTTGTGGCTGGTTCTGTCTTAAATGAGAATATTCAAGCAGCCCCGCCTCTCCACATATTAAGGAGAGGAACCAGGTGTTTTTCCTGGAAAGTGACACTTGGTGGGAGGGGAAATGAAACCAAAGGAATGTGCCAACCTAACTTGTATTGAATTAAAGGGGCAACACCATTCTTCAGCCTCATTACCAAGATAGAATATGATTAAATTTATTTGTTTTTTTTACAATACTTGTAAACTGCCCCAATCATAAGACAACTAGGAAAGACAGAAATTAAACTCAACTTCATCAAAGCAAACATAAGTATCTTAAAAATAAGGTGATGATCACCCACAATCACACTGCAAGCTAAAGGCTTGTTGGAGTAAAAAAAAAGTTTTGGGAGCCTTTCAGAACACAAAGAGGACTGGAGCGAAGCATCATTTCAGGGGCTGCTTGTTCTGTAGTGTGGGGGCTGCTAGAGAAAAGCCCTGCCTTCTAGCCCACACCCGTTTTAGCTCACACGCTGGTGGGATTCTTTTTTGTTGTTTATTCGTTCAGTCGTTTCCGACTCTTCGTGACTTCATGGACCAGTCCACGCCAGAGCCCTCTGTCGGCCGTCACCATCCCCAGCTCCCCAATGGTTGAGTCCGTCACCTCCAGAATACCATCCATCCATCTTGCCCTTGGTCGGCCCCTCTTCCTTTTGCCTTCCACTTTCCCTAGCATCAGCTTCTTCTCCAGGGTATCCTGTCTTCTCATTATGTGGCCAAAGTACTTCAGTTTTGCCTTTAATATCATTCCCTCAAGTGAGCAGTCTGGCTTTATTTCCTGGAGTATGGACTGGTTTGATCTCCTTGCAGTCCAAGGCACTCTCAGAATTTTCCTCCAACACCACAGTTCAAAAGCATCTATCTTCCTTCGCTCAGCCTTCCTTATGGTCCAGGTGGGATTCTTAGCAGACCTTTTTAAGGTTTGGACCAGGTGGCCAGAACAATCCTTGGCAAGGTGGTTCCTGATTTATCCTGGTGCTGCACGGGGATACTTTTCTGCCACTCATGGACTGGAGGATAGCATCCCAACAGGTTTTACCCACCTTGAGATTAACTTTGAGTGCCCTAGAAATTTTTTAAAAAATTATTAATTCTGACTGGCTTGCTGAAAATTGGCAGCGGCATCTGAGTTTCAGTCACTTTATATTTTAGACAATTCTAAAGTGCATTTTATCCTTTGTGTGGATCAAAATAAAATAACTGAAAACTGTTCACCATGTTGAGGGCCTACATGTACAATAAGTAAAATGTGACCAACAAGGGCTTGTGCAAGATTGCAGTTCCTCCAATGTGGTGAGAACAATATGAGATTTCTAAACCTGCGTGGAAAAGGAACTACAAACGCATGCATCTTCCCATTTAAAAAGTAAAAATAACAATAGGTTAGCTTAACCTTCTTCCCCATTTTGGGTAGCTCCAGATGTGCTGGAACTGCAACCGCAAATTCTCAGGCAGAATTGTGGAAGTTGCAGTTCAGATTATATGGAGGGCCCCTAGTTGGAAAAAGCTGAAATGGAAGGCATTTAAATGTTAACTTTCAAGGCAGTCTGGAAGACCAAGCCTGTCTTAAACAGCACAGAAATTAATGTTGAGAGTTTAGCTATCATGAGAACTTTGCATTACTATGAACCTATTCTGATTCAGATTATTGTGTCCAGCTCAGTCTATGGGCTATGATCCATACTGCAATAAAACAGTTGTTAAGAGATAGGAAAAGATGACTGTAGCAAACCATATAAGCAAACAGGAGTAGTTTGCTGCAGGAGAAATAACTTCAGTTGGAAATCATTCTCTTTTCTATTTCATTGTCTTCACCATCCATACAATGGAGGGTAAATAATTTCTTTTCAATTGGTGTCACTATCTCTACAGAATGAATTATGAAGGCAAAGGGATGAAGAATCGGTTTATATATCTGTATCTATATATCTATATATCTATATATCTATACGTATATCTATATGAGAGCCAGTTTGGTGTAGTGGTTAAGGCACTGGGATAGAAACCAGGAGACTGTGAGTTCTAGTCCTGCCTTAGGCACAAAGCCAGCTGGGTGACCTTGGGCCAGTCACTCTCTCTCAGCCCTAGGAAGAAGGCAATGCCAAACCACTTCCGAAAAACCTTGCCAAGAAAACCGCAGGGACTTTTCCAGGCAGTCTCTGAGAATCGGACACAATTGAATGGATTTAAAAAATATCTCTATCATCTATCTATCTATCTATCTATCTATCTATCTATCTATCTATCTATCTAAATACTTGTACCCTTTTAAGTCATAATTGTCCTGTGTTCTAAGCAGTCTTTAATTTTTCATTTGTTCCATTCAACTCCAGCAAAAATGATTCTAAAATTGACTGCTTTTAACTTACAGAATGGTGACTGTGACATTTGCCACAGATCTCCTAAAAGATAAAATTAAAGTCCCATCTGAGACTCCTGTGTTGACTGGAAATGAACAACAGTACAACTAAGTTAGTCATATCAAGAATTTTTAAAGAGAAGGCAAGGCAATCAAAACCATTCAATTATTTAACAGTAATAGCTACTGTTAAAGTAAGTCCTGAAGTTCCAGGTTTTTAAGAATGCTACAGAAGATCTTTTCAAGTTGGTCTCCATAAATGACAGCACCCAGCTGAACCTTGTCTGGGTTGAGATGCTAAGCAGGATCGGACCAGACCTGGTTAGTACTTAAATGGGAAATGACTAGGGAATCCCTTGTTGGTAGACTACACTGAGAAGTCCAGAAACATTCCAGAAGAAGGGAATGGTAAACCACTTCTGTAGTACCTACCAAGAAAACTGGGCTTGTGTATACAGTCATCAAGAATGAGGTTCAACTCAGAGGAGATTTTGCCTAGAAGCCAAACAGGACAGTAATTGGTTCACAATGAAATAATCCTTCTCTGAAGTGCTTTTTCAACTTGCTGTAGTCATTGAGAGTAATTGAGAGAGAGGAAGAGGAAAGAAAGTAAAGAAATACATCCTGTTGCGAGGTTTATCAGTGCTGTCATCACTATTTCAGAACAGCTTTCTATTTCTTCTTTCACAATCTTGCTAGCTTAGCAAATTGTCTAAGAAACAACAAAATGGGGTATGATGCTACCTTCCTGCCCACTTTATGATCCAGATCCTGGTCCTTGATCTAAGCCAGCAGGATTTGTCTTGTCTCCAAGAGACACAGAGGCCCCAATAAAAGTGATGATGTTTGAGCATAATGTGGAATTGGAAATTCCCTTAGGGTGGGATTTCCTGAGTTTGAGTCTCTTTAACCTAGTTCACCAACTAGAGCAATTGGCCCCAGCGTCAGAAATAAGCCAACATTCCCACCTCCAAGAATTCCACAACTCTTGGAGCTGGTTTGCCAATGTACATAGCATGGTTGGGATAGACTCATAGGAGTGCTAGACTACAAACTGGTGGTTTTTTATCTTGCAAGGAGTTTGAGGGAGGGCTCTGGTTGCCAAGATGCATAAGAGAGAAGAGGTAAAAATATAAATCGTGAGGATGGGGAAACTTTCCCTGTTTAATGTGAAAACATCTCATTGTATCAAAAAAAAATCAGAAAAAAATAAAATGATGGCTATGCAAAGAGAAGAGAAGAGATGCATGCATACATATAAAAAGACTAGACAGAATCATTTAATTGTCTGGATAGGTCGTTTCCTGCTTCACGCAGATAATCTCTTCAGTTGCCCATCACCATCAGTGAAGAAATAAAAAGATTTTCATGGATTGGACACAAAAGTTACCATCACCATCACATCTCCCTATATGGAAAAAACAACAACAATTGAATGGGGAAAAAATGAGTGGGTGGAATCTAGAATATTTAAACATTCTGCCTTCCAGAAACTCAACACTGCAATAGTTTTTGCAGAGCTGCATTTGTTCCTTCTTCTAGTAATACAAAATTTCCTCTGCTTATGAACAAGTAGCCAAAATCACTGCACAGGTATATTAGAAATAATAATAGAATTGGGATAACTTTATTATTTGCAGAGACAAAACTTTGTAAAAGTAGAAGAGGCCGTTCCACAGACATCTTGAAACAACTTGCTGGAATTAAATATTGCTTTAACTGGGTAAGAGGAACATTAGAATTGAGCGGTGTTTTTCAAACTTGGCAATTTTAAGATACTCCCAGAATTCCCATGCTGGCTGGGGAATTCTGGGAGTTGAAGTCCACATATCTTAAAGTTGCCAAATTTGAGAAACACTGGAATAGAGGAAAGGAAAATAGTTTAAAAACTGGGTTTTTATGACTGGAATAGAATAGCAGGGGAAGGAAGGTAAGAGGAAAAAGACTGATGAAAAAAGGTAGAAGGACAGAAGTGGAAAATAAAAAGAAAATGGGAAAACTCTATACAGCCTAAGGAGGACTGAATGTGCTTAGTGAATATAAAATCTTGATGGAATTAAAAAAAAAAAGAGGGGAGGTATGACAATGGAATGAAGGATACCTGGAGAGGACCAGGCCATATTGCAGTATTCTGTTGCAGATCCCTGCTTGTTGTCTTTAATGAGAAATGAGTAGGGATAGAAAGGAGAATGTTACACAACATTTTAATTTGTTTTTTCTCTCTTGCCCAAGCATATGAAGAATGTTTTAGCCTAGAAGGAATGGATGAGTAATGGAGAAATATTGAAAGTGGAGGATTTAATGGCCTTCTCCATCCTAAGCACATTTATCTAGAAATAAATCCCATTAACGTCAGTGGGTCATAGGGAAAAATAGTGGAAAGCAAGAATTAGCTTAAACGGAGAATTGTGAAGGAATGTTGATGTATTTAAGTTGAAATCAATGTGCCTGGATGAGCCTTCTCTATTCAGCATTGATCTTAGTCCACCTACATGATCATTGTAGGGATGGAAAGCAAAAAAACCCATGACTCACCCATAATACACTTGATTGATTAAATATCTTCTCTAAAAGAGAGGGGTTGTTCTGGTCAAGGATAGAAATTATCTCACCCAATATTTCTGTTGCAAACCTATTCTGAACTTTATTTGGTTAAAGTGCTGTACTTAATACAGAAGAGTACCATGAAGGGACTGTGACAGGAATGAAGAAGGCAGTTACCTTCTGCCATCTCTGCCTCCCACATACAGAATTATACTTGCTGCTGATAACCAGAGGTTGGGAAAGAGCTGGGAGATAACAGATCAGGTATTTTCACGAAAAGAGAATAACTCCTAAATGGAGAGAGGAGGTTGAAAGGGACTGAGGACCTGGGAGGAAAACCAGGGGAGAGGGGCATCCATACTAACATCCCAGCATCTTTTCTATCATCCTCCTCCTCCAATTCTACCCCTTGGGTATGACACTGGAGCTTACCTTGAATTCTTCTTTAAGTACGTGTCTCCTTCCATTTCCTATACATGTCCTTTTTTCTCTTCAGCATTTTAGACGGCTCTCTGTGTATCCATATTGACCTCTACATTCTTTCCATTTTTCCTTCTAGGAATTGTTCACTCTTCTATATTCAGTATCTCATTTCATAGGATATCCCATCTTTCATGGATGCCTTTCTCCTTCAGGAATTCAAACCATTGGATCCAACCTACGTTCCCTCAGAATTCATCAAAATCCTCTTTTCTGAAGTCCAGTGTGAAGGTCTGATTCTTCTCACTTCATCCTCCCCTAGATATCATGTATTCAAGGATAATATCATTGCTTTCTCCCAAACTATCAGTCACCTTCACTTTCTCAACCAATTCCATCTTATTGGTAAGGTTTAGCTACAGGATAGCAGACCCCTTACAGTATAATTTCTTCCACCTTGTGACAAATGAAGATGTTAGCAAGAGGATAAGAACATGTTGGTCCTCTGACTCCAGGCCAATTTAAGTTCCCAGAACATACCTCTTTGAAGGACTAATCATCTGATGGAGAAAGGCCTCATCCTTATCTTCTCTCTGCCCAGGCAGCCTATAATGGACTCCCACAATGGTGTCACTTTCTCCCCCCCCTTTCTCTCTCCTTTTATTCTTATGCAAACACTTTCAGCAGGATTTCCATTCTCTTAATTTGAAATTTCAGTGCAGCTAAATCATCATCATCATCATCATCATCATCATCATCATCATCATCATCCCATGCAACACCCCCAATCCTGTCTGTTGGATCTATTCTTTTTTGCTGTGCTATGTACCAATGGTGGATATTGTTCATCCAAGTTTCAGTAATGCCTACATTACTGAATATGTAATGTAATGAATATGAATACATCATATTCATCTTCCTGAGTTAGGATCTCTAGTTCTCCCTGCTTATTTCTCATACTCTGTCCATTTTGTAGAAACATCTGAGGCCCCTACTGGCCTCTCTGTGTAGTTTTGTGCAAACCCCTGAGTCCCCACCATGACCTCTTCCTTTGCCCTTTGTGGTCTGCCTTTTTCCCTCCAGTCCTTTGTTGCATATTTGATTCTGTGCTTTTGCCACCCACCCACCCACCTATTGTAGCAGGTGACTCTCCTAGCCCAACTCCCATGCAAATCTTCCCTATTTGCTTTCTTGGGTTGCAGATTCCCCAAAAAACACAATTGCTTTGATGTCCAGCTTGTGAAGAGATGCATGCTGCACACTTGTACCATAATGAGGGTACATAAATGTGCAGCAAGCATCCCCCTCACTAGTCGGATCTTCCCATAGGAAGAGGATGTGCAATTCACTGACCTCTGCTCTATGCATTATATATGGATAACAGCCATAGGCCATTCAGAATGTCATGTTCCTCTTGTGCTTTGTACATTCATTTGATGCAGTTCCCTTATTTTCACTCCCTGTCGTCCTTTATTTGTTCTCCCCAGTGTAAATATATGCAACTAGAAATATTTGGCTGCCGCCCTTCTGAATTTCCACGCTTCCTTTTCGTCATAACATTTACTGTAATACGAGGTGGGGTATGATTCCCATCCTCTTTTTTTTTTTTTAAGTTTGGTTTTGTTTATCTCTTGCAATATTGATCTTATCTCTCAAAGGAGAAGGAGGGACTGAGACCTCTGGTCACATGCCTTTATGCTACAGGGCCAAGATTTCATTCTTCCATCCCATTATCGTACCGTAGTACAGAGGGATGGTACAGGTTGTGGGGGGCCTATTTCTTTCACAGAATATTGTTAGGGGAAGGATACAATGTGAGATGCTCCCTGGAGATAAGTGGTAGCAGCAGTAACTACTATGCAGAAGGAGGGGCCAGGTGGACAGACTGGTGACATTTTGGGAAAGGAGATTTGACACTTCCAGCTTTTCATTTTCTGGGCTCCGTCCTGACATGCCACCATACTTTCTGACTTAACAGATATGAATTCTGGCTTGCTTAAGAGTCTATGGTTAAAATAAACCTTATGTACAACATGAGCCGAGCAGTCTCCTCCTAGGCCATAAACCCACTAGGATGGTTTAGGCAATGCTAGATATTCCCATCTAAACAATATCAATTTTTATTGCATTCATACATCAAGTTATGCCGTGGTTTGTTTTATCATAGTTTTATCATTAGAAAAAGCATAGCTGCTGGAATTCGTAGAACACATGGAACTAAAAAAAAAGAAACAAAAAAATATCCACATTTTAGCTTAAACGTTTTAGTTTAAATGTATAATTGTTCCAACTCTTGTCCTTCAAAAAGTATACATGAAACATAAGCTTTTAAAAATACTATTTAAAATTTAAGCCATCTTATTTAAAATATCTGTGAATTTGAGAAATCTTAGCCTAATCTACTTTACAGAGTTGTTTTGGGGATAAAATGGAGTGGGAGTGGAAAAACCATATACCATTTCAGAGTTTTTAAATATATGAATTGTGTATGTGTGTGTGTGTGTGTGTGTATGATTTTTTTATCCCACCTTTATTATGTTTATAAATAACTCAAGGCAGGGAACATCCCTATTACTCCTTCCTCCTCCTATTTTCCCCACAACAACAACCCTGTGAGGTGAGTTGGGCTGAGAGAGAGTGACTGGCCCAAGGTCACCCAGCCGGCCTTCATGCCTAAGGCGGGACTAGAACTCTCAGTCTCCTGGATTCTAGCCTGGTTCCTTCACCACTAGACCAAATTGGCTCTTATTAACAAACAATAAATTATTAATACATTATTTATTAATAATTATAGTATTTATTAAATAATGATCATTTATTAATAAATGAATTATTAATAAACAATATTAATGTTGTTTTCCATATATAGGATCCAAAGAATTCATTTAACTCTGTTGTTTCTACTTCATTAATAAGAAAAAGGTTGAACAAAACCTGTACCTTTCTTAGTATTCTTGCCTTTTTCATAAACAATTAGAAAATAAATCTCCAATAATTTAAATACCTATAGAAATGCTACTTTATCAGAGATATAAGAACTGAAGTACACCTTCAAACCTGAGTAAATATTTATTGGCATTTTCCCTCTTTCGCATTCTTTCCTACCAGAGGCTAATTAATCCTTTTGTTTATTCCCCTCAGACCATCTGCCTCAAAATTAAAGCATTCAGATATTTGCAATTTCAGCCTTGGAATGATTTCATCTACTACTCTGACGGGGATGGAAAAATATATTAAATAAACAAATAGGAACAGAAGGATTCTAAACGTTGCCTACAAACCGCCTCAGTGTGGGAAGCAGTGCGTTGATGAGGCATTTCTCTTCTGCCATGAGCCAGGGTGAAATTAAAATGGAGATGCCCACAAGAAATTGATGAAGGTTTGTGACAATTTGGCTGCTTCTGGATGTACCAATGAGTCAGAATCGCTGGAGATTCTGGTTTCTTGTGCACAAGCAGTGTGCTGATACAAGGTGTGATTGCATCAGTGGACGTAGTAAAATTAACAAGGAGATTAAACCTGTGCAATACTTTTGAACTGGTCCTACAAATAAAGCCAAAGACTGAATCCAGGGTCTGAAGCTAGTTTCCAATTCTTTCTTTGTTAGAAGAGTGAAAAGCCAGAATCTAGGTTCATATATAACAATGTTTTTGCTTCTAGTTCCAATTCAGTCAAAATATAAATTTAATTAATTAATCAATTAATTAATTTAATTAGAACGTTCAGTTAGCTGAGGAGCACTACTGCAGCATCAGAAGTAGAGAGGAGAAGCAGAGAAGGCTTGGACCTAACATTTAATTTGAGCAGATGCTGCACTCCCCAACTACATGGCATGGAATTAGCCACTTCCCCAATAATGTCTTTCTTTGTGCTCTTTAATTGTCTTTCATCTAAATGAATAGTCAGAAGAACTTAAGAGAAGAGCTGACAGGTCAGAACAAACGGTTGTCCATGTTCTTGTTGGAACATGAACATAGCTCGAAAGCTTCATTCACTTACAAATACCCATATGCCGTCTTTATCTCTAGTGGGTTTGATGCTTGCAATTCCCCTCTTTAATTGGTTGAAATATCCTTTTGTATAAACATTACCAAATCCTATCTTATTCTAGCCTGGGTCCTAGAACAATTATGGCCTCGAGAACTGCCTAGAATCGCCTCCTCTTGATCATCCAGTTATTGTCAGATTTTCTGCATGCTAGTTTAAAAACTGATCTTTGATTATTTTTGGATATCCGGGCCAGCAATCTGGTTCTATTTGCTCTCCAGGTGACCCCCATCTCTTTTGTATAGAGTTGTTTTCTTGTTTCCATATTTAGACCTCTTACTTCCAGCTGTCTATTTAGTCTTGTATATACAATATGTGACATTTCTGAAAATGCTGTAGGTTTACCATCCAACTTACAACTCAAACTTTATTTCTTCCGCCCAGAGATACATGGCTGCATTTCCGAATACCATTTATGCTGAAGGGTCCCACAGAAACTACATCCTCCCTTCTCCCAGAGTGCTCCATATTGTTTCAGCTGATTAATTAATTAATCAATTAATTTTCTATGCCGCCTTTATTATTTTTATAAATAACTCAAGGCGGGGAACATACCTAATACTCCTTCCTCCTCCTATTTTCCCCACAACAACCACCCTGTGAGGTGAGTTGGGCTGAGAGAGAGTGACTGGCCCAAGGTCACCCAGCCAGCTTTCATGCCTAAGGCGGGACTAGAATTCTCAGTCTCCTGGTTTGCCATTGGCTCCTTCCTAGGGCTGAGAGAGAGGGACTGGCCCAAGGTCACCTAGCCGGCTTTCATGCCTAAGGCAGGACTAGAACTCTCAGTCTCCTGGTTTCTAGCCCATTGCCTTAACCACTAGACCAAACTGGCTCTCCAAAGAAAATCCTGATTTCACCCCTCCCCATTCCTCTATCAATTCCAAATTATCAATTATCATTTCTATAGGTTCAAGTCAGATTTTTGTGTTAATTTAAAGCACCTGCATTTCTGCTCATATGGGTTTCCAGCTTTGCCTGCAACAAATAATAAACGCTTATGTGGCCAACAGCTCTTTTCTCATAAATTTCCTCTTTTTTCCTGCTACCCCCTTCCCCTCCCACTAAGACATAGCTTTTCAAACTGTGTGTCGTGACACTTTAGTGTGTCGCAACACACAGTTTGGTGTGCCGCAACACAACCCGGAAGCGGCGGTGGGGGTATGCATGGCGGCGGTGGCAGCATTTTAGCTTCCGCATTTTAGCGGAGGCCGCTGCCGCGGCCGCCGCCACCACACACCCCCACGCGCCACTGCCGTGCACGCCCACGCCCCCACGCGCGCCCCCGTGCTGCCGCTGCCACCGTTGGTGTGTCGCCAACAGCGGCACTTTGGAAAGCACTGCACTAAGAAATGGCTGTCTGGACACCTAGCATCAGATGAGAATTAAAGAAGACAGAGCTTATTTTAAGGTCTACTGCCAATTTTAGCACTTCTGCCTTGATAGAACATGTGATGGGATGAGATGACAGCAGTCAGTTTGCATAAAATGTGAGCAGTTTATGGCTAACCTTTTCACTAAACGTGACGAGCTTGTTCATTATGTACAATGTAGAATTCTAACATCTCAATAGGATATGGAATTATATCTTTGGTAATGTGTTGACAGGTAGGACAAGCTTGCTTGCTATACTTTGCAAAATGTTACCATGTAGCACAAGCACACCACAGCTGATTAGCTTGACTTTGTTAGCATGTACTATTTTGCAGATCTTTTGTTTTAATAGTCTTGTCTATTTCAAGACATTTTCTCACAAAAGCTCATAATGCAGTTGCAATCAATTAATATGAACTGCAAGAAAAGTATCTTCTTTTTTAGATCTATAAACAAGCTGAATAAAGACAAGATTGGGAACAAGATGACATGACTATTACCACCACTCAGTATTTTCTTGTTCCTTATACTTGCAATGAATCCTGATTATTTAATCTGTAAGAAAAGAATCTCTCTTCCCCAACCCAGTGCTTTCCAGATGCATTGCATTTTACCTTCCATAATCATTACAGGCAGTCCTCACTAAACAACCATTTGTATAGTGACAGTTCGGACTTACAACGGTGCTGAAAAAACCGACTATGACTGGTCATCACACTTACGACGTGATCACCATTTTCGAGCTTTCTGGCTGTCTTCTGGCAAGCAAAACCAATGGGGAACCGCATGATTCACTTAACAACCATGTGGTTTAATTAATGCCTGCAGTGATTCATTTAACGACCGCTGCAAAAAAAGACATAAAATCGGGTCAGATTCGCTTAATGACTGCTTCACTTAGCAACCAAAATTCTGGTCCCAATTGTGTTTGTTAAGTGAGGACTACCTGTAGTCAGTATGGACAGTGTTCATACCAGTTAGGAATTATGAAACTAGAAATCTGTTAGACACCAAAATGGGGAAGGGCTCTAGTCAACATTCTGTTTCCTACAATAATCAGCAAGATAATTTCAGAAAACCCTGCCCAACAAAATATTTCACTCCACAGTTCCCCATAGCAGTTGTTTCTGAACACTGATGTTCACTACAGCCATTATCGGTAATATCTGTTTATGGACTCAGTATTTTTCAGGAGCACCTTCTCTTCATTGAGACAGTAATATTATTTGGGGCTTGGGATGTCACAGAGAGATTTTCTGAAGATGCCCTCTATTTTTGTAATAATTAAACTTCAAGTCATCCCATGAAAGTGATTAAAAAGAGATTAAGGAAATGTAAAAGAAAGTTCTATCTTCGTAAAATGTAGAACTGTGTGCCACATGATGATTACCACTAACTCAAATGGCCTTAAAAGAAAGCAAAACAAACTGATGAGGGATAAAGCTGTCAATGGCAACTGATCATGATAGCTATCTCCAATATCTGAGAAAGGACAAAGAGTGCTATACTCCTACAGGAAGGATTCATGATGGATTTCTTTTCAGGTGGAATGGCTGGATCTACAAGGATAGAATTTGGCGCAGCACAGCAGGCATGTAATTCCAGAGTCTGCCACTTTCAAAATCTTTCTGAGCCAAATGTTGCCCCCAAATTGTGCACCAAATGCCTAGAGTTACTGAAAACATTTTTATCCTGCATTTCTGCTGCAAAGTACCCACAGGACTCCAAAAAGAAACTACTGGGGGAAGCTGCATGGAAGAAGCTTGTCCAATATTAGATTAGGGATAATTCCATATGAACAAAAATATAGGGTTTTTTTAAAAAATCCCCCACTCCTTTGAATTCACAAGGATGTAGAAGGAAGTGTGAAATTGACCCTAACTGAACATAGGGTGGTCTGAACATCCCTACATTCCTGTCTTGAATTTAGGCTTCTGAGGCATCTAAATGGCTATTTTGGGGGAAGAGACTGGAAGAATCTGTGGTTTGATCCAGCAGGGCTCTCATGTACTTTCATATATTCATTTATTTGCTCAATACGTTTTAAAAATTTTCTGGTCATCACTCAATCTCATGGCACTAGAGTCACAGAGAGGAAGACTTCTTTTTCAACTTTTTCCCTTTATGCAGGGCTGCATAAACTTCTCTATTGTCTCTTTTCTTTTCCTTTCCAAATAGTTCTCCCTGTCTCAGAATCAATGATGTCATCACTGACATGACTCCCTCCAGAATTATTCTGGAAAAAAGTGTTGGTTCTCCTATCTCTTTTAGTTGTACTTTTAGAGAAGACATTTGTCTTGGATAATCCCCATTCACTCAACATGTTTTGTAAAGGAGAAATTCCCAGCAATTTGTGCCTAAGAACAATATTCATTTTTTTGACCTTAGAAATAAAAGACAAAGCATCAGGCCAGAGATAAGTATCTTTATAAAGGGCATTGAAATCTAAGAAACTAAAGCAGGCTCTTCAGCAGATGATCATTTGTATTTTCAGTCCGGTGACAACGATAGATATAATCGTTCTAGAGACTTTTAGCAGTGCAGAGAGAAATTTTCTAGGGCTGAATTTTTTGGTTTGATTATTTAAATTTGTTTATTTTAAATTTTCTACTCAAAGCACACTCAGAGCAGAATGTTTGATACATCTTCATCAAAAATGTTCAGTGGTAGAAGTTGCCAATTGATCAGGTGTTTTGCATAGAGTATCCTAGTGTTGGCAGTTTCACCCAAGTCCAAGGGCAGATTCCTTTTCAATCAAACGGCATAATCAGTCAAAATATTATGTGATGTGGCACAAACAGGAGCATAATCCATGGAGTCTGCTGGTCTCTGTCTTGATATAGTTTTTGGATCCAAAACTTTATAAGTTACATGTGTTTGGAGAAGCTGCATCGCAAAATATATACTGTATTTGGGAATATGGGTGCAAATTCCATACATTGAAGAAAGTTACATTTGACAACTCTTACAACTTTCATGACACTTTTTTAAACTGTGGGGGAAAAAAATGGACAGAGCAGACTACATTTGAATAGAACTGATTAAATTTAGAATCTGATCTCACCAGAAAGAATAAAATTATATTACGCTCCTTCTTCCTATAGGGCTTTTAGCTGTTCAGAATGGGGTCTTTTAATGAATGGGAGGAGCCTGCGTTATTAAATGTAAAGACTTGGTTAAGCAAACTCCCCTTCCTATTTTTTTGCATAATCAACACACACACACACACACACACACACACACACACTCTTACTTCATTGAATCTAGTAGCCCTTTCTTTTTCTCTTAATAATCTTGGGTCTACTTTACAACAACTTGGCAGAGAAAGCATCTCAGTCGCCTGCTGTCCTTGCTATAGTATTGTTTTCCATGCTCCCCAACTAGACCGGGTTTAAATTAGATTTTCCTTAAACACTTTAGATATCCTTGCTGAACCAGAATGTTTGGTCTCTCTTATTTTTGACTGATTTCAGCCACACAGCACAAGCCCAGCGTGCTGTACTTTTAGTTCACTGCATTTTTTTCTCTCTAAAAGTATGGATGTGCTCCAACAAGCCTGTGCATGGATTAAGTGGCAGAACAAAACAGAGTTGGTTCACACAATATCACAAAATTGTTGGTATTAGGTTGGTTAAGATCGCCCTCTTGGATTTTCTATTTAATTTATAATAATAAGTAGTTATATATTGTATTTTTATATTTTATAATAGAATTTTAATCTTTATGTTTGTAAACCGCCCAGAGTCCCCTTTGGGGGAGATGGTGCGGTGATAGAAGTTTAATAATAATAAATAAATAAATAAAATGGCTATCAGGATTTCTTTATGGCTGGATTCAAAGGGCGCACGTGGGCATACATGGCCATTGATTAAACCAAACTACAAACAGCAAGCCTGACGTGATTGTTTTCTTGGTCATTCAACCCATGCACACATATAATAGCCAATAAAAGATGAGGATGAGAAGAGACGTACATTGCAACTAATAAGTAACACTCTGCCAAATGTTAGAAATTCTCCAAGTTATATCTGAAGGCAGATGGAGCAAAAAGTAAGAGAGGGTGAACCCCAAAGCAAGACTAGAATGGAATGTAGGAAATCTCACTTGTTAGTTACTATTGAGATGCCACAGGCAATGATGGGAATGCTTGCAATCTGCAACAGAGCCTAGTTTTTCATGTTTCCTTACTGCTACTGGATCATTTTAGAAGGTGACTCCCCCAGGTAGAAGGTCCCAGATTTTCCAAGCACAAGCTGGTATTTTTGTCTTCTAGTTTGCTAATAGTATCACTCATGGCCACACTAGTGATCTTCAATTTAGATATAGGAAATGATTATAGGCTGTCATATTTGCAGGCAATTGGAAAGTTACCGTAGATATTATTTTTGCAAGATGTCAATATACATGACTAACGCACTGTAAGCAGAAAAGAGGGGCAGAAGACTTGGTAGCAGAAAGATGGGGTTTTGTTGTTTATTTGTTTAGTCGCTTCCGACTCTTCGTGACTTCATGGACCAGCCCACGCCAGAGCTTCCTGTCGGCCGTCACCACCCTCAGCTCACCCAAGGTCGAGCCCGTCACCTCCAGAATATCATCCATCCATCTTGCCCTTGGTCGGCCCCTCTTCCTTTTGCCTTCCACTTTCCCTAGCATCAGCTTCTTCTCCAGGGTATCCTGTCTTCTCATTATGTGGCCAAAGTACTTCAGTTTTGCCTCTAATATCATTCCCTCAAGTGAGCAGTCTGGCTTTATTTCCTGGAGTATGGACTGGTTTGATCTTCTTGCAGTCCAAGGCACTCTCAGAATTTTCCTCCAACACCACAGTTCAAAAGCATCTATCTCCCTTTGCTCAGCCTTCCTTATGGTCCAGCTCTTGCAGCCACAGGTTCCTATGGGGAATACCATTGCTTTAAGTATGCGGACCGTTTACTCTGAGTCTCACGAAAGAACCTGGTCATTCCCTACATGGCTGGTGTGTCTGAAAAGATAAAACGGATATTTGGCAAACACCACATACCTGTATATTTCAAACCCACCAACACACTTAGACAGAGGCTTGTACACCCCAAAGATCAAACTCCAAAACACAAGAAAAGCAATGTAGTTTATGCAATCCAGTGCAGTGAGGAGTGCTCTGAACTCTACATTGGAGAAACCAAACAACTTTTGTACAGGAGGATGGCCCAACACAGGAGAAGTAACACCACAGGACCAGAGTCAGCAGTTTATCTTCATTTAAAGGAAAAAGGACACGCATTTGAGGACATTAATGTTCACATTTTAGACAGAGAAGATAGGTGGTTTGAGAGAGGGGTCAAGGAATCCATTTATGCCAACTTGGAAAATCCTTCCTTGAATAGAGGTGGGGGCCTCAGGCACAATCTTTCTCCCATCTTTCTCCCGGCTCTGTCTTCTGTGCCTAGGAAGATTAAGACCATTTCACAAGCTCAACAGCAGCATGGTGATCTTAACGATCCTCCTTTAGATAATAAAAGGACTTAAAATAACATCTCAATATAACCATGACCCCAGGTGTAAGGTCACACAGCTACCTAGAAACATATTTAGGATTCCCTTACCAACTTTGCTCAGACTGAAGAAGCGCCTTGGATAAGGAGCGAAACGTTTCCACTGAGAAAATAGAAATCCAGTTGACATGATTCAAGCTACAGACAATTCCACCTGGATGACTGAGAACCTTCATAGACATAGTATGAGAGTGTTTCCTTCCTTCCTTCCTTCCTTCCTTCCTTCCTTCCTTCCTTCCTTCCTTCCTTCCTTCCTTCCATCCATCCATCCATTATTTTATGGAGGATGGGTGATAGGTAGCACTCAGCACCTATCACCTTCTGTAGTCCTGGGGTGAACTATAAGGCAACATGGCCTTGTTTACTTTTTGGATGGTTCCCTTTGGAAGAAACTTGAAATGTTTTCTGTTTTGTTCTATTGCAACTCAGCTTACTCAGACAGAATGTTCTGAGTGGGTATATTTTGTCCTAAGCTTGAAACAAAACTACCACTACTACTACTATTACTGGTATTATTATTATTATTCCTTATACACAACAATGTGAAATCACAGCTGCCAGTTCTTTAGTTGGTGTTGGCCTTCATTCACATCGAGTTCTTCCCAAGAACCTAGGATGTCGTAATGTATCAGCGTAGCATATCTGCGGATCCAAGCAGTGTGGCCTTTTGTAATTGACAGATGGAAATTTTGTCAATGCACAGATTTTCTAAGTGCTGTCCAAGGTTTTTTGGTATGGCACCCAGTACAGGAACCACCACTGCCAGTTGATGCCATAATTTTTCAACTTCGATTTTCAGATCTTGATACTTTGAGATCTTCTCCAATTCTTTGTCTTCTATTGTAGAAGACAATAATGGTGAAGGTTCCCCCCGCACATTTGTGCAGTCATGTCCAACTCTAGGGGCTGGTGCTAATCTTCGTTTGTTAGCTGAAGAGCCAGCGTTGTCCAAAGACGCTTCCACGGTCATGTAGAAGTGTGGTATTGCCACATCAATTACCAATATGTTCTTTTTTTCAACCAGTTAAATCAGGTGTGTTATGCGCCAAGACTTTATCAGTTTGTATTTGGAAATCCCACAATCTTTTAACCTGCTCATTTTCAACTACTTTTTCAAGCATACTGTATGTTCCCACCAATTTTTCATTACTGGCACATGATAATTTTTACAGATGTTCCAGTGAATCATTTTGGCAACTGTGTTATGTTATTGTTTATAATCAGTTTGTGCAAACTTCTTGTGCCTGTTTCTTCTGCTTCTTTGCATAATCTGCACTTTGAATTATTTGACGATTTTTCAATTCTGGCCTTGATTGCCTTAGTTTGAATAGCTTGCTCTTGAGCAGGCAAAATCAAGCCTTCAAGTAAAATAAAAATCAAGCCTTTAGTAAGCTGCAACTCAGCTTATTCTGACAGAATGTTCCGAGCGGGTGTCCTAAGCTTGAAACAAAATAATAATAATAATTTATTATTATTATTATTATTATTATTATTATTATTATTATTTTGTGCACACCCTTCTTCTACATGGGCACCAACTGCACACTTCTATAATACTTTACATATCCCATTACTGACCCCTCTAGTTGAAAACAGATTTGGGACTTATGCATAAGTGAGCTTCACCGGACAGTTAATTGTACGCGAAATTTGGACTGTTCAGCATGCATGGAGCCAGAAGATATTTATTCATATTTAAAGGTCAGATTGGCTTCATTCATTCAACCCTTGAGTTTGCTATGGTCACTTGAAGGTGAATCGAACTTACTACATGTCCAGAGACTCAGCTTTACAAGGCATCTGGCTGCAAAAAGCCACAAATAGAACCTGCTTCAGATCCTGCCCCCAACATGGGAACGCCAGGGACTTAAATCGAGGCATGGAAATAAAAGTTGAGGCAGAGCCAGCATTTACTTCCTTGTCCCTCTTCTACATGAGTAAATACCTTGTTCGGTTTGCCTGCCTGAAGAGCTGGTTTGGTTTCTACTTTAGCTGTTGCCTTTTGGTGGGAGATGCAGCCAAGTGATTCCTATGGCCATATTTATTCCATCAAGCGTGTGTGGGTGGCTGGAAATAAAGTAATAAAAGCGATGCATTTGTCAAATGCAATATAAATATGTCCGAATTGCAGACAAGTAATCTAAGGAGAGTACAACACCCCCACCAACACAGGCAGGACAAGCCAGGGTATATAAACAGAGAGCAAGTCCCACTCCCTTTTCGCACTGAAGATGTTGCCTAGCCTGGCAATGAAACGTCTGCGAGAAAACAACAAGGCTCAGAGAGCACCATGGACTCCACAGACAAGTAATCAAAAGAGACCCGTGACATTCATTATAGTAGTTTTTTTTCCATTTGGAGCATTAAAATAATCTTCAAAATGACAACAGCTCATCTCAGGAGGCGGTAGTATTTCTTTTACTATTGAAACTTTTGAGTTGGCCACGCCAGGAACAGGAAGATGGTGCAAAGTTTTAACAGTGCACGGAGCGTGTGTTTAGCGGCGAACAATACGCGCCGTTGAGTCATCAGCTCGCTTTTCCTGGGCTACCTCCGCCACATCTGTACGGCTGTGGGGAGGGAACGCCTTTTTCTTCCCATCGGCCTTCAGAGGCAGAAGCCTCCCCGAGCCGAGGGCGGTGCCAAGTTAAAAGCGAAGTGACTTTTCGTCAGCGGAGTTCCCCCGAATCTTCCTGGCGTACCTTTTCCCTTCGTTACGCCCACCCCCATTTTCAACGCTTGCTGGGGAGGTTCCGGGAAAGGCGGAAGAAGAACTTGGCGATCGGGCATCCGAGCCAACGAAGGACAGTCTTCCCACGCCGGTAAGTTTTTCCCGAGAGGGAGATGCCCGAGTCGGTGTGTTCGCTTCGGAAACGGGACGTGCCCGTAGCGAATTGGTCGGTTCCTTTGCCGAAGAGGAATCCCGAGGGGCGCAGCGACGGGAAAGCGAAAACGCAGCGAGGAGGTTTGTGCGTGTTTCTGGCGTCCCTGGCATTGCCGTTTGCGGGTGCGTGTGATTTCTGCGCGGCCGCGGTGCCCGGCTGAAGCTGTGCGTTGAAAAGTTTTCCGAAGGCAGCTTTTTACAGAAAAAAGGAAAAGCACCTTGCCCGTTGCTCCTTGGTGCTCGCCTGCCATACAGTCCAGAGCCCTCACGGATTTAGAGTGGCTTTCCCTTGTAGCCTGTTGCTACCTTTTAAGCAGGAACTTGAAAACACCAGACACATTGCAGGCATGAAAATGCCCCTGCAGAAATTATTTTAGCCGATCTAAAATAACTAACTCGGAATTAGCCCCTATTCCCGTTACAAACTGTAGCTGTCTTGTTCTACTGTTTTAGCGATATGGCCGTTCCTTTTTAAGATAGTGATCTCTGCTGATGTGTACAGGAAGTGTTGTGGTTGCTTTAAATAAATGAGCAGAAGTATGGAATCGTGTTATAGTCAAAGGTGAGGTAGGTTGTAATCCCTGTTTATGCTGTTTGGAAGCCATGCAAGTCCTGGCTTACTGTGAATAAGGCATACAATGTATTTGCACCTGCTTGGTTCCTCCCGCTATCATAAACTGCTAAATATACCAGAAGCCATGGACACCGTTTTAGCCCAATGCCTAAATGAGTGAGGATTGCAATGCCCACAAGAGAATTAAAAGAAGGCACAAGTTTGCCTTAAAAATGACATATGCTGATTTACATATGTAGATGCAAATTTAGAAGTAGTTACTGTAATTTAATTGAAAATGCGATACATTGGCATAACAGGGAAGACGGCCAAGTAACCAATGAGCAATTTCAATCTATTGTTATGATTGTTTGGACCTGTTCAGCCCTTCAGGTAGAGTCACAGAAAGTTTATCCACCTTAGAAAAGAATAAGACTTTCTTCTGAGTAAACTAGCATAGCATTGTACTGCGTGACATATTTACGGTTTATGTTTAAATGGTTCAAAATGAAATTGGTTTATTACTACTAACATATTAACTGGCTGATTTCAGTAAAACTTACATTTGGGCACTTACAGTTATACAGAAGTTCCCACACTTAAGTTGTGATTTGTTTTAATAAAGTCTGTTCAACAAGCTGCAGTGGCAGGGCGCAGGCACAAACTATGATTTACAAATATTGTAGTGGGTTCAACCATTTAATGACTTAGTGCAGAAGTAGACAACCCAAGGCTCCAGACTCCTTTTAACTCCCCAAAGTTATTATCACATGGTACAGGAGAAGGAGAAAATCCGTTAAAGACTTGAGGGATGAGTAACAAGATTAACACTTAAATAATTAAAGTAGGACAAAATGTCCTAGTTCTACCATTTTGAATAGAAAAGCCAATCTAGGATCTTAAGGGGCATGGCGGGGGGGGGGGGAGAGCAAGGATGTCAGAAAAGTCAAGATGGGGGCTGTGACTGCAGATTCAAAGCCCCATCCTTTTTTTTAATGTTTATCCACCCTTGTGGACACCCCTGGCCCTGATAAAGTTCCAGCGCCTAGCTTCATATGACTTGTGAATCCAAGAGGAGGCTGAATGCCTGTAAGTTGCTCTGAAATGTCCCCAAAAGCCGAGTCAAGGTGTTGGGTTATCAGGAGCTTGATTAAATGAGGAACGACAGCATTGAAAAATGTGTTTATAAACAGCATTAGGAAAAGTGAAGGCAAATCGTCCAAGGAGGTCACGATGGTTGCACACACAACATACATGAAAAAGGTGGAGCTTCTACTGCCCTGTCATGGCTGCCGTCTTGACTTTTTTGACCATACCCTATCGAGACACCTGATATCATCCTTAGTAGAAGAATCCAACGTTTGCTGCAAGGTTGATGATGTCTCGTCTTGGCCCTTTTCACTCCCACCTAAGTTTTGCTGCTTCGGGAGTCTTTCTGATACAGAAAACCACAAGATAAAACTGAGTAAAGCATAGCCTGGAAATGAAACCAAATCAGCATCATGGGGACAGAGAGTAAAATTAGGGTTGCTGGGTTATTTTGATGGTGCTGTATATACTCTTCTAACTGGAACAATATATTGGATTATAGCCTGCACATAATGAAGTTAATAGAAATTTAACCATCTAGATTTTGTAACTGTTACTTCCATCTACTTGTGCAGCTTAGTGATCTGATGCTCTTCACTGATGATTCTGCATTGCTCATATCCTGCTTTCATTTTCATCATTTTATTTTCAAGTAGCCCAAACAGCAGATTTTGTAACAACATAAAGGAAATTAATGTGACTTATTTTATACGTCAAAGCATTCTAGCTGGCGAACCATTTCTCAGACTGCTGAATCTGGCCATCATGCATGTACATTTTAGTGACTTTTGTTTCTGTTATGAGAAGCTGAACTTAACTTGGATGTGAGTTCTGCAGGGAAAGCAGCAGAGTCACACTTTTTAAGCACATGTTTTTATATGAGAAAGAGAAGCTGGCACTATTTCAACAGTTTCAGTCACTGCATTTTTCATCTTTGCCCCTCATTATTCCCTCAAGGGAAGTTGGGATTAACTCCTTTTAACTCGCCAACAAATCTTGATTTTCTTGCAAATGAATTTTGTGCAGTAAATGGCTAGACATATTTCATTTTAATGAAATTCTTATATTGATTTTGCTGTGTTTCAAGCTTTGCTATTAATACTCTCAAGGGAGATTGTTCTGAATTTCAGGATATTGACCTGTCTTTAAAAAGTTCCACTACATGAGCCATTGGCAACAGATAGGGTTATCATAACTGTTCTCCACTGAACCTTGAAATATCAAAGAGCTACAGACCTCCCCTTTTTTCCTTTCCTTTTTTATTTCTTTTCTTTTTTTTTGCTGTTGTCCAAAAGTTTTGGAATCAGTATGTACCCTTGAAGAAAGTCTTCAAGTAAAATCCTAAATAAATTCCTGTATAGTCTAGTCCAGCCTTTCTCAACCTTTTGATCCTTGAAATATATTTCAGGCCTCGGGGAACCCCTGCACATTCAGGCTCAAATACAGGCCAGAAGTTACAAAGTTATTACACTTGTTTCATGGGTAGGCCTGTATATATACATCAAGTGTTCTTAAACTCAAAATAAAGAATGAAACTTACCTCTTTAATGGGAAGTGGCCCGAATTTGAAATATTTTTTTAAGTAAATCGTGATCTCCCAGGAAACCCCTAGGGGCCTCTCACGGAGCCCTAGGGTGCCACGGAACCCTGGTTGAGAAACCCTGGTCTAGTCCTATGCATGGTTACTCATAATTTTTGTCATATATATATAGGAGAATCGTTTTCAGTTCAGAATTGTCTCCTTTTTGGATAAATATGAGCATGTGATATACTGAGACTACAGTTTCACATGCGTTCATCTGACGACAGCAGTGCTTTGGATTGAAAACGGAAAAATGTAATTCAGAGTGTGCATGGGTGTGTACTCAGCCCCTCCAAGCAGCTGCATTTTTTTCTCCCTGGGCATGCGCAGCTGCCATGTGATCCTGGGAAAAGACATGCTTGGTTTGAAGTGTCCTCAATAGGAGCATGTGCGAGCTCCGAATTACATCTTGTCCTTCAAAGCTGAAACACTGCATAATCCTAGAAAACATGTCACGCTAAACTCAATGTAATATTAATCCTTTCATTGCATGCTATGTCTCAGTGGTTCCTGGTCTCCAAATTGCTGTTTCTCCTGGAGAGTTGGTCCCAGGAGCAGCTTTTGGGTGACACCATGTGACAGAGAGAAGGAGTTCAACCTTCTACTTCTTCTCCAACTTTGAGCCAGATAGGAGAGTTCTACTTTTCTAAAGCAAACTGCATTTAATGGAACGTGGCTTTCCCCTCACCCATTGCTTTTTGTGAAGAAGATTTGAGATATGAATTCTGTTTTATAGGATGGATTTTTCAAAGTTGCATTTTGCCTGTTTGTATTGATTCGGTTGCAGCTTACAGCTTGTGTTACTATGCTTAATGAGAAGTTTCTGCAAGTACATTCCTCAATATACTGCACTGAAAGAAATTCTGTTGAAATCAGTATCTTACTGTTACAAGAATTGCCATTAGGAAATTAGGCAAAGGGTTATTTAGTGCTATACAAATGTAAGATTGGATAGAAATATTCAGATTAGAATATCAGGAATGCTGCTACCTTCACATTTTTCATTTGAATATACTGGAAAAGAGATTGATAACTGATAGCCCAGATGCAGGTATTCAGAATGCAGGAATGATTCAGGAAAAAAGGTCTTTTCATGTACATTATCAAATATAGGCCAGAAGTTACAAAATTATTATATTCGTTTCATGGGTAGGCCTGTATGTATGCATGAACAGTGTTCTTAAAACTAAAAATAAAGAATGAAACTTACCTCTTGAATGTGAAGTTGCCCGAATTTGAAATCATTTTTAAAATAAATTGTGATCTCCCAGGGAACCCCTAGTGACCTCTCACGGAACCCTAGGGGGCCACGGAACCCTGGTTGAGAAACCCTGGGTTAGACCAATGAGTTCCGTTGCTTCATCTCACTTCTGCTGCACATGGATCATCTATGGCTCTTGCGCCTGTACTTCTTTTTGGAGGCAAGGCTATGGTCAGAGAAGAATAATCCATGTTGCAGCATGAAACTAGGACATGTCAAGAGATAGCAGAGAAGGACAAAGAAGGAAGGAACACACTGTACAAACTAATGGACTTCCAAACCAGATCTGTCTCTCTTCCTGGGCTAGTTGCCATAGCAAAGGATGAAAAGTAGCTGGCAGGGGTTAGGGACGGGAACAAAACCCCATGATTGCGACCTCTGAAAAACTTCATTTGAACTTAGGTTGAAAAAGCAATAGTTTAGGAAACATGGAGCTAACTTTATGCAAAACCTTTACCTGTTTGTGCAGAGTTCAGTGAATATGAGTTCTTCTTAGCAACAGCTGTGTTGCTATGGGCACTATTTGATGATTGAACACAATTCTATTAAAATAGCAAAGCTAAGACATCACTGCTTATTAAAATTTTATCATGTTTTATTATTATTATTTCCATGTTTGTGTAAGCAAGAAATCGTGGATATAAGGTAGCTTTATGAGGCAGATATATAGTTCCATCCTCGTGTGTGTGTGTGTGTGTGTGTGTGTGTGTGTGTGTGTGTGATAGAGAGAGGGGGGGGGGAATGTTATGTACATAATCGCATGACTGGCAGCCTGCTCTTTTGTTTGTTTGCTTAAGATTAAAGTATTGTAGCAAAGAACTGAGACCACAGAGTGGAAGGCTAGAGTGTCAAGTTCTCTTCTAGAAGACCTCTGGGTCTTCACATTCTGGAGCTATCCTGCTTTGGGATATTGGCTTGGTAGTTCCTACTGCCATCACCTATCTTCACCTGTCATCTACTTCTTAACTCTGGTGTATGAAAAAAAATAGGCCTCTCACAACCTGTACTGCAGAGCTTTCCAAACCGTGTGTCGGGACATGTTAGTGTGTCGGCTGCACTGTCTGGGTGTGTCGCGGCTGCTGCTGCCTCTGAGCCCTGCCAGGATTCCACGCAGGTCCTAGTGCCTGCCTTGTGCCTTGCTGCCTCCAAACCTGCCCTGCCAGGATTCTGCGCAGGTCCTAGTGCCTGCCTTGTGCCTGGCTGCCTGCAAACCTGCCCTGCCAGGATTCCACGCAGGTCCTAGTGCCTGCCTTGTGCCTGGCTGCCTGCAAACCTGCCCTGCCAGGATTCCGCGCAGGTCCTAGTGCCTGCCTTGTGCCTTGCTGCCTCCAAACCTGCCCTGCCAGGATTCCACGCAGGTCCTAGTGCCTGCCTTGTGCCTTGCTGCCTCCAAACCTGCCCTGCCAGGATTCCGCGCAGGTCCTAGTGCCTGCCTTGTGCCTTGCTGCCTCCAAACCTGCCCTGCCAGGATTCCGCGCAGGTCCTAGTGCCTGCCTTGTGCCTTGCTGCCTCCAAACCTGCCCTGCCAGGATTCCGCGCAGGTCCTAGTGCCTGCCTTGTGCCTTGCTGCCTCCAAACCTGCCCTGCCAGGATTCCGCGCAGGTCCTAGTGCCTGCCTTGTGCCTTGCTGCCTCCAAACCTGCCCTGCCAGGATTCCGCGCAGGTCCTAGTGCCTGCCTTGTGCCTTGCTGCCTCCAAACCTGCCCTGCCAGGATTCTGCGCAGGTCCTAGTGCCTGCCTTGTGCCTTGCTGCCTCCAAACCTGCCCTGCCAGGATTCCACGCAGGTCCTAGTGCCTGCCTTGTGCCTTGCTGCCTCCAAACCTGCCCTGCCAGGATTCTGCGCAGGTACTAGCGCCTGCCTTGTGCCCTGCTGTAAGTGTGTGTCGCGAAATGATGCCCTGCTGTAAGAGTGTGTCATGAAATTATGCATGTCTAAAAAGTGTGTCACCAACATGAAAAGTTTGGAAAGCTCTGCTGTACTGTCTTTCTGGTGAATAAAAGGTAAAAATACTTTTTTTAAAAAAATGGTAGAACAGTACAACCTCCTAGCCCTGAAGTATACAGATGTGTGATTAGATGACCCTAACCCTTTTCTTCTGTCCTTGGGAGACCGATCAATCTCACAAGAGATAAACAAAAATCAAATGTTATTTAAAAACAAAGGTTAAAATATAAATATTTATAAAATATGAAAAAAGCCCTTTAGGTATTAAAATGTAAACATTCAAAGATAACCAACAGTAAATTTCAGATCTATTCAGATCACAGGAAAACAGCTGGTTAAAGAAGTGTGCAAAAGAAAATCCAGTGCTCCAGGCAGACCACAGGATGGTGCTGGACTGCTGCAACGGAGCGATTCCTACCAGTATCTCAGAAAAGATGCTGCACAAAAGTTCCAAATTATATTAATAATAATATTAATATTAATACATCTTGGGATTCCAAGATGGTGACCGAAAGCAGATGCCGGCTGTTGCTCTGAGGGGAAGACTCCCATTTTTTTCTAACCCTCCCCCCAACGTCACTATTGGTTGGGGTCCTGGAAGGAGGTTTTGAGGGTGCCTGACCCTTACATCTAATGGGCCAGAGCAGAACGGAGCTCCTGAATGGAGCGACGGAGCACGGTAAGCCTGGGCGATTCCTGGGTGATTCCTGTAGCACAGCGCAGACCTGACGGTGTGTCAGGAGATCTCGGCAGCGTGGAGAGCCTGGCAACGCGGATAGTAAATAGTGGGCCTGGAGCAGTTTGTCAGCTGGGAGGCGTGGTGGAGCAGTTTTGCGACGCGGCAGACCAGCGGCGTCATGAACCGGTGAACCGGCCTTGGAGGGCCAACGTGGTGGTGCGGGTTAGCGGTGCAGCGGTCTGACGGTGCAGTGCAGCAGACCAGTGGCACGGCACAGAGGACGCAGCAGACCAGCGGCATGGCGCAGCAGGCCAGTGGTGGGGCAAACTGGCAAACAGGTGAATTGGCTTCAGAAGGCCAGCTGAGGGGTGTGGGTTGGCGGTGCAGCAGACCAACAGCATGGCGAACCGGCCTTGGAGGGCCAGACTAGTGGAGCAGGTTGGCAGCACAGCAAAGCAGCTGCATGGCGAACTGGTGGTCTGGCCTTGGAGGACTAACCCAGGAGAATGGTTCAGTGGCGCAGCAAACTGGTGGCGCAGCAAACCGGCGGAACAGCCTGGAAGGGCCAGCCGGGTAGATCGGTTTGGCGACGCAGCGGACCAATGGACTTGCCTGGGAGGCCCAGCCGGGCAAACACAACAGACTCGGGTATCCAGCGTGATGGACTTGGGCGGGGAAGGGGATGAGCTGGAGCCCTTGGACAGAACGGTGGGCTTGATTAATATCAATACCTTGAGGTGGCAGGCCTTGGTGGCAACGAACGGGCCTGAATTGAGAACTCTGTCATCCCCTAGCAACCTACCCAGAGTCGGTGGAGAGCCATTGAGGCCCCTCCAGTGTGAGTGTGGGACTTCCTCCTGGGGGTGAGAGACGAGAGGGGGGAGCCCGGGAGTCTTGAATAGTATGAGAGAGCACTCACCTCCTGAGTGACAGGAGGTGAGAGGAAATGAATGAGATGCCCCCCTGATGACCAGTGAGAGAGGCCGAGCGGGGGGCATAGTGAATGGGTTGGTGATGGCTAGGGTCTGACAGTGCCGAGAGCATGAGCTGGTGCGCCGGAAGACCTGCCATTGACCTGTGGGTAATTGAGCATGTGTGAGGGTGTGTGAGTGGATGGAGGGACCTCTATTTTGAACTAGGGACTCCGGAGGTCCAGGATCAGAGGCTAATGTATCGGGAGTCTCTGGGGGAGGTAGGGCGAGTCTTATCATTGAGGTGGTGACGGGTAGGGGATGCTATGGTGGGAGCCGGAGCGCAGGCCATCTTCAGGGAAGATGCCCCCAGTGTTTGTTACCAGTGGCGTGTTCTGGCCCTCTGTGCTCAGACCCAGGCCCTGGACGGCGAATTCATAGGGGCCCTGGTTTCCAGCTATTGCTGCTTAATTCCAGGTCAGTTAACGACAAAGTCCCCCTCATATGTGATCTGACCACTGAGGAGGGGGCAGACCTGGTGTGTATTACCGACACCTGGCTGGGCCCTGAGGGGGGTGCCCCTTTCGGAAATGTGCCCAGCTGGGTTTACGGTATGGCATCAGCCAAGACATCAGGGCAGGGGAGGCGGGGTGGCTGTTGTCATCCGAGAGTCTGTGGTGGCCTTCAGGGGTATTGCTCCGCAAGTGGCTGGTTGCGAGACCCTGTTTCTCAAGTTGGGCTCCCGAGAACAGTTGGGAGTGTTGCTACTGTACCAGCCTCCCTGCTGCGTGGCAACCTCCCTGCCTGAGCTGCTGGAGGCCGTCTCGGGGTTGGCTGTGGAGTTCCCCAGGCTTATGGTCCTGGGGGATTTTAACTTGCCGTCCCTGGGATGTGCCTCGGAAGCGGCTCGGGAGTTCATGGCTACCATGGCAGCCATGGGCCTGTCCCAGATTATTCAGGACCCGACTCGAGACAGTGGTCTCACCCCGGACTTGGTTTTCTTGTCAGAGCAATGGCAATGTGATCTGAGTGGAGAGTTAGATCTGTCCCCGTTGTCATAGTCAGACTACGCCCTGGTGACCTTGAGATTCTCTTGTGCCACCCCACTCGGCAGGCAGGCAGAACCCATTTGATTGGGCCGCCCCCGGTGACTTATGGACCCAATGAGGTTCCAGAGGGAGCTGGGGTTTATACCCGAGGATCTGTTGCACGGTCCAGTGGAGGTCCTGGCCGCAACCTGGAATAGGGAAGCAGCCGGGGCCTTGGACAGGATTGCACTTGTGTGACCTCTCTTGCCCCATTCAACCCATCACTCCCCATGGTTTATGGAGGAGTTGAGGGTTTTGAAGAGGGTTAAGAGATGTCTGGAGCGCTGGAGAAAGACGAAGACTGAATCTGACTGAACACAATCTAGAGCCGCTGTTAAGGCCTACATTGTGGCGGTAAGAGCGGCAAAACATCAATATTTCTCCATTCTTATTGTGTCTGCAGAATGCCACCCAACGACCCTGTTTAAGATTACTAGATCTCTTCTGGGTCAAGTAAAATCTGTCACCCATCTACAGGGCCATTCAGAAGAGTTTTCAGAGCATCTGCAGGATAAAATCGCTCAGATCCATTCCAAGTTGGACTCTAAGCGTGAAGCACACTCTGGGGAGATGCTGGGGGATCATACTTACCCTGTTATCTGGGAATGGTTTGACCCTGTTGAACCTGAGGAAGTGGACAGGATCCTCCGGATTGTACATGCCACCACATGCCAGCTAGACCCGTGCCCTTCCTGGCTAGTAAAATCAGCCCGGGAGGTGACTTGTGTCTGGGTCCAGGTGATGGTTAATACATCTTTGTGGGAGGGGATTTTTTGGCAGCCTTTAAGGAGGCACTGGTGCACCCCTCCTCAAGAAACCATCCCTAGACCCTACTATTTTGGACAATTTTCGTCTTCTCTCCCACCTTCCCTTTTTGGGAAAGGTGGTTGAGAAAGTGGTGGCTCTTCAACTCCAGAGGATTCTGGAGGAAACGGATTATCTAGACCCCTTTCAGTCAGGTTTCAGGCCGGGATATGGGATGGAGACTGCATTGGTCACACTTATGGATGATCTCTGGTGAGGGTGGGATGGAGGGAGTGCATCCATCCTTGCTCTCCTAGATCTCTCAGCGGCTTTTGATACCATCAACCATGGTATCCTTTTGGGTCGGCTCAGGGAGTTGGGGGTGGGCGGCATAGTTTTGCGCTGGTTCACCTCCTTCCTCCAGGGCCATTCCCAATTGGTGGTGATAGGAGAGGAGAGATCTGACCCACGACCCCTCATGTGTGGGGTGCCGCAGGGTTCGGTGCTCTCTCCTCTCCTGTTTAACATGTACATGAAGCCACTGGGTGAGATCATCCGTCACCACGGGATGAGGTATCATCAATATGCTGATGATACTCAATTGTATATCACCATCCAGGGTGAAGTAAGTGATGCGGTCGCCGCCCTATCTCAGTGTATGGGGGCTGTGGGGGTCTGGATGGGGAACAACAGGCTTCAGCTGAACCCTGGTAAGATGGAGTGGCTGTGGGTTAATGGCTCTTCCGTATCTGGGACATTGTCGTCTCTGGTTCTGGATAGGGTTGCACTGCCCCAGACACCTGGTGCGTAATCTGGGAGTTCTCCTGGACTCACGGCTCCTGCTCAAAGAGCAGATGGCAGCCATGTCTAGGAGGGCCTTTGTGCAGCTTCGTGTTGTGCATCAGTTACACCCCTTCCTGGATCGGTAGGCCCTTCGATCGGTCACTCATGCCCTTGTTATCTCCCATATAGACTATTGCAATGCGCTCTACATGGGGCTACCCTTGAAGAGTATCTGGAAGCTACAGCTGGTCCAGAATGCAGCCGCACGGGCCATCTTTGGTGTCCCTAGAAGGACACATGTAACACCTTTATTACGCGAGCTGCATTGGGTGCCAGTTTGCTTCTGGGTCCAATTCAAGGTGTTGAAGCCCTACATGGCATGGGGCCAGGTTACCTGAGGGACCGCCTCTTCCCCATCAACCCGTCCCAACCGATCTTGCAGAGAGGGCATGTTGTGGACCCCATCAGTAAAAGAACTTCGGTTGGCGGGGTCCAGGAGGTGGGCCTTCTCTGCAATAGCTCCCGCCCTCTGGAACATCTTACCCCCAGAGATGAGGTTAGCCCAATTGCTCCTGGCCTTCCGGAGGAATTTGAAGACCTGGCTCTGCCACCTGGCTTGGGGCGAGGAGAGGAGTAGGCATGTTTGGGGATGGCTAGAGTGATCGTTGCAGAGAAGGACTGAGTTAAATCATCAGCCATTGGATTTCATTTTTTTATTTTATTAATATGAGAGATTTATTAATATTTATTTTTAACTTTAATTGTATTTATATATTGTAATTTATATACTGTAAGTTATTGTTTTATTATTTATGTTGTTGTAAACCAACCAGAGTCCCTCCGGTGGGAGGAGATGGGCGGTGACAAATCTAATAAATAAATAAATAAATAAATATTACAAAGTACAAGAGATGTTTAAAGACATTGCTGGGTTTTTTCACGCACCTTCCAAGTTCTGAAGAAAAAGGTTGAGATTACACAGTGATGGAACTTGTATAGAGAAATAAAAGATTATTAGAGTTGATTTAGCACCACACAGGGAAAAGAAAGAAATCTACAATTCCTGGCTAGAATGGTTATCTATTCATATCAAATTAGTAACTTTTTCCCTGCTACGTTTTAAAGAGAAAATGTTTGTTTGGGGAAGATGACACTGGGTAGAGCCAAATTTGGAAAAGTTGGCTTAGCTCTACCCTTTTTTCTTTTTGAGACAGTGCCTTCAGTGACAGCTTGGAGGAAAGAAATAAAGGGGGCAAAGGTAATGAAAAAGTCTCAAATTCTGGTGCTACCTGTCAAACTTGATGTTATCATCATTGGCGATACTCGTAGCCAAGTAAGATTGTCTTCCAAAGGTAAAATTTTAACAGTGGATCCGTAAGTGGGTATAAAGGCCAATTCTGGATCCGCACAACCTCCCACAATGAGGGCATAGGTTTCCGGGTGGGAGACGGTCATGATGAGGGTTTGTCTGACGTGCCTTCCTTTTAGCTCTTTTCTCCCTTTCGCCCTGTACTCGTGCTTCTTCAAAGTCCATAGCGCCATTAATAAAGGATGACCTCCAATTGAAACGCTCATGAGTTAGGGCTTCCCAGTTCTCAATGCTGATACTACATTTTTTAAAATTAGCTTTGAGAGTATCTTTGAATCTCTTTTGTTTTCCACCAATATTCCGTTTTCCATTCTTAAGTTGGGAGTAAAGTAGCTGGTTTGGAAGACGATGGTCAGGCATTCGAACAACATGACCGGTCCAGCGAAGTTGATGTTGGATGATCATTGTTTCAATGCTGGTGGTTTTCGCTTCTTCTAATACGCTAACATTAGTCCGCCTATCTTCCCAAGTAATTTGCAGAATTTTTCGGAGGCAGCGTTGATGGAATCTTTCAAGAAGTTGGAGGTGGCATTTGTAGAGGGTCCATGTTTCACAGGCGTACAGAAGGGTTGGTAGTACAATGGCTTTGTAAACAAGCATTTTGGTCTCCCTGCGAATGTCCCGATCCTCAAACACTCTACGCTTCATTTGGGAGAGAGCTACACTCGCAGAGCTCAGGCGATGCTGAATTTCAGCGTCGATGTCAGCTTTTGTAGATAGATGGCTGCCGAGATAAGAAAAGTGGTCGACATTTTCTAGTGACACACCTTTAAGCTGGATTGATGGCGCTGCAGAGGGATTGGTTCGAACCTTACCGCCATGGGTGACCCTACAAGGAGTACATGACTCCCGACGGCTTCGCTCACAGGGTTCATTGGGAACACACAAGCCCACTCACCACAACAAGGTGACGATCCAGCGAGTGAGAAACTTTATGTACCTTTAACATAAATGAGTTACAGAAGTCATTTCCTGGGTTCCCCAGTTCTTAATTACTCCCTTTTATAATTGTGAGTTAGAATTGAAAGTCCCGGCCTTTATTGCTTCAGTAATCCTTGTCTCCCATAAAGTTGTCACAGACAAATTCATGGCCTGTAATTCCCAGAAAGTAGGAAATCTGTTGTAGATCAACTGACCCTCCCCAGCTAAGATGTACCTTTGGAACTCATGCTTATTTCTTCCCATTCAAGTGAACGGCTGCAGGAAGTAAATGTATTTCAGGAAACTCTCTGCTAAAAACCACTGACAATCAAAAAATGAAACAGCAAGTAAGTGACACTAAAATATACCCAGTAGTATGTGCCTGCATTATTTAGGAGAGTGTGAACTCCCAAGGATATAATGGCAAGTATAATTGAAGTGTGGCTATCTCTATCCAGGGAAAGTTTTAGCTGGTGGACCAGCTAAAACTGAGTACAGGTAGTCCTCAACGTACGATCATAATGATGAAAATTCGTCATTAAGCAGTGCAGTCATTAAGCAAGGCATCACGTGACCGCACCCAATTTTATGACTTTTTTGCAGCTGTCATTAAGCGAATTACCATAGTCGTTAAGTGAATTACGTGGTGGTTAAGTGAATCACACGATCGATAAGTGAGTCACGTGGTTCTCCATTGATTTTGCTTGTCGGAAGCCGGCTGGGGAGTTCGCAAATGGCGATCACGTGACCCCAGGACGCTGCAACCGTCGTAAATACATGCTGGTTGCCAAGTGCCTGAATTTGGATCATGAGACCACGGGGACGCTGTGATGGTCATAATTGCGAGGAACGGTTGTACGTCAGTTTTCAGCGCTGTTGAATGGTTGCTAAACAAATGGTCATAAGTTGAGGATTACCTGTATAGTCTTCCTCTTTGCCACTGAAGCCACTTGTACCTCTGATGAAAGCTTTGAATCCAGGGGGACTCCTAAACTGTCCAGAGGAAGGACAGACAGATCCAGACCAGGCCATTTCTCTAATCCCTAAATCTGGAGCCCTCTCTTCATAAAATGTCTGGTGTATTTAAATCTGCTTCAGTATTGCTTTCACCTGCACAGCCTCTCCTGTTGTGACATTAATTGTATGAATGCAATTAATGTGTAAGTATGAGGAACTGTCCCAGCTCCAGCAAATATCTCTTCTCTGAATCTACTAGTGCATTTCAAGATAATGTCTCCATGTGGACCAGTGAGATACTCTTTTGAGAAGCAAGCAATAGTTAACAAGAAAGAGAGTTTTATCATAACTAAGAGATAAATAGTTCTTCTCACACTTTCATGTCTCAAGATTAACTCACTGTTGCTGTTTGCATTATATGAATATACACAATAATTCAATCCATACAGTTAATATCAAGTCTGCTTTGGTCCTCAAAGTGCTTAGAGTCAGTAATGTAAATCATATTAGAAAAGTTAAATGGTAGGTAGGATTATGTATTTTTTAACTGCATAATATTTTTTCTTGTGATTGTAAATATATTATGATATATACTGATTTTACTCATTTTGTGTAAGGTTAAGTGCTTTTTTTTTTTTTTTTTTTTGCTGCCTTCGAGTCAGTGTTGACTCCTAGTGAGTGCCTGGACAAGTCCCTGCAGTTTTCTTGACAAGATTTTTGGAAGTGGTTTGCCATTGACTCCTTCCTAGAGCTGAGAGAGAGGGACTGGCCCAAGGTCACCCAGCCGGCTTTCATGCCTAAGGCGGGACTAGAACTCTCAGTCTCCTAGTTTGCCATTGACTCCTTCCTAGAGCTGAGAGAGAGGGACTGGCCCAAGGTCACCCAGCCGGCTTTCATGCCTAAGGCGGGACTAGAACTCTCAGTCTCCTGGTTTGCCATTGGCTCCTTCCTAGGGCTGAGAGACAGGGACTGGCCCAAGGTCACCCAGCTGGCTTTCGTGCCTAAGGCGGGACTAGAACTCTCAGTCTCCTGGTTTGCCATTGGCTCCTTCCTAGGGCTGAGAGACAGGGACTGGCCCAAGGTCACCCAGCTGGCTTTCGTGCCTAAGGCAGGGCTAGAACTCACGGTCTCCCGGTTTCTAGCCTGGTGCCTTACACCAAACTGTCCCTTGCTGCTTAGTAAGTGCTGTTTAGCACTTACTACTTTTTTATTGTGGTTAGGGATACATTATAAATAACACTATGTTTGTTTGTCATGTATGTTAAATGTGCATTGCAGGCAGTAAGGAATGGGGGTGGGGGAGTCTACATTTTATATAAAACAAGGAACCCAACTTTTTCATGGCTAGAAGCTACACTTTTAATTTTATTTGACCCTGATATCTGCAGAAGCTGGGGCCATGTTTTTGAAGCGGATAGGCTACAACTTCCCTTTTGTTTTCCTAACCTACTGGGAAAGCTTTAGAGCAGTGCTTTCCAAAGTCCTGCTGTTGGCGACACACCAATGGCGGCGGCGGCGGGGCGGCGGTGTGCATGGCAGTGGCAGCGGCGGCGGCCTTGTGTTTCGCGCTAAACCCTGGAAGCGCTGATGGTGCGCCGCTGCCACCACCGCCGCGCATGCTGCCACAGGGGCGGCGGTGACGCGCCATCAGCACTTTTGGGTTTTGTCACAACACACTAATGTGTCGCGACACACAGTTTGTAAAGCTATGCTTCAGGGAGTATTTCTTGCATTTAGAAGGCACTTGTGGCAAAACACGATACCTGGGAGAGGGAAGTACAATCTGCCATTCTCCTGCAGTATCTTGCTGAGCAATTTGATTTTTAGAGATTGTCTCCCTGCAGGGCTCACTTACCGTTTCACAGCCAGGCCACGGGAAACTGCTTAAAAGCTACAGAGCTGATGCAGAAACACAGAGGCAGGAGCAAACACAGAGGAAAGGGACTATTTCTCTCTCTTTAAGAGCTTCCTGACTGTATGTGTTTGGCCCCTGCACGATACTGGAGTAGATCGGTTGCAAGTCTGATCGGGTAGGACCTGTCTTGTCTTCTGCTTGTGAACACTTTGACCCTAACTTGCTGCTTCACTTCAGTTTGAATCATGTTTCTCATAAAGGGGGGGGGGAACCCTAAGGTTTGAAGTGGCTCTAGAGCAGTGTTTCTCAACCTTGGCAACTTTAAGATGGGTGGACTTCAACTCCCAGAATTCCCCAGCCAGCCAGCTGGGGACACTGCTCTAGAAGCAGCATGGAACACCCAGCTCAGCTTTGATCTGAAGTTGGAACTGAAATAAGGAACGGTTCTTATGGTGTACAGTGATTATACCTGCCTGCAAAGAAGCAGTATTTTACTTATTGGTTCAGCTTGTGTCCTGCATTTTGTTCATACTGCTCCATCCTCCTGTTTTTCTCTACAACAACAATCCTGTGAGATAGCTGGGCTGAGAGAGAATGTCCGACCCAAAGTGTCTGAGGATGGACCTGGACCTGGTCACCCCAGGGCCAGTCCCACACCTTAACCAGGATGCCACGCTGGTTTATGGTGACATATGACAACTTCTCCCTCCTGGAAAATCTTTTCAAGAAATAGAAACTCCAGACATGCCAGGACCCAGGAACCCTCATTCGTTGCATTCTCACATTCTCTACACAAACATGTGAGAGCTTGCAAACATGACCAGCAGCGAGCAACAGTTATCTGAAAACGTAACTCTAGCAATAAAGATCTTTCCAGACATCCAAGTGGTTCTTGTTGCCTGAGCTTTTCAGCCTTATCAAAGAGAGGAAATAATGCAGGTATTTGGATTCCTTCAAACTGCTTCGAAATCAAAGTAAGAGTTAATATTAAATTAGGTAACCCCCCGCCCCCTGCCCCCCGCCCCCCGCCCCCAAATGCTGGTTTGCCATCCCTCAGATGAAGACTGCAGAGTTCTGGGATGTCTCTGGTTTCAGGTTGGTGTTCTGTTAATTAAAATTATCAGCCCTTAATCACAGATCTCAGGGTGAGGTACAGTCAATAGAACAGTTTAGCAAAGCCATTAAAAACAGCTATTAAAGTGAAACACACCCAAACCACACTCAGTAAGATTAAGAGCGTGCATACTGTAAATACTCTTAATCTTCATCTGATTCTGAAAGGAAGTGGATATCTGCCTGCTGAATCTTTAACAAAAGATTAGGGCGTCTCCACAGTGAAGGCTCACTGCTTCATCTGTGGTGGATTTCAGTAATGCTACTGGTTCTCAGGAAGGAGGGAGAATATTCCAAGGAGGAGGGCAAGATAAGCGAAAACAAAGTCCAGGGGTGGGTTGTGGGAAGACTAAAAGGTTCAGGCTAGCCCCGCCCTAGAGTCTTCCAGGTTATTTCCCTTTAGGTAGAGTAGCTTTAGTCTGGCAAGATTCTGTCTATACAGTGTGAGCAAATAAAGAACTGGAGTTTGGCTGGATTGATTCCTTATCGTTCTTGGACTGGGCCTGACATCATCTGAGCTGTAACAATAAGAGATCTCAGTATATTTTAATACTTGGGCAGAAGGAAACTGGGAGATGCTGTCCCTCAGATGCTGAAGCCCAGCTACTCACGGCATTAAATGACATTGTGATTTAATGATGATTTAATTGGATTCTGATGTGAAGCATATTAGGAGCCAGTGTAGTTCTTGTCTAAGTTCCTGCTACTGTACTTTGGTATCATTCTGAAGGCTAGGTCCTTATAGCCCACTGCCGTAATCTAGATGGGAAGCTCCAGAATTACAAATTATAGCAACCAAATGGTCCTTGACCAAGGATCGTTGTAACTAGTGGAGTCAGTCAAAGCTAACTAAAAATGCTTCAAGCCACTAAGACTGCACAAGTATTCAGTGACAAGGTTGAATGGGGAACTCTCAGTCTACGTATAGTTCCTGCAGTCCCATAAAGGGTTAGTCTAACCAAGGTGTTGTTGTTGTTGTTGTTGTTCAGTCGTTTAGTCGTGTCTGACTCTTCGTGACCTCATGGACCATAGCACCTCCTGTCCTCCACTGTCTCCCGGAGTTTACTCAAATTCATGTTCGTTACATCGGTGATGCTATCTAACCATCTCATCCTCTGCCGTCCCGTTCTCCTTTTGCCTTCAGTCTTTCCCAGCATCAGGGTCTTTTCCAGTGAGTCCTCTCTTCGCATTAGGTGGCCAAAGTATCTGAGCTTCAGCTTCAGCATCTGTCCTTCCAGTGAGCAGCCAGGCTTGATTTCCTTTAGGATTGACTGATTGGACCTCCTTGCAGTCCAAGGGACTCTTAAGAGTCTTCTCCAGCACCACAGCTCGAAAGCATCAATTCTTCGGTGCTCAGCCAAGGGTCCAATCCACCAATTCCACCAAGAATCCACCAATCCTCCATCGTATGAAGACTCAGCTTCCATTAACTGGATCTCATGTAGCCTCTTCCATCATCCTGGCAGTATTTTAGCACCTACATTGCTATGGCTGGCTTTTATGGTAAGGAGAAAGGACTTAGCATAATCAATATATCGATGACACCCAGTTCGAGATAGAAGTCTCAGTTTTGTTTTGTGGCGTTTAAGGCATTGGACCAGTAACAGGGAGACTTAGGATCTAGTCTACCCGCAGGTATGGAAACTCTCCAGGTGACTGTGGGCCTTCTCAGACCAACCTATCTCACAGAATTGCTGTTGTGGGGACAAATAGGAGGAGGGAACACTGTAGAGCACCTTGAGCCCCTGCACACACACACACACACACAAATAAATGAGAAATGTTGAATTATGCCATGGTTTATATATCATGCAACCTTTATTATTGACTGGAAGGACATTTATAATATCCTGTAAATTCTATCTGTTGTTCTAGAGTCTTTTCATCAGGAAACAGAAGCTCTATGTTCTGGCATATTGATCTACTTCAGTCTTTATGATTGTTTGAAGAAATAGAAAGTTATAATTGTGTCTTATGATGTTAATATTATACAGTTACATGTTAGTTGTATACTGATCACATTATAATTTTAATTCTTGAAAATTAAAAGGAATGGGGTAAAAAATTGTATATAAAGAAATGAATAAATTATAATGGGTGTTTTGATAACCGGAAGCCAACTAAGCTTTTGCTTTGACCGTGTTCTACTTGCTGTTTGTAACTCCTGAAATCAGTCTGGATGATTCAGTGAGTTTCAGGGTCATAAGTAGGTAATTCATATCTGCTTTTTGTATTTCTAAGTGCCTTAATTGGCTTAATCTGCAGCCGCTCATCCAATCAATTCAACAAATCTAAATTCACTTCAGGTGGATTAAAAAAGAGGAGGGGGATTTTATTTTTGTCTGACTTAAGGCAAAGATGAACTGGCCAATGGTTTAAACATGTTCTGTGGGGAAAGAGATTCATCAGAAAGATGAGCTTTTAAAGATGGAGCTGTTTGCTATAGCAGATATCAGGCTCCACTGAACCTTGGAACAGCAGTTCTTTCTGTTGGCAGAGTAGAAATGTTGCCACTCTGTTGGGACCCCTGCTTATTAAAAAGGAAGGATGAATTAGCCGAGAAGCTTACTGGAGAAAAGGGAATGAGTAAGGATCTGAGTCTCTTCTCTTCAGAATCCAATGTCAGTAGGGAACATTATTGCAAAACTGACTGCATCTATATGAGTGTTTAAATCTGTATAAGTCAAATAACAGGCAAACCTGAAGCAAGAGCAAGTGAGAAATAGCATTGGAGGAAATGGGCTAATCTAGGAAGTTAAGGGAGGAAGAGATAAAAGCTTCAGCGGTTGCCAGAAAAGAGTTTAAGGTTTATTCCTCTACAAAGCCTTGTTTAATGTTGCTGCATAAGCCACAGTCTTCCAATTGGGATGGAATATCAGTGTAGAATTTCTCCAAGTACTTTCACAGAATCGTCTAAAAATGTAAACTAGCGCATCTCAATAAGCATAACAAAAATCCAGCTCTATTTTTTTAAAGAACGACACTTCTTGCTTGTGAAAAAATATGGAGTATGAAACGTAACTGTTCAACACGTTTGGAGATAAGAGACATTTCAGGGTAGCTTAGAGGAAGAAGAGTAGTCCAGGGAATAGAGGTATTTTATCAGGTGTAGCTTGTCAAGAACAACTCTTCTGTACAGAAGAGTGTAGTAGCAAACACCTGTGAAAGGGGGGAAAGGACTTCAATTGTGCAGTCTCAGCTGCATCTTGAATTTTGATCCCCCCTGCAGAACCCCTGCTGGTCACTCGACTTGAAAGGAAGTATATCAATTGCGTGTAATTTAAGAATGGGAATAAACTATTTCTAACAATTTTCTATAGCTAATTTAGTAACTTCATTTTTACTACGGTGTTACAAATGAGTTGAAATCCTAGCCTTGAGCTCTCAAGGTGCCAGGATAGGGAAGGCTGAGATAATGCTTCCAATATTCTATAGGTGGTTGGAAAGAAAGGGGGTGATTATGCCAGGACAGGTAAGTGGCAACATAATCTTCCCACCTAGTTAAAAAAGGTAAAGGTAAAGGTTCCCCCCGCACATTTATGCAGTCGTGTCCGACTCTAGGGGCCGGTGCTCATCTCCGTTTCGTAGCCGAAGAGCCAGCGTTGTCCGAAGACGCTTCCACGGTCATATGGCCGGCATGACGTGCGTGAAACGCTGTTACCTACCCACCGAAGTGGTACCTATTCATCTCCTTGCATTTGCATGCTTTCGAATTGCTAGGTTGGCAAGAGCGGGGGCGAGTGCGGGAGCTCACTCCGTCACGCGGGGCTAGGGATTCGAACCTCCGAACTTGCGATCTTCCGATCGACAAGCCTGGCGTCTTACCCGCTGAGCCACCACGCCCCCTGGGACCTGGTTAAAACCAGGTTTTAAAAGTGCCATTCTTGGGTGGTATTTGCTTTGCACCTTTCTCATAATAAGTAGATTCAGGTCATCTTTGTTTACTTTGGGACATCAACCTGCAAGGGAGGAGGAATAATTATCTTGACTGATACAAACTACATTCCTTTGAAGAGCTGTACAATAGAAATACCAACAAGAGTACAAATCCCTTCAGAACAAGACTGTAATTCCAGAGGAAATGCAGCTTGGCAGCCTGCATCTTACCCTTCTCCATAGTTACATGACATAATAGGACCCACACTTCTAAGAGGCAATCTGTTGCTTTTCTTTCCCCTGAACTACCTTTAGCCATGAAAGGAGAGGTAGGGTCAGAAATGGAAAAGAAGGACATAGATAGTTTTCTTGGAGTTAGAAGCTCCCCCTTTATAAACATCTTGCTAAGAAGTAGTACTGTTCTTCCTCACCCTGAAAAAAGGGACATCTGCCATACTTAACAGATCTGGAAGTAAAAGGTGTTCAGGGGCTAGTATGGCAATCAGAGGCTGGTGGAACATGTAATACTAAGTCATGGTTTCTTCCAATGAATAAACCATGAGTGGCTGGGTTCACATAGCATACTATAATTTACAAACCACAGTAGCTAGTGCGATATGAGAAATAGCCACATTTGGCCTTGGTGCATTGTGTAAATCAGGCCATAATCTAGCTGCACCAGTGGTGGTAAGCATGAGTCAAAGCATGTTGAGTAGCTTGCAGAATAAAATGTTCTTCCATACAAAAACAGCAACCCAGAAAACATTCTGCACAGATAGTGTCTTGAGGAGGCCAGTCTAGAACCTTTCTTCTACAGTACCAAGCTATTTTTCTATCTGCAGGGGACTAGGTCTCTGAATTTTTTAAGTCTCAGTAGGAGTCATTGCTCATGTTGGCTTTTGCTTGTAGTCTGAAGAAGCTCAGATAAAAGTTTTATCATCTTCAGTGAGAAATTAGTGACAACACATACCTTGCAGCAGGAGGAACACTACAGGATGGAGAACATCTGGAGCCAACTCTGACGTAGGCTGGTACTTGCCCATCCTCCACCTTCTGGTTGTGTTTTGAGAGTCATTTCAGGTGAAGAATTTGTTATTTATTGCACTCTTTCTTGAGAAATAAGAATATTTTCTTATTTGTAGAATGAAAGTCTGGGCAACAAAAAAAGTATCTAATGTACAGTTTTATTTCTCCACTTTATTTCTCCTCTTCCCCAAACTTGTAAGATGCTATTGAGATTGCTACAGCTTTCAGTCTTAAGGTCTGCATAGTTACTTTCTGAGATTCCACCAGGCGTCATCTGTGGTCTCAATGACCATCAACATCAGAATCTTCCTTACTGTTCCCTCAGTCATCAAAAGTAAATAGGCAAGAAAACCTAAGACCACCACAATTAAAGCTGCCATTTCCTCCTAGGCCTCTCAAGCCAATGTCAGCTCAGTTCCTGTGCTTCTAACCTGGTCTCTGCAGATCTGAAAAACTCTCCTTCTAATTGATAATTCCATTCAGAAAATTAAATTGACATCTCAAATCAGATCAATCTAATGTCTAAATAAAACTTTAAAAAGCCCACAACTATTTATTTATTTAGCGTATGGTATACATTGCCAGGGAGTCTACAATGTTTTTACACATGATACATGTTCTGGCTCCAGCAGTTGCTAGTGGTGCACCACAAGAGGGCGAGCTAGTTTTGCATCAGCTGGCCAGCAGTTTTCCTAGGGAAGTCGGCTCATCCAGGCTTTTTTCTCCACCGATCGATCGTGTCCAGGCAGATCCAGCGCCGGTTCCTGCTCCCCGCATAGAGCACCGCCAGCATCCTCCCCCCACCGAAATGGGGGTACCTATTTATCTACTCGCAGATGGTATGCTTTCAAACTGCTAGGTGGGCAGGAGCTAGGGACGAGATGACGAGAGCTCACTTCCGTCACGCGGAGCTGGGCTCGAACCGTTGGAGTGTCGACCATTTCTGCCCTGCAAACTCCAGCGTCATTAAGCCCCTGCGCCACCGTGTCCCCTAGCCCACAACTACTGAACAGGAATAGAAGCATCCCACTGGCCTCATTTGAGTCAAAGACATTCAATAATATTTGATTTGACTTTTTGATTTGACTAAGGAAGGTTGATGGTTTGATCAGACTGCCTTTAAATTGAATCTCTGAATCAATTTTTTGCACAGCCCTGCTTTTATTTGGTTTTCTCATTTCATGGTCATCATTTTTTGGTATTTGTTTCCATTTAATATGACTGGTGATGTTTTTTCCCCCCTATCTACACATAAGGGCCAATGGAGGATACTACTTTATGCATTGATGAAATAAATTCTTGTTTATGAAAGTCTTTGCCATATAAGTGTAGTTAGGGTTAAGGTGCCAAAATATATGACAGGCAGAAATCCACATTATTATTGTGGTGCCAGTTATCCCTTTGTTAAAGAAGTAACTGCCAGAGAAAGGAATTATCTTTATTATGAATTAAGATTAATTACTTGAAAGTAATCCAGATCAAAGATATTAAAATTTAAACCTTCATTGTATGTATGTGAGCACAGATTAGGCCTGTGTAAATTAGCCTTGAATTCCTGATGCAAAGACAGTCTGAGTCAATTTGATTTGAGCCATTTCTAAATCTGAAATTAAATTTAGCATTCATAGGCCATAGTGAGGAAGCATCAAAATGCTTGCAGCTGCAAGCATTTTGGCAGAATGGGATAAAAAATTACAGAGATGGTAAACCGTTTAGAGGGTTGTGAAATCTTGTGAAACTTTCACCAGACAATGTGTGTGATTTTACTCCAATAACACTTTAAAAATTTTCCTCCACCACCTTTCTCAAAGCAGAGATAGCAGGGATGAGGAAAGTATAGCACAGTAGCTTCCGAATTGTCACTGGTGAAGCGTTGAAGCAGGTGTCTCCCCCCAACTTAAATAGGAAACTTTCAAAATCTCTTTTGAAAAACATCAGCTTTGCTGCTCATGATGAAATAGAAGCTTTTCTGGGGTGCCCAGAGGGGTGGCATTGCGGGTTAGTCTGGCTCTTCTGAGAAGGACCTCCTCTTCTCCCACTCAGGTGCCAGGATGTGAATGCTACACAAACTGAATTTCTCTCCCCCCATGTCATGATTAGAGATACTTTCCTCCTTTGTGTATACACATTCTGGGAATTGATGTGTGCGGTAAAGAAGCTCGGCTAGTGAAGTTTTCCCTATCATGAAAAGGCAACATGGAAACGGGTTAAGATGGCAATTGGAACCGGAAGTTGCTAAGCGATGCGCTTGTAAAGTACAACATCACATGACTGCGTTGCTTGGCGATAGCAATTCCAGTTGCCGTTGTAACCCAAGGACCACACAGGTTGATCGAGGACCTCACTTGATCGCGACTTCCGATTTCATGCTGACTTCCCCATTAACTTTGTTTGTGGGAAGCTGGCAGGGAACATTGGAAATAGTGATCATGTGACTGCAGCTTGCTGTGATGTCGTAATTGCGAGCCGGGTGCTGAGTGCCCGGATCATAATCGCATGACCACAGGGATGCTGCAATGGCCAGAACAGGACTGGTCATCAGTGCCGTTGTAACTTTGGACAGTCGCTGAACGAATGGTGGTAACCCGAGAACTACCTACTATGCAGTCACATTTGAATCCCAGAAGGTACTTTCGAGTGATGGGGGACATAAATATAGCACATGTCTGCAGTTCTTTAAAGCAGCCGTGTTTTTCCCAGCATCTCACGGCAGTTTTAAAGGGTTATCAACAGGTGTTAAGTTCGCACCTCCAGGCACTCTGAAGCACCTATTTTGAATTATGTCCAAATTGCTGCACAGCTCTATAATTTATAAATATAACATGCCCAAATTAGCTAAGAGTATCACTTCCACTAATGTGAATATCCCTGATGAGACAAACTTTAGAGTTGCTGTGCTGACATTTTGAGGACTGAAATCCATGTTTTCAGTGTCCACTTTAGGATATTGGAGACAACAGAAATTTCTCATAGTCATCTGGTTTGAATTATGGGTTCACAGAGTTTGACAGCTCCAGGGTGTGGTAAAAAAAATAGAACTGCAGTGAATCCCAAAGCTGGTCTTATACATTATTGGTGGAAAGTAGCCAGCATTAATGCCCAGCTGAGTTTTCCTCTTGCTTATGGAAATAAGTCACTACTGAGCTTTCCTCTTCGGCAAAAACAAGAAATGAATAGGGAACAAATGCTTGTTTGTCAATACACAGAGTTTCTGTTGTTCATATGGCAGATCCCATGCTTGTCCACATTATTTGTGGGGTGGGGCAAAAAGGGAGCAAGAAAGCACAAAATGTTCTTCAATGTTTCCTTTCTCTTTTAAGTCACAGGATAGGCAAGCCAACAGACAGAATGACAGCATGCTGGGGAAAAGTTGGGACAGGGTGGGGAGAGTGACGGAAATATGGGGAAACGTCTGTGTTCCAACTTAGTATGATGTCCAAACCCAGCCATATGTATGAAATCCTGACATGTCTGCATTTTGACCACCTTCTGCTAAATACAGTTATAGGGTGTTGTATATGTGTATTTAGTAAAGGTAAAGGTTTCCCCCGCACAGTTGTGTCCGACTTTAGGGGCCGGTGCTCATCTAACTTTGTTAGCTGAAGAGCCAGCGTTGTCCGAAGACGCTTCCACGGTCATGTGGCTGGCATGACACACGCGGAACGCTGTTACCTACCCACCGAAGTGGTACCTATTCATCTACTTGCATTTGCATGCTTTCGAATTGCTAGGTTGGCAAGAGCTGGGGTGAGTGCGGGAGCTCACTCCGTCACGCGGGGCTAGGGATTCGAACCTCTGAACTTGGCGATCTTCCGATCGACAAGCCTGGCGTCTTACCTGCTGAGCCATCACGCCCTTATGTATGTGTATTTAGTATATGATTAATCATTATTCCAGAGCCGTTTTCCAAAGAGACAACCAACCCCTTTGCCTGATACAAAGTTTGAAATCTGGGAGGAATCTGCCAGATTTCCATGGGGGATAGAGGAAAAAAATGTGAAGTATATCAAGTGAGACCTTCCTTGTATGCCTTGACTTTTCTACAACCAAGGAATTTTACGAAGGGTCCTGTTGAAATCTTCCATTTTGTAATCTTCCCATGTTTTCCATCTGTAACTTCTTCCTTTGTACTAAATGTTTATGAAGGAAAGAAAGATGAAGTCACTAGAATGCTATTTACTATTTATTTATTTATTATTCAAATTTATCACCGCCCATCTCCCCCTACGGGGACTCTGGGCAGTTTACAAGACACTCAACAATTAAAACCTATAAAAATAAAATACAGTAAACCCGTCTAATAAGATAAATAGATAAAAATCCAAGTGATGGTAAAAATCTCATCGAAAAGGGAGGACACTATGGGGCCAGCCACCCCCATGAGGAACTATTACCTCCCTCGTCCCAGGCAAGGCGGCAAAACCAGGTCTTTAGAGTCTTCCGGAAGGTCGAGAGTGAAGAGGCCTGTCTCACCTCTGGGGGCAAGATATTCCAGAGTACGGGCGCTATCGCAGAGAAGGCTCGCTTCCTGGACCCCGCTAGATGGAATTCCCTTGTTGATGGGGTCCGAAGCATGCCCTCTTTGCATGACCGAGTGGGGCAGGTGGATGTTATCGGGATGAGACGGTCCCTCAGGTAACCTAGCCCCGTGCCATGTAGGGCTTTAAAGGTGATAACCAACACATTGAATTGGACCCGGAAGCAAACTGGTACCCAATGCAGTTCACGCAGCAGTGGTGTCACATGTGCTGATCTTATAGCACCCAGAACTGCCCGCGTGGCCGCATTCTGGACCAGCTGAACCTTCCGGATAGAGCGCATTGCAATAATCTATATGGGAGATGACAAGGGTATGAGTGACTGTTTGGAGGGCTATCAGATTGGTAGAGCTCAGAACTGCCCATCTCAAAACATCTTTACACTCTTTCTTTTGTTGTTGTTCAGTCGTTTAGTTGTGTCCGACTCTTCGTGACCTCATGGACCATAGCACGCCAGGCCTTCCTGTCCTCCACTGTCTCCTGGAGTTTACTCAAATTCATGTTCATTACATCGGTGATAGTGAACTGAAATGGACTGGGATGGGCCACTTCACATCAGATGACCACCAGATCTACTACTGTGGACAAGAGGACCACAGAAGAAATGGAGTAGCCTTCATAATTAATAATAAAGTGGATAAAGCAGTGCTTGGATACAATCCAAAAAACGATAGAATGATCTCAATTTGAATTCAGGGTAAGCCATTTAACATCACAGTGATCCAAATATACGCCCCAACCACAGATGCTGAAGAAGCAGAAGTAGATCAGTTCTATGAGGATCTGCAGCACCTACTAGATAATACACCAAAAAGAGATGTTATTTTCATTACAGGAGACTGGAATGCTAAGGTGGGTAGTCAGACGACACCTGGAATTACAGGCAAGCATGGTCTGGGAGAACAAAATGAAGCAGGACATAGGCTGATAGAATTTTGCCAAGACAACTCACTGTGCATAACAAACACTCTCTTCCAACAACCTAAAAGACGACTTTATACATGGACTTCACCAGATGGTCGACACCGAAATCAGATTGACTACATCCTTTGCAGCCAAAGGTGGCGGACATCTATACAGTCGGTAAAAACAAGACCTGGAGCTGACTGTAGTTCAGATCACGAACTTCTTATTGCAAAATTTAGAATCAGACTAAAGAGAATAGGGAAGACCCACAGATCAGTTAGATATGAGCTCACTAATATTCCTAAGGAATATGCAGTGGAGGTGAAGAATAGATTTAAGGGACTAGATTTAGTAGGTAGGGTCCCAGAAGAACTATGGACAGAAGTTCGCAACATTGTTCAGGAGGCGGCAACAAAAAACGTCCCAAAGAAAAAGAAAACCAAGAAGGCAAGATGGCTGTCTGCTGAAACACTGGAAGTAGCCCAAGAAAGAAGGAAAGCAAAAGGCAACAGTGATAGGGGGAGATATGCCCAATTAAATGCAAAATTCCAGAGGTTAGCCAGAAGAGATAAGGAATTATTTTTAAACAAGCAATGTGCGGAAGTGGAAGAAGACAATAGAATAGGAAGGACAAGAGACCTCTTCCAGAAAATTAGAAACATCGGAGGTAAATTCCAGGCAAAAATGGGTATGATCAAAAACAAAGATGGTAAGAACCTAACAGAAGCAGAAGAGATCAAGAAAAGGTGGCAAGAATATACGGAAGATCTGTATAGGAAGGATAATAATATTGGAGATAGCTTTGACGGTGTGGTCAGTGAGTTAGAGCCAGACATCCTGAAGAGTGAGGTTGAATGGGCCTTAAGAAGCATTGCTAATAACAAGGCAGCAGGAGACGATGGTATCCCAGTTGAACTGTTTAAAATCTTGCAAGATGATGCTGTCAAGGTGATGCATGCGATATGCCAGCAAATTTGGAAAACACAAGAATGGCCATCAGATTGGAAAAAATCAACTGATATCCCCATACCAAAAAAGGGAAGCACTAAATAATGTTCAAACTATCGAACAGTGGCACTTATTTCACATGCCAGTAAGGTAATGCTCAAGATCTTGCAAGGTAGACTCCAGCAATTCATGGAGCGAGAATTGCCAGATGTACAAGCTGGGTTTAGAAAAGGCAGAGGAACTAGAGACCAAATTGCCAATATCCGCTGGATAATGGAGAAAGCCAGGGAATTTCAGAAAAACATCTATTTCTGTTTTATTGACTATTCTAAAGCCTTTGACTGTGTGGATCATAACAAATTGTGGCAAGTTCTTGGTGGTATGGGGATACCAAGTCATCTTGTCTGCCTCCTGAGGAATATGTATAACGACCAAGTAGCAACGGTAAGAACAGAGCACGGAACAACGGACTGGTTTAAGATTGGGAAAGGAGTACGGCAGGGTTGTATACTCTCACCCTACCTATTCAACCTGTACGCAGAACACATCATGCGACATGCTGGGCTTGAGGAATCCAAGGCTGGAGTTAAAATCGCTGGAAGAAACATTAACAATCTCAGATATGCAGATGATACCACTTTGATGGCTGAAAGCGAGGAGGAGTTGAGGAGCCTTATGACGAAGGTGAAAGAAGAAAGTGCAAAAGCTGGGTTGCAGTTAAACCTCAAAAAAACCAAGATTATGGCAACAAGCTTGATTGATGACTGGCAAATAGAGGGAGAAAAAGTGGAGGCAGTGACAGGCTTTGTATTTCTAGGCGCAAAGATTACTGCAGACGCTGACTGCAGCCAGGAGATCAGAAGACGTCTACTTCTTGGGAGGAGAGCAATGGCAAATCTTGATAAAATAGTTAAGAGCAGAGACATTACACTGACAACAAAGGTCCGCATAGTTAAAGCAATGGTATTCCCTGTAGTAACCTATGGCTGCGAGAGCTGGACCATAAGGAAGGCTGAGCGAAGGAAGATAGATGCTTTTGAACTGTGGTGCTGGAGGAAAATTCTGAGAGTGCCTTGGACTGCAAGAAGATCAAACCAGTCCATACTCCAGGAAATCAAGCCAGACTGCTCACTTGAGGGAATGATATTAAAGGCAAAACTGAAGTACTTTGGCCACATAATGAGAAGACAGGATACCCTGGAGAAGAAGCTGATGTTAGGGAAAGTGGAAGGCAAAAGGAAGAGGGGCCGACCAAGGGCAAGATGGATGGATGGTATTCTGGAGGTGACGGACTCAACCATTGGGGAGCTGGGGATGGTGACGGCCAACAGAGGGCTCTGGCGTGGACTGGTCCATGAAGTCACGAAGAGTTGGAAACGACTGAACGAATAAACAACAACACATCGGTGATGCTGTCTAACCATCTCATCCTCTGCCATCCCCTTCTCCTTTTGCCTTCAGTCTTTCCCAGCATCAGGGTTAATTTTTGAACATTATATATGTAACAAAACACCTGAAATACCTTCAGTGGCACAAACTTGTAATTCTGTTTATCAGGCAGCTGATCAATGCTGCTTCAAAACAGAGCAAGTGTGAACAGAACATTTTGTAGGTTTCTCACCAGTGTGATTATGATTTCATGAACTGAGTTTGCTTATATGGAATGTATTGGAGAAGAAGCAATATTTCATTCTTTGTCACCCAATCTTCATGCTAAATTTAATTCTTTACCTGATTTTTCTTTTCTTAAGCAGAAGGAGTAGGAAAACAAATGAGCTTTCAGATACAGCAGTAACAGAATTGTTCAAAACACATTTCAAACTGGATTATAATTCCGAAAGAAACACTGAGCTCTGAAACAGCGAAGAGACGGTGGTTCTCACCAGCAGAAATTGGGGAGTGGTCAATAGCCTTTTAGTGGCTTTGTAATTTCTGCCTGGAAGTAGTTACTGTAGTTGATTAAAGCTAACAGGGCCCAAAGGCCAATGGTCTGAATTATTTGCTGAGAGCTCATCAGGCAATATGGTGAAGTCTGACTCAGCTGCATGAAGAAGTAAGATAATCAGGTCTCCAGTAATTGACTTTGAGGTTCAAAGCAAGTTAAATTTAATTTGTATGTTCATGAGGGCAGACTGTAGAGTTACGGATGCAGTGAGTTTAAGATCCGTTTTAAAGTGGGGATAAGAATGCTTGGCGGGGAACTGGAGTTGCGGTTGAAGCACGTCCGGAAAATGTCTGGTTGTGAAAAGTTGTTCTAGAAGCCCTTTTGATCACATGATATTCAGATGGAACTGCAGTGTCCCTTTAGTGTCCAGGCTTCTTGTTGATCAAAAATGGTAGGATGTCTTTATGAGTTTGGAAATCCTGGTATCTCTTCTGTGATACCCTTGGGCATTTCTTTGTGGCATATGAGTTTGTCCTGCCACACAGTGCAGTTTCACTCCATCTACAAGAGCATAGAAGAGTTGGGTCATCCGATGGATGGCATGAAGTGTTCACACAGTTCAAAGTCTGGTGGAAGTTCCATTCAGGCAGCATGGGCAGACCACACTTGATAATTTTATCTTCCATGACACTCTAATTATTCTTAGAAATCACCTAAGTCAGTTCCTGATGTCATATCTTATAGCACGGTGGGGTGCTTTTTTTTCTTTTTTTTGTGCCAGTCCATTGAGTTTTATTGAGTGACTCCAATTTCTGTTATTATGGGAGGAGGAGGAAAAAAATCCCTGTTTACACATTCTTGTTTAACAGAAAAGAACAGAAGAAATTATAGTTTTCTGTAACAATTGGGAGACTTCGGACTTCTCTTTCTTCATATAGATCATGGGATAGATCATGACATTGGAAGGGATCTTGGAGGTCATGTAGTCCAACAAGCCTGCTCAGTGCAGGATCTGCTAGAGCATCTGATAGTTGACCATACAACCTCTGGTTGAAGATTTCTTTTGAAGGAGAAATTTCCGCTTCATGTGGTAGCCTGTTCTACTAAGCAAATTCCTCCTGATGTCTAAATTGAACCACGTTCCTTGTAGTTTTAACCCACTGATTCTGGCCATGCCCTCTAGGGCAAGAGAGAGTAAGTCCATTCCCTCTTCTTCATGAGAACCCTTTGGATAGTTGAAGACTGTTACCGTATCATATTTTTAAAGCTGGAACTTTGGTTGAACATCTACTTGCTCCATACCTCAAAGCACAGGCAGTGGAATTGTTAATATGTTTCTCCCTGATCTGTTGCCTGCTCTGCTTTGTACCCAACAAAGGAACCTTGATCTCAAAAGCGTGATTCCTTGGAGAATCTTTTCTTTTGATCAGTAGTTAGACAGTGAGACGTTTTCTTAAAACCTGCCAGACTATCCCAAAAGCATGTGGGTGTGTAAATAGGATAGTTTTGGTGAGCATATGCTGAGATAGGAAATGACAGTGAGAACTGGATCCAGATGGAAGTTGCGATCAATATACTAAAACGGGTAGCCATTTCTTCATAAGAGAGGAAGGAAAACTCATTTGAATCTAGAACTAAACTGTCTTTATACACAACTGTTTTTTTCCCAAGGAAAATTTGCATGGCACTCTCTTGCTCATATGCTAGAACCATCAGAAGAGTCCTATAACATTTCACAGATAGCTTAAACCTGCAAAAACCTACATAAGTGTGTATCTCTCTTGACAAGAGAACGTTAACATTTGGCAAAAGGAGTCACCCTTCACCACAATTGTGAGTTCTAATATAACATGTTAGTGCAGATGTAAGGTCTGCAGAGAAGTTTGTTATTGCTGATTCAGAAATAAATACTAGTTTTTAATTGGCTTTAGGGACTGGGAGCAGGCGTGGGGTAGTATAATATTCCTTCTTTTTTTGGAAGAGAATTCTTAAACACTTAAAAGTAGATTCTACTTTACTCAATTTGGAACTGCAGAAATTGCTTCCCTCACCAAATAGTTTCACAATGCCTTGTGAAACTAGGATTCATCTTCAGCAGACACTAAAGCCAGTGTGGTGTAGTGGTTATGGAGATTATGGTTTAGGATTAGGGAGAGCCATATTCAAGCCCTCATTCAGCCATGGAAACTCACTAGGTGACTTTGGGCTAGCCAGTTTCTCTAGTCCAACCTACCACAGAGGGTGGTTATTGGGGGGATAAAATGAAGGGAAGTTTCTGTGTACCCTGCTTTTTGCTCCTGCAGAAGAAACAACGAATGCATCTAATCAATCAATCAATCAATCAATCAATCACATGCACTCTCAGCCCAATCTGACTCACAGAATTATAGTGTGGATAAAATGAAGGAAGAACTCCATGTAAGCCATATTCAGATCCTGGAGACAAAAAGGAAACTATAAACGAAATCACAAGCTGAACAAGAGTAAAAAAATCCACAGCAGCAATAAAAACAGACATTCCTTTGTGTACAAGCCCACAATTCAGGGGGACATAAAAAAAAAGCCTGCTGCTAGGATGCAAAGAGGTTATTGAAATGGTAGAGCCCCCATCTATGTTGAAAACTGATGGAGATATTCAGTCAAAAATAAGCTACTGGATCAGCCTTTTTCAATTTTTTGACCCTGGAGGAACCCTTGAAATATTTTTCAGGCCTTGGGGAACCCCTGCAAATTCAGGCTCAAACATAGGCCAGAAGTTACAAAATTATGATCTTCGTTTCATGTGTAGGCCTGTATATATGCATTATCAGTGTTCTTGAACTAAAAATAAAGAACGGAACGTACCTCTTTAATGTGAAGTTGCCTGAATTTGAAATACTTTTTAAAATAAATTGTGATCTCCCAGGGAACCCCTAGTGACCTCTCGCAGAACCCCATGGTGTCCCAGAACCCTGGTTGAGAAACCCTGGGATAGATTATAGAAAGAAGAGTATTATGTTGTAACTTTAAAGAGAGAGGTTAACATATAATTGTACTTATAACTGCTGTGAAGAATATCCGTGAAGAATACTAATAGAAGTAATACATAAGCTGCTGGATACAAGGGAGCTAATACTGCATTCTTACCGGTCGTTAATGCTAAGTTCTGTTCTTTCTGTTTCTTCCTGCCAATCTTTCTTTTCCCCTGATTTGCAGGTTCATCCAGGTCAGCACTATGACTGATGGGGACTATGACTATTTGATCAAACTCCTGGCCCTCGGGGATTCTGGGGTTGGGAAGACCACTTTGCTGTACAGATACACAGACAACAAGTTTAACCCAAAGTTCATCACGACAGTTGGCATCGACTTCCGAGAAAAGCGTGTGGTGAGTTTCCTCTTAAAAAGAGAGAGAGAGAAGAGGCAGAAACGTGTTCCTGAAGCTTCTGGTCTTTCAAAGGAAATATTTTCAATATCTCAATGGGGCAATATCCATTTCTTTGTATGGTTTTTGCCCTGCATTTTGTAGCCTTCACCTGAATACTGTGACACCCGGCCAGTCTTTTCATTCAGTCCAAGGTGGTATTTGTATATTGTTTTGTTTCTTCCCAGTTTAACCAGTCTTTCTCATAAGTTTTATCTTCTGTGCTTTCAAGACTGTTTACACTGCAGTCTGTGAAGCAATCTGGAAGCCTTGATGATAGTCTTAGATTCATTTTTTAAAATTTTCCATATTAATATAGATTTGGATGTTTTCAACCTCATTATTATTATTTGTATTTCTGATTTGCTTAGTAACTGGTTCTGAGCTTACCTTCTTTCTGCAACAGGGATTTTAAAGTCATAGGACAGGGGTGGGCAACGTCAGGCCCGTGGGCCGTATAAAGCCCGTGGGGCTCCCGCCTAAGGCCAGCGGGGCTCCCGCCCGCAAACCCTGCCCCTTCCACGCGATTGGCTCCCGCCCGCAAACCCCGCCCCCCAGTGCTTGTGATTGGCTCCCACCCACAAACTCCAGCCCCTGGTCCACGGAAATCCCAGAAACCCCGCCCCCCGGTTATAAATATCCAAATGGCCCTTGGCAGAAAAAAGGTTCCCCACCCCTGTCATAGGAGCTCATATGGGCATAGGGCACAGGTATCTTTGTGTTAACCTGCTGTTTCCTTAGCTCTTTAGGGAGTTTTTGGGGATCAAAGCTGAAAAGTATTTGTAGGGTTTCCAGAGCCTCTAGATTGGTACGGGAGCATTTGTAAAAACTAGATGAGAACAATGAGGCTTTTTTTTTTTTTTTTGATGGGGGCGGTTTACAGCTAAAAGTGTTTGTGTGTGTGTGTGTGTGTTAAAACAGTCTTTCCATTCTTGATTTCTTCAATCTAGCCCATGTCACAGCCATATGGTATCTCATGCTGGTTATTATTCCTGTTGGTGGGATTTAGTTTTTTCAGAGACACACACACGAGAAATTGCTATTCCTGGAAGCCTCCATGTGTTTGCCACTATTCGACTGTTGTATTTTAACTCATTGGCAAGAGCTTTTCCCAGTGCATAAAGGAAGCAACATTACACTGGTTTTCTCTTAAAGAACCACTGATAAGGGGTTGTAAGACTGCAATCTAAATATTGTACTGATGAAAAATTGAGTTCTTGTGTCCAAGAGGAAATAAGAAAAGGATCCCAAATGCAACTTTACTTACTTATCTGCTTGCTTAACATCATTACAGGACTCAGACCCAGACTGTGTGTGTATGTGTACAGACACACATACACACACATCCATATCCATATCCATATCCATATCCATATCCATATACATATACATATACATATACATATACATATACATATACATGGGGGCGTGGTGGCTCAGCGGGTAAGACGCCAGGCTTGTTGATCGGAAGATCACAAGTTCGGAGGTTCGAATCCCTAGCCCTGCGTGCGGAGTGAGCTCCCGCACTAGTCCCAGCTCTTGCCAACCTAGCAATTCGAAAGCATGCAAATGCAAGTAGATGAATAGGTACCACTTCGGTGGGAAGGTAACAGCATTCCGCACACGTCATGTCGGCCACATGACCGTGGAAGCGTCTTCGGACAACGCTGGCTCTTCGGCTAACAAACGGAGATGAGCACCGGCCCCTAGAGTCGGACACGACTGCACAAATGTGCGGGGGGAAACTTTACCTTATACATTCTGTGGCTTGAATCATGTCAACTGGATTTCTATTTTCTTAGTGGAAACGTTTCACTCCTTATCCAAGGAGCTTCTTCAGTCACTGAAGGAGCTTCTTCAGTCACTGAAGAAGCTCCTTGGATAAGGAGTGAAACGTTTCCACTAAGAAAATAGAAATCCAGTTGACATGATTCAAGCCACAGACTGTTCCACCTGGATGACTGAGAACCTTCATAGACATTTTACCTTATACATATACATATACATATACATATACATATACAGTACATATACATACTAAGCCTGTTACTGAGCTTATTCTACTTCGCTGTCAGCAGATTCTACAGGCTACAAATGGAAACTCTGCGACAGCAAGAGTCATCTTGGGATCTTGATCTACCAAAAGAAGCTGTACATAGAGAGAATGAAGCTTTCTTTCTACAGTATTGCACTGAAACACATTGCCCCATATAGATGTTATATTTGTTTTCTTTAACATTTACATTTTAATCATAGATTATGGTTATGGTGTGTAATCAGGATTAACCTTTTCAGAAATATTAACCTTTTCAGAAATATATGATGCTTAATTTACTTACAATCTATGGACAAGAAAATATATTAGTAATTTACAATTTGCAGTCTTTGTGGGAACATCACATTTCCTTTTCTAAATACCAACTGTGTATTCTGACACCCAAAGCAAACATCTGTTTTGGGGATCCCCCCTTCCCTTCACTGAAATGTTCATTCCCCTCCTACTTGAGAAGCCAACTTCTGAAGTTCTCAGACTTGCCTGTGGCATGCTAAATTCAGACGTTAACAGAGCTCATGATTTCTGCCACATGTATTAACCTCAAAACACCACCTTTTGAATCCTCCTTGTATATTAATTGCTGGATTTGATAGGATGGGTATTGTATGTCCTTCTAAGTGGCTCAGGATGACTGAGATTGTTACTCAGGATCTAGTTTCTCATGGAGGAGATGTGTTGCTATTCAGTGGCCAGCCAGGAGCCAGTGGATTCTTTAGGATTCAAAGACAATAAATTCAAATCATGGTGAAATGCCAAAAAGGATTTTATTGAGTAAATATTAAGAGAGTCTGTTTGTTTGTTTGTTTGTTTATTTATTTATTTGTTCGATTTCTCACCGCCCAACTCCCTCAAGGGACTCTGGGCGGTTAAATTTAAAAAACACCATCACCCTCCACAGATCTGAACAGGAAATTTAAGAGGGGAAAGTAGAAGGAGTTAGTAGAGAAAGATATCCCTTCAGCTTGCCAGGAATGCCAAGAATGGCAGTGGATGGACCACCAGGAGCCAGCAGTTGCACAGCACCATCCTAGATGTCTGGTCTAGACCGATGTTCAAACTATCTGGAGGCTTTCACCATCTCTTTATGCCAGAAAGTATAAACAATAACACTTGGTAGCACATCTCATCAAGGACTTGCTTAACATTATTACAGGACTCAGACCCAGACTGTGTGTGTGTGTGTGTGTGTGTGTGTACATACCTTTAGACAGTGGAACCTCTGTCAAGGATATTTTTAGGGAAGACTGTGTCCCTAGCAGATGGCATATGGGGATGGTTGATGACACATCTGGTCAATAATCTGGGAACCTAGATAAGTGACCCTTTGCTAAGAGTGTGTTTATGAGGCTATTGTTCCCTGTCCCCTTAGCAGGTGTGCCCCTCTCTCTCAGATTAGGGAGCTGGTGGTGTCCCCTTTTATCTTAATTATTGAAGTAGGATTACAGATAAGAGGCAAGCAAGAGTGATTAACAACAGAATGATGCAATCTGCAAGGCTTGCTAAATAACTTCTAAGGGAAGTTGTGAAGGAATGTGCAGTACAAAGCTTGCTACATTACACAGAGATTGCTTCAGCTGGCTAAATAACCCTTTCTACCCAGGTATTTCTGATATAGAGATATATGCATGCATGCATGCATGCATGCATGCATGCAGAGGGGAAAAGGGGGTCCACACCACTATTTTCTCACAAATCTTTGCTGGTGCCAATACAGTAGAACAGCAATATGTCTCAAGTGTACTGTATTAATGACTATGGATTTGCCAGCCAGCAAGAGCTTCAGGCACAAATATACTGCCTTTAGGGTAATGTGAGCTATGTATATTTTGCCCAGATACAAATGCTTCAGTGGCCAACATCATTTTTCATGCTACTTTTGATGCTATTTTTCAGGTGCCATTTTGTCTCCCTACATTTTAAAATCTCTGGGCATTTAAGGGGAGATGAGGAATATGTGATTCTGAAAGCTAGATCCTCTAGCTTAAATACTGAAGACCATTTTTTCCCCAAGTTTCATTTTACCTACACTCAGGCTAAGCTATTTGGCCTTGAGCACACCTGTCTACTTGCATCGGGACTATCTGCTGCTCCAGTCTTCAGTTTCATGGAGAATCTCAAGTGAAACTTATTTATTTTATTTATTTATATTTCCAACTTATATCACCGCCCATCTCCCCCCATTCCGGAGGGGACTCTGGGCGGTTTACACCAAGCCAGCAATTAAAACATATAAAAATTTATAAAATAGAATACATAATTTAATTAAATATATAATATTGCTTATTTCCTTGGACCAAACACATGTTATGTTCCTTCCCATGCTGTTCAGGGATGGCTGAGTCACCTCTTTATTTCAGCATCTTTTCTATACCAAAGCAACATGCTAAATCTTCTAGGTATGCACAGGAGAGTAAATATGCAGCAGCTGTGCTGTTTAGAAACATACAGTATTACATAAGAATAGCATATACACAAAGGAGTTAGTTTATTGTTTCAGTCTTAATTGAGTAGTCCAAAGTCCAGAGACTTAGATGTCTCCTTTGCATCTTAGGTTGTGTGACAGTGACTAACTATTTGGAGACCCTGAAGCAGTCTTCTGTAGTCAGTTTGCCACATGTGCACATTGTTTGTCCCAATATGATCTGCCTAGATAGACCACTATCCGGTATTAAGAATTCAGTCTACTGGATTCCAATCTATTGCTTATACCAGAGCTTTCCAAACTTTTCATGTTGGTGACACACACCAACGGTGGCGGCGGTGCGGCCTGCGGTGTCCTGGTGTGTTGCACAAAAACCCGGAATCGCTGATGGGAACCGGAAGAAGCGGCACCCCCGCCAATCAGCGCCGCTGCTGATTGGTGGGGGTGCCGCTTCTTCCGGTTTCCCCCATCAGCGCTTCTGGGTTTTCACGTGACACACCAGGACACCACAGGCGACACAGTAGTGTGTCGCGACACACACTTTGGAAAGCTATGGCTTATACACTCATCTTTCAACCTTCAAGGAATTTCCCATGTTATTCTCCCACTCAATAACTCTGTAAGGAAAGTTGAAAGAGAATGAATGTCCAAAGGCCTCCAAAAATTTTATAGCCAAGTGAAGTGTCACCAGTTCCAATCTAATATTGTATTCATAAAGGTAAAGTGTTCAAATTGATTCATCTCCTGGTGGCTTCATGGACAGATTTTTGCAGTCTTCTGGGCCATGCTGCAGAAGTGGCTTGTCATTGCCGCCTTCTGGGAGGTTTTTTGATTTCTCAAGTCTAGCCTACAACCGTTGTGTTCATGGAGATCTCCTATCCATGTATTATTCCAGCCTGACCATCCTCAGCTTCTGAGCCCAGATGAAATCATCTAGCGGCTGGTACTTCCTGTAACAATATTGTAATCCTTACTGTGTGCGCGCTCCTCCAATAAATGCAGGGCTGGCTGCCAAAATCATCTGTGGAGTAAGGTCCTGGTGATGAAAGGACCATACAATGTCTTTAGCATCTTTTCGTACCCTGCATTTTCAGTTTGACAAATCATAACTTCACTTTTAATTAAGTTTTAAGCAAATAATTTTTGTCCTTCTATTAAAATAAACAGTGAAACTTTATTTGGTATGTTTCAGGTGTATAACAGCCAGGGGTCAAGTGGATCTCCTGGAAAAGCCTTTAAGGTCCATCTGCAGCTATGGGACACAGCTGGGCAAGAAAGGTAATATGCCAGAACTTAAAAATCCAATTCAGAAGTAATTGGAAGAGGAAATGAACAACATTTTTCTATTAGATTCTGTCATTGCAGCTTAGGCAGGTTTTCAAGATAGAGACTTTTTATTATCATTTTTGCCATCACATTACTGTTTACAAAGAGGCTTACGCTCTAGTCCTTAACTTGGATTATTTGGAATTTTGAATAAAACGTGATTTGAAGCAGTTTGGAATGTCAGATTTCAGGGTACAATGGCCCAAAGCCTGCTTCTTGTCATTTTTAGTTAGAAGGCACAAGATAAGGGCTAATGTAGAGCTAAACACACGATAAATTAAAGGTGAAAACCCCCCAAACCCAATGCAAAAATCCAGTACATTCCACGTGTATCACTGCCCTAACCCTTTCCATATCTTTGCTTTGCACTTCGTTTTACTCCAAAACATCAGGGCCTCTGACCATGACAATCTTTGAACAAGAAGATGGACATGGAGCCATTCCATACAGATAGATGACATTTGTGATGGCTTCCAAGGTCATCTTCCTGTCTGTATATTTGAGTTATTATTCCTGACTGAATACTGATCAAATGTTTCCAGTACTGTTAGCTACAGAAACTGTGGCCTGTGTTTCTGCATTCACTTGGATGTGTTGGACCAAGCAAAAGTTTTACCTTCACAACATTGCATTGTACCGTTTATTACACACACACACACACACACACACACACACACACACACACAAACACATTGATCTGGCAGTTATTAATTGGATGTGAGCTACATCCACAGGGCATGATTATGTTTGTCTCTGACAAGCCACAATTTGTTTTTAAATTGGAATGCTTTGTTCTACATCAGGAGAACGTCAGTTGGAAGGGACAACATTTATTTTTTATTTTATTTATTTATTTTTATCCTGCCTTTATTATTTTTATAAATAACTCAAGGCGGGGAACATGCCTAATACTCCTTCCTCCTCCTATTTTCCCCACAACAACAACCCTGTGAGGTGAGTTGGGCTGAGAGAGAGGGACTGGCCCAAGGTCACCCAGCCGGCTTTCGTGCCCAAGGTGGGACTAGAACTCAGTCTCCTGGTTTCCCATTGGCTCCTTCCCAGGGCTGAGAGACAGGGACTGGCCCAAGGTCACCCAGCCGGCTTTCGTGCCCAAGGCGGGACTAGAACTCTCAGTCTCCTGGTTTCCCATTGGCTCCTTCCCAGGGCTGAGAGACAGGGACTGGCCCAAGGTCACCCAGCCGGCTTTCATGCCTAAGGCGGGACTAGAACTCTCAGTCTCCTGGTTTCTAGCCTGTTGCCTTAACCACTGGACCAAACTGGCTCTCTGTATGAGTTATGTACTGTCCAGTCAGGTGGCAGGCCCTAGCTACCTTGCCTGATTTAGAAAAGCTAAGCAGGCTTGGACCTGTTTAGTACTTGGATACAGGCTAATGGGAAGTAGGAGGAGTGTAGGCTAGATTGAGAAGTTGTTAGGGGAAGGGGGGGAGCCATATTGGAAGATACCAGTGGCAAGCTACTATGGCTTTGTTGCCAAGGAAACCCCATGGATGTGTCCATGGAGTCATCAGAAGTCAAGCTTGGCTATAGGGAGACTTTACTATTACTTTATACCATTGCTGATTTTAATCTGATTTGATTATACACTCATTGATTCCATGATTAAAATATTTTTAGGAAGATGACAGCCTTGTGATTACAACCATGAGCAGTTAGCAGTTTATCAGGGCATTGAGGGTAGTTTTCAGGATATGTATTAATTCTCAGCTTATGCCTCAGCAAAATACTTTCTCAGCACTGTAGCTCAGTTCTCTGCTTGAGGGTGTGTGAGCATACTATCAGAAATTCCATGTGCCTGGGTGGGCGCCTGAATAAGATCTCCAGTGGCTGTTCCTTGCCCATCTCTTTGGTAGTCAAAGGGAAATTTATAATGCAAATCCCCATGGAATGGAACAGATCATAAGAGAAAATAAAATTACCCCTGGGGCCGCCTTGTAACCTGAAGGAAGACTTGTGCCTGAACAGTGAATCTGCATATGGGTTGGCTATCCCTACAGAGAGGATATTAAAGCTTTGCCTTGTCATTTATCTGTTGCTTGCAGCTCCTTTAAAAAGTTCAGCAGTGAAATGTTTACCTAATACTCATTGCTTTTTTCTTCTTATAGCTCATGTTATATGTTGATCCTTTCACTCCTTTTCTCCTGACAGATTCAGAAGTCTCACAACAGCATTTTTCAGAGATGCCATGGGCTTCTTGCTAATGTTTGATCTCACTAGTCAACAGAGCTTCTTAAATGTCAGAAACTGGATGAGTAAGTGGAAAAAGCAGCTGCTTCTCTCAGCCTTGAGCACTTTTCGCTTAAGCGGCATTGCATCTGTCCTCTGTAATGCAGCAGTCCCCATAGAGGGTAGAATTATCTATGCCATGCTTGAGATAATTAAACACTCCGCATCCAGAGACACACAGGCACCTTAGAAGTGATGTGGGATCCTCTCTGAAGCTGGCTGCTAGAGGTTCCTGGGTCACTCTTTGCCTTGGCCACTAGCTGCAAGATACCTTTTATGGAAACCTTAGGAAAGAGGTGGACTTTTACTTTGACCTGACAGAGTTGTGTTTCCACTGCTACGTTGCCCCCTCCTTGAAGCCTCCAGCATCACCACCATACCATGTTTCTGTAAAATGCTGAAACCTGCCCAGGCTATTTTAAATACGCTGAAACAGTGTAGATGAATTGTATGAAATACTGTATATTACCTATAGGTGAGCTATTATTTTTGTTGCAGCTGTAATGGAGAAAAGAAAAGCAATGCTTGTTGGCATTTATAGATATATTAACTTTATGTTAATATGATTTCTTGATTGGATGGTGCCATGTATGCTGGGCAAAAAAAGATACCGAACCATCCTGTTTCTGTCATATGTAACTTACTTTTTGGATATAAAAATAGGTAGTGAATTTGCCCATATTTCATCTACCAGCCTTTTCCAGCCAGGTTGAGCAGCACAACGGGAAGATACCAGGTTAGGGAAGGCTGGGATAAACTATGATTTCTGCTCCTCTATTTCCAGATAATATTTCCACACTCCTTACCAAGTTTCTACATTTTCTTTAGGTCAGTTGCAAGCAAATGCTTATTGCGAGAACCCTGACATAGTATTAATTGGAAATAAAGCTGACCTATCAGATCAGAGGGAGGTCAATGAAAGACAAGCAAAAGAGCTTGCAGACAAATACGGGTAAGGCAAACAAATATTTTGTCTTCTCAGCTAACTCAGGAGGAATCTGTATGGCCATCTTCAAAGGTGGGATAAGGACACAATGAAATGTCTAAGACATTTGGTTTCAGAGGAAGAGAACCAAGCATGTTGTTTATTTTTTTCACATTGACATCAGTGGTTCTTAAAGCAATTCCCTAATGGATAAGTCCTGATGCTAATAAGAATTTCTTTTCATGAGAGGGGGAAGAGGGATGAGTTCAGTAGGCTTGATGGTCTTTCAGAAAGTGACTCAGTATTCTTCCTGCTGAAGCCAAGCCATTCTGTTTTGAGACAAGACCCTTTGAGAACTGAATGGAAGCTAATCTTTGAAGGAAGAGCAGTAGGTTATTGTTATAAGGGTTCTCTCTTGAAATATCTTACAATACTTCTGATGTTTTCTTGTCTTAGCATCCCATACTTTGAAACAAGTGCAGCTACTGGCCAAAATGTGGACAAAGCCGTGGAGACACTCTTGGACTTAATAATGAAGCGAATGGAACAGTGTGTTGACAAGTCTCAGCTCTCTGACACAGCCAATGGGGGAAGTTCAGGAAAACTGATGTCATCAAAATCTGATGAGAAGAAATGTGCTTGTTGACTTGGCCATTCAGGTTGAAGGAAAGGAATGAGAAATCATCTAATCAAAAAATAACAGAATGACCAGTTGCTAAATTCAACCTGGAACTCCAGTGGACCACATGAGACTGCTGTTGTTGTCTTAAGCAAGCTTGATTTCTTTTCAATGCTGAGGAATCATGCTTCTGCATTTGGTGTTACCCATCTTCATAAAAAAATCCAGAGGCCCTTGTCTTCTCAATACAGTAGGCTAAACACAGTAAACACAGAAAATATTTGCTTTGGGGAGAGGATAATTGAAATGTTAGGAGATATCTTTACAATAAAACAAGGGGTTGTCTTTGTAGGCCTGTGCCATCACGTCTCATCTCTTTGCCTTCTATTATGATGGACATTGTGCATTTGCTAAACAGTTGATGAAAAACAACCCCAAAGTATGTATTGTGCGGCTTGTTATAAACATCTTAATTTTTTTAATACCAAAAAGTCACTGCTGTTACATTCAGCTGACTATTCTCATAAGATGAGATCTGATTAAAACTGCAGTTTGATCATTAGGTGCGATTGGAGATATGTGGACTCGAGAAAGAAGATGTCCATACAGTATAGTACAATGTTGGAAAGGAACAGATATAAACCATGAAGTATTTGCTCAAAGCTGAAAAGTACTATCTGCCTTGAACTACTTGGCCCAGAGAACTCTGGGTGCACTTTCATTGGTGACTCGGGGAATGATATTTCAATGGAATCCCCTTTCATTAAGAGACAGTATGTATTTATTAAGTTCCATATGGATAGAGTTCACAGTTCTAATTAACGTCCTCCAGGTCACACATACACACAAGATTATTTTTGCTTTTATTTTACAGGCAGAGCATTTCCTAAACATGAAACTATGTTGAATGTTGATTTGGAAAATCAGATGTTCAAAGCATAATCTATGTCTGTTACTTTGATCACTTAAAATAAGAAAGGCAGGAATAGGAACAGAGAAGAGGAAGTTCCAGTAATAACTTTGTTACAGTAGAAATACTCTTAGTGAAAGATATATATACTTTAGAGCCAAACATGATAGGATGATGGTGGTGATGATGAGGAGGAGGAGGACGATGATGAACCCATTGTCTTTCTACTATGCACCATTTCTCTGTTACGCCATTTTGGACTAAAAGGTCTGCTGGTGAAGTCATCCGAGCAATCTGTCTTGTTCCAGAAGTGCTGTAGTTAGGCCTGTTGAGTTTTGCAACCTAGCCATTCCAAAATCATCTGCAATCCCTTCCCACTCTTTTCTAAGTCAGAGAGTTCATTTCACCAGATTCTTCATGTTATCAATCCAAAGCAAAAGAGTTGCTTGTAATATTTATCACAATGCTCTTCATCAATCTCTGAGTTATTTAAATATATATTTCTGATGGCAAAATGTGAGCATGTTTCCCAGAAAGAGAATTAATGTAGAGAGATAAATTCACAGGGATATCTTATTTGTCATTTTCATTCCAATACTGTGATATCTTCAGTACAGTTTTAAATGTTTACTGCTTTTTGTAAGTCTGTAGAACTGGTTTTCAGAAAAAGGCAATTACTAGATCCCAAAAGTGTCTTCATTTTTGCTAATGTTGATTGCTCAGTGCTTACATTGGGAAATACTAATGTTTTTGTCTATGAAACCTGGAGCATATTTGCTTGGATTCAGAATGCTTTGCTTGAAATCAAGGGCTGGAGGATACATTTAACTGAGCGTAAAAGAATAAGAGATTCTTTATGCATTAAAGAGTATCTTCTCTTCTATATGGCCCTGCACTGTGAGGAATATTTCATCTCCTTTTTCTGCAATTCCGTTTTATATCAAAGATCTTTTAGCTTTCCAGTGGAAGAGGAGATTGGATCAATGTATCCTCGATATTCCCAGCTGTTGCTACCTGCTCAGTGCTCTCTGTTGCATAGTAGTAAACCATGGGATTATCTGATGCCAAATCTGGGCATATGGCTGACCTTAGTGAGGAATCCCAGCTGACTTATTGAAAGTTGCCATTCAGAACTTTTCTAGCATCTAGCTTGACAGTTTTGGTTCTTCTGGCACTGTAAATCCAATCTCGAGAGACTAGTATACTCATATTCCAGTGGTATGCAAATGTCTCGGACCACCATACATACTTGGTTGCTTACCATCTGGAGTAGCAACTTTAAGAACTTGAAGTCACTCCTAAAGGCACAATTATTCTTGGGCATAATTTGTTGCAATCACATGCTGGGATATCTACCAGCATTCCTGCAAGATCTGCCCATGCCTCTATCTCAGCATAATACAACATGGGTGAACGTTTTATGCATGCATGTTAAACTTTTATATTGTGTACACAGAATATTTCCTGACATTAAACAAGGCAAAATAGCTGTTGGTGTTGTAGCTGTCATTATGCACACCTAAAGTCCTGCATGCATAAAATTTAGATGTGTATGAGGAACATTCATGAGCACAATGTTTAATCCACATGAACACTTGATTTGAATTCCCAGATTGGCACTGTATCACCTTACTAATACCCCATGAAATCTGCTTGATTCAACTGGAAGGTTGCCATGATGGCAATACTGGAGTCCATCTTGCATTTTCCGTATAAATTCAATATAAATTCCATATCACATCAAAAAAATCTTTCATTATCTCTTGTGATCCTATCTCGTCAAGGAGACCAAGATATGTACGGTTGACATCAAATATATTGATGTAGGATATGTTGCCATTATAGTTCACAATTGGTTCCTCACCAGAATAATCCTACATATAATTGAATATTTAAGTTGATCTGCAGTTCATTGATGAATAATAGTAATGACAATATGTTAAGATAGTATTTCCAGTCTTCCTTTTGATCTGTTGATATGGTAAGAGAGATTCCCTCTTCTCATGACATTGTTTCATGAATATTTGAATCAAAACATTGGATGTATATATATGATTGATAGACCCATGGCTGTTCACTGCTCACATATACCCTATTATCCAAAAGTATTCAGAAGTAATAACCAGCCTCACTTGCCAAGTTCTCAAGTGCTTTTGTAGCGCTTGTTTAAGATACATCCACAGAGGTGATCAAAGCACACCCAAGCCAACCATGGTGTCATAAACCATATATAATGGTTGAGGAAAAAACTGAAGAGGAGTTGTTAGTTCCATGTAACCATTTTTGCCTGCTTTTATTGACAACCGTCTGGTTTGCATTTGCATTACATTGCAGCAGCTCAAACTGCATACCAGCTTGACTTCTGTGAGAGGATCCTTGATTGCTTTGCTTTGTTAAAGCCTCTGAAAAGCAAAAGTTGTTGCCTAATGAAATGCATATGATGTACCTAATAATTAAGGATGAATCCATATATACTTAAGAGGTTGTCCTATCACTGAAAGTCTGTTTCTGTACTTGCCCAGCAGCCTTTCAACAAAGTGTTCTACAAAGTTCTGCAAAGTGTTGAAACTAACCATTTAGCTGCTGTTTTGTTATGAAAATCTAGCTTCCCCAATACTGTGAAAATTCTGTAGTCTGGTATTAAATGAAGTGACCACTGAAACAATTCAGCCCTGTTGGGGTTTTTTTAGCTCCCTGTCCATTCCAACTGAAGCAGAGTTGGCCAGAGGCCCTCATGGTCAGCTTTCTAGAGTTGCTCTTGAAGCTCAAGGTTAGTAACAATCAGGAGGAGTCTGCCCCCCCCCCCCCCGAGATTAATATGGCTCTCCTCCGACATCCTCCTCAAGGCTTCTAAGAAACTCTGTCTTCTCCCCTCAAAGATGTTTTCCTTTCTCTAAAATAAGTGCTTATGATGGGAGCTCTTCTAAAGGTCAAACTAAAGCATAATCTGAATCACATGTTTATGGCTGTTACAGAAGAGGGGAGGAAGCAATTTATCACAGAGAGAAGCACTATTACAATCAAATTCTCAGAAGGGGTGAAGTCCAGCAATCTGTGTGGCCTGTCTGTTCTTAAATTTTCAGTTGTGCTGTATTTACAACAGCCCGCCCTCATCTCATGCCATTTAGCACAAGGTCTGTATGGGATAGTTCTTGAGAAACATAGACCCATCTTCTTCTTCTACTTAAAAAGGCCCAGTCCGGGGCTTTTCTAAACTTGATTTCACCCCAACTTTTAAAATCAAGGATAATTTCTCTAACTGCCATTTCTCTGCCCCACAGTGGAATTTTCAGTGTATATAGCTGTATAATTCAAGGTGCTTTATGTATTTCCCCCAAATATATTTATTGAAATTATTCTTTTCAGATTTTGATTCAACACTAAGAGCCTTCTAACTGATCAGTTGCTTTTTTCCCCCTTTGTTTTGCTTTTAGTGCGCCCTTAAGTTGGGTAACTCTGAGCATGTTTTCTGTTGGTCTTTGAGACCTGTACAAGTTAAAGATTCACATTCTTTGACCTAGGTGTTTGAATTATATCTCTCTTGATGGACTGCACTGCCAGAATACTATGTTGTACTGCTACTACTATACTGTGGCTTTTAAATGATATATACCTATATATGTATTTATACTGTATGTGTGAGCGTGTGTGTGAACACACACATATACATACTATCAGATTTTATCCATTGGTGTCTGGGTTTATACAATATGGCTAAGGAATGTAATTCTGTAGTTTCATTTCTGCACTGTTCTTTTGAAATTAAAAACAATACATTTTTAAAGCAGTAGTGGATTATTGTCTTGAAGAGCAAACATGATCTAATGTGTGTTGTGTCCGAGAAGGGTCAAAGAGATAGACTGCAGATATCACACTTAGGTTATAATGTGTCTTACTTGATTCTGGCTTCGCATGTGATGTGAATTCATTCACTCTAGTTTGTTAACCATGTAGGAACTCAGCTAATGGTGACGTTTTCAAAAATGGCTTAAGAAACCATGGCTTCAGTGTAGGAGCCAGAAAAAGGATGAAGTTGATATAAGTTATTCACTATAGTCGCAGTAATTTTTTTAAAAAAATAATCAACCTCATGCCCTCCAGGTCTTAAGAACACAATTCCTTGAATTACCAGCCACTATGAACCAAAGGCTGGGGGTCATTTGGGGGAGATTATACCCATTATTTGCGGGAACTGGGTTTTATTTCACCCTTAAATTCTTTATTTGTACATTTTTATCCTGCTCTTTCACCAAATAAGACTGCTGCAACTGTTTGGAAATATCAATAATATAATCTAGTCCCTATCCCAAACCAGATAGTCAGAAAGACATGGTCATTTTATGGGTTTGTATCAGCACTGTATATCACTTTAATTTTAGTTGCATTGGCTTGTATTATTTTATTATGTTATTTTGGTTTCATGATTAAACTGAACAATGTCTAGATGAATCTATTTCCCTTTTTTAAATAAGAATTTTATTAGGTTTAAAGCAAAGATAAAAACTACAAAAAAGCAAAAAACCCTACAAAAATAAAAAAAAGGTGTAGAAACACAAGAAGATTTTTTTTTAAAGATTACATGAAGAAATGACTTCTAACTTTAAACAGCAAGAATATACAACAATTTTCCATAATTAATCCCTTACTCTATATCAGACCAAGATCACATTATTTCTATAAATTATTCCATTGGCACATTATAAAAACCACTAAATACAATTGCTCCTTCCCCTTATATTAAAAGAATATATATATATATATATATATATATATATATATGTATGTATGTGTGTATGTATATATATATATATATATATATATATATCCCCCTCCTAATCAACTTCCCCCCAAAAAACATTTATTTCCTTTCTACCACTATTCTGTAGATTTCTGTCCACTATAATAAAGAGCAAACTAAAAAGCATAAATTGTCTACTCTCATAATTAATAGTACTACAATTATAACAATCTTAATTCTATTAAACCTAAAACTAGCATTTATTTTATACCTTATTAATCTTAATCCAAATCATTAAAAACTATGAAGTCAAACAAGTCTAAAAAGCAATCCAGATTGTTGTTGTTTATTCGTTCAGTCGTTTCCGACTCTTCGTGACTTCATGGACCAGTCCACGCCAGAGCCCTCTGTCGGCCGTCACCATCCCCAGCTCCCCAATGGTTGAGTCCGTCACCTCCAGAATACCATCCATCCATCTTGCCCTTGGTCTGCCCCTCTTCCTTTTGCCTTCCACTTTCCCTAGCATCAGCTTCTTCTCCAGGGTATCCTGTCTTCTCATTATGTGGCCAAAGTACTTCAGTTTTGCCTTTAATATCATTCCCTCAAGTGAGCAGTCTGGCTTGATTTCCTGGAGTATGGACTGGTTTGATCTTCTTGCAGTCCAAGGCACTCTCAGGATTTTCCTCCAACACCACAGTTCAAAAGCATCTATCTTCCTTCGCTCAGCCTTCCTTATGGTCCAGCTCTCGCAGCCATAGGTTACTAAAGGGAATACCATTGCTTTAACTATGCAGACCTTTGTTGTCAGTGTGATGTCTCTGCTCTTAACTATTTTATCAAGATTTGCCATTGCTCTCCTCCCAAGAAGTAGACGTCTTCTGATTTCCTGGCTGCAGTCAGCGTCTGCAGTAATCTTTGCGCCTAGAAATACAAAGTCTGTCACTGCCTCCACTTTTTCTCCCTCTATTTGCCAGTCATCAATCAAGCTCGTTGCCATAATCTTGGTTTTTTTGAGGTTTAACTGCAACCCAGCTTTTGCACTTTCTTCTTTCACCTTCGTCATAAGGCTCCTCAACTCCTCCTCGCTTTCAGCCATCAAAGTGGTATCATCTGCATATCTGAGATTGTTAATGTTTCTTCCAGCGATTTTAACTCCAGCCTTGGATTCATCAAGCCCAGCATGTCGCATGATGTGTTCTGCGTACAGGTTGAATAGGTAGGGTGAGAGTATACAACCCTGCCGTACTCCTTTCCCAATCTTAAACCAGTCCGTTGTTCCGTGCTCTGTTCTTACCGTTGCTACTTGGTCGTTATACATATTCCTCAGGAGGCAGACAAGATGACTTGGTATCCCCATACCACCAAGAACTTGCCACAATTTGTTATGATCCACACAGTCAAAGGCTTTAGAATAGTCAATAAAACAGAAATAGATGTTTTTCTGAAATTCCCTGGCTTTCTCCATTATCCAGCGGATATTGGCAATTTGGTCTCTAGTTCCTCTGCCTTTTCTAAACCCAGCTTGTACATTTGGCAATTCTCGCTCCATGAATTGCTGGAGTCTACCTTGCAAGATCCAGATAAACATTCTCAAATCCTTACCCCACTTCAAAATAGACCAAAGCATTCACATATTTCCAGAATAAACACAAGGCATTTTTCATAAAAAAAATCAGACAGCCCAACTGCCCCCCTTAGAAACTCAGACTTCTCAGCAGAAAACCTCCCACAGAGCAAAGCCTCTTCTTTCCCATCACATTCCATCAGAAAAACAATTCCATTTGTAGTTTGCAATTCAGTCTGCCTCTCTAACTTTAACTCCTTCAACACCAGAATCTGGTCTTCATTCAGCATTTCGACAGAGACTTCAATCTCGCTATCAGTTGAAACATTTCTATCATTGTTGAGTTCTTCCATGACATCCCCAGCCAGATGACACATTTTAGAGCTGATGTTTTCTACAATGTCCTGCATATCTTGCAAAATACCTTGACAGGAATACAACAAAATCTGTTTGAAGGACTGCTTGAGCTCACAACGGAACTCTGAGAAAGGCTGCTTGAGATCCTCCATGTTTCAGGCAGTAGCTTATGGCACCCCCTACATACTTGACTAGCGAAAGTAGGAGTTAATGAGTTAATGGAAAATTTCCAAAAGATATATTGACACAAGAGAAAGTATGCCAACAGGCAGCTCCCAGAGAAGTGGCAACAGAAAGCTGAAGATTCAAAATGGCAGATTCAACATGTAGGCAAATATTAAATTCTTCAAGTTCAATACAAAAATAATAGCAGGGAGGCAATTATTTATTTTCAATCCTCCTTAGTATTTGAATTGGAAACAAGCCAAAACTTAGATTTTTAAAAAAAATTAATCCCAAAAATAACAATAAGCACCAAGAAAGATCTCTTCTCCTTGCTGTAGAAAGCGTCTCTTAGGGTATATAACCTTTAAAAAATATATAAATTGGGTGATTTAGAAATGGGGTGTCTCGACTTAGTGTCTCTTTAAGGCTACAGCGTGGCTTGGAAATGGTGATGTCCCAGGCTTCTGGCGTATCTTACCCGATTAGTGCAAATTTGCGATCCTCTGGCTGCAAGGTGCCGTTCTGGAGGACAGATGGGATGATTCTGAGCGATTTCTATCCATGAAAAAGCTCCAGGGCTTCAGGGAAAACCTGCCCAAGCCCGCAAAAAACTGCGTTGTCAGTTCTGCCCGCGGAGCCTGCGAGCACAGCTGTTCAGTCGGCCATGTCCCCACCGGAAGTCTTTATCTAGATGAATCTATTTTCCAATCATTTAACAGCTGTACTGAATGAATAACCCAAGGGAATGAGGAAAGGATGGCTATAGGGCTTAACAAGAGCACCTGGGGAAACGTTCAGGAAGCCCGATAGAACAGCTGCCAGCTAGGTGGGAGAATGACAGCAGGTGGCTTCATCCAGAGTGAGAATAAGGCCCCATTTCTCTTTTCTTTGCCAGGCACTCCCTTCATACCCATCTGTGAAGAAAAAATATGGAATTTAAAATCCTACCTCTCATTTGAGTACAGACTTTCATAACGGTCCAAAGTTGGTTTTGAAGTAGGACCTTGCAGGACAAACGTGTGCAGTGTGGGGCTCCATGAGCTCCTGGATGAAAGACAGGATATAGATCTTATACATGAGGACATACATACGTACCTACATGTATGAATTTTCTCAACTTACAGAGTTGCGGGGAAAAATGGAAGGCAAGTACAGCATGCATGCCACCTTAAGCTTGTGTGAAAAGTGGGACATCAACCGCCCAGAGTTCCTCATTGGGGAATATTTGGCGGTTATATAAATTAAAATAAATAAATAAATAAATAAATAAATAAATAAATAAATAAATAAATAGCTTCCCTAATTCCAGAATATGTTTTTTACTGTTTTTTGTTGTTTATTCGTTCAGTCGTTTCCGACTCTTTGTGACTTCATGGACCAGTCCACGCCAGAGCTTTCTGTCGGCCGTCACCATCCCCAGCTCCCCAATGGTTGAGTCCGTCATCTCCAGAATACCATCCATCCATCTTGCCCTTGGTCGGCCCCTCTTCCTTTGGCCTTCCACTTTCCCTAGCATCAGCTTCTTCTCCAGGGTATCCTGTCTTCTCATGATGTGGCCAAAGTACTTCAGTTTTGCCTTTAATATCATTCCCTCAAGTGAGCAGTCTGGCTTGATTTCCTGGAGTATGGACTGGTTTGATCTTCTTGCAGTCCAAGGCACTCTCAGGATTTTCCTCCAACACCACAGTTCAAAAGCATCTATCTTCCTTCGCTCAGCCTTCCTTATGGTCCAGCTCTCGCAGCCATAGGTTACTACAGGGAATACCATTGCTTTAACTATGCGGACCTTTGTTGTCAGTGTGATGTCTCTGCTCTTAACTATTTTATCAAGATTTGCCATTGCTCTTCTCCCAAGAAGTAGACGTCTTCTGATTTCCTGGCTGCAGTCAGCGTCTGCAGTAATCTTTGCGCCTAGAAATACAAAGTCTGTCACTGCCTCCACTTTTTCTCCCTCTATTTGCCAGTCATCAATCAAGCTCGTTGCCATAATCTTGGTTTTTTTGAGGTTTAGCTGCAACCCAGCTTTTGCACTTTCTTCTTTCACCTTCGTCATAAGGCTCCTCAACTCCTCCTCGCTTTCAGCCATCAAAGTGGTATCATCTGCATATCTTTTTACTGTTGACTTCCCTATTTTCCAAATGCAGCTTGAGTAAATGGCAAGCCACTGGCATTATCTAATGTTACAATTTGCCATAGTACTAATCCCTGGGGACAGCTCAGCAACTATCATGCTGGCACTACTAAATAAATCATGTACAAAGATATAGGAAAAGTGTCCTTCGATCTTTAATAATGGTAAAGATGCCTGAGCTTCAAACGTTTATTTAAAATTTGGAACATTTGCATCCTCTTTCTGGTATTTCTGGTTTCTTAAAGCATTTGGAGATATTTGAAAGGTGCACAATTTGGACAATACGTTAGATTTCAGATTGGAAGTATATGGAGGTGCAAATGGGATAGGCACAGCAATTGAAACATCACATCTTCCACATTATGAGAGCATCATAATGCAGGAGAAACAATGTCTTAATATGACTTTATATGGTAAAGCAGATTTTTGGATAGAAATATATCCAGAAATTTTATAGATACAGTCAGGAGCAGAAATATTGGAACAAGGATAACTGTTTTGGCAGTTGGCCTCTGTACACCACCACATTGAAGTTGAAAGGAAACACACCCAGATAGGAGTGAAGTCAGGACTTTCAGCGGTAACTCAAGGGGTTTGACAAAAGTGGGGCACTAACCATTCAGGAAGTACAGCCAGTGGCATACACACACACCCATTGTTGGTGGCTCATAAGTAACGGAACAAATGGCTGAGAAGCAGCTGCATGGCCAGGTGTGGCCTGTTTCCTGGGTACCCCATGACCAATCAAGCAGATAAAAGGCCTGGAGGTGGTTCTGAGTGTTACATTTGCATTTGGTAGCTGTTCACTGGAACTCCCAACATGAGGTCCAAAGACGTGTCCATGAGAGTGAAGGAGGCCATCATTAGGCTGAGGAAACAAAATAAACCCATCAGAGAGATAGCAAAAACATTGGGAGTGGCCAATACAACAGTTTGGAACATCCTGAAAAAGAAGGAATTAACTGGCAAGCTCAGCAACAGCAAAAGGCCTGAAAGACCACAGAAGACAACTAAAGTGGATGACCGCAGAATTCTGCTCATGGTGAAGAGGAACCCTTTCACAACATCTAGCCAGGTCAGGAACGCTCTTGAGGTGGTAGGCATGTCATTGTCAACATCTGCAGTCAAGAGACGGCTTTATGAATGTAAATACAGAGGCTCCACAACAAGGTGCAAACCACTGGTAATGCTCAAGAACAGAAAGGCCAGCTTAAACTTTGCCAGCAAACACCTAAAAAAGCCTGCCCAGTTCTGGAATAAGATTCTTTGGACTGATGAAACCAAGATTAACTTGCACCAGAATTATGGGAAGAGAAAAGAATGGAGAAGGAAAGGAACAGCTCATGATCCAAAGCATACCACATCATCTGTCAAACATGGTGGAGGCAGAGTTATGGCATGGGCATGTATGGCTGCCAATGGAACTGGGTTACTGGTGTTTATTGATGACCTGACTGCTGATAAAAGCAGCAGGATGAATTCTGAAGTGTATAGGGCTATACTTTCTGCTCAGATTCAGCCAAATGCTGCCAAACTGATAGGACGCCGCTTCATAATGCAGATGGATAATGACCCAAAACATACAGCAAAAGCTACCTAAGAGTTTCTCAAGGCAAAGAAGTGGGATATTCTTCAATGGCCAAGTCAGTCACCTGATCTCTACCCAATAGAGCATGCTTTTCACTTACTGAAGACAAGACTGAAGGCAGAAAGTCCCACAAGCAAGCAGCAGCTGAAGGCAGCTGCAGTAAACGCCTGGCAAAGCATCTCGAGGGAAGAAACTCAGCATTTGGTCATGTCCATGGGTTCCAGACTTCAGGCAGTCATTGACTGCAAAGGATTTTCATCCAGGTATTAAAGGTGATCCTTATGTTTGTAATGATGTTGGTTTGTTCCATTACTTATGAGCCACCAACGATGGGTGTGTGTGTATGCCACTGGCTGTACTTCCTGAATGGTTAGTGCCCCACTTTTGTCAAACCCCTTGAATTACAGCTGAAAGTCCTGACTTCGCTCCCATATGGGTGTGTTTCCTTTCAACTTCAATGTGGTGGTGTACAGAGGCCAACTGCCAAAACAGTTATCCTTGTTCCAATATTTCTGGTCCTGACTGTATGTTTAAATCTTTTCTTGACACGTTTCTACTCATATTTGGAATAGAATGAATAACGTCAACATGCATCAGGCAGAAATCACTTGCTCCATAGGTACTGATTGTGGATGGATGGTACTCAATTTCTGTCTTACCCTTTACTGGAGTAGGTAGGTTTTGAGAAAGCTCCCTCCCTCATGGAACAGCCATGCACTCCTCATGAGGATTTCTATCAAATAATTTGGGAAGCTGCATCTGTTGAAAGTCTGCTCACAGACTTTGCCAACTGCAATTGACCTGAAAAACAGTCTGTAAGTATCTGACCTTTTTACTGTCTTGTAAGGTCATTATAACACACAGGACTAAACTCTTTGCATGACATGAATTATGAAATGTATGTGGAGTCCTTGGAGTCTTCGATTGGTATGAAATGTATACCAATTTCTGGAATTTTTGAAGGAAGAGTAGAAATTGGAAGCATCTGCTACCTTAAACAGAAGAGAGTTTTCTTATTATTAAAAACATGTATTACTTGACCATAAGAAAGCCAGTTTGGTGCAGTGGTTAAGGCATCAAGCCAGAAACCGTGAAACCGTGAGTTCTAGTCCCACCTTGGGCACAAAACCAGCTGGATGACCTTGGGCCAGTCCTCCTCTCTCAGCCCTAGGAAGGAGGCAATGGCAAACTACTTCTTAAATCTTGCTAAGAAAACTGCAGGGACTTGTCCAGTCACCAGGAGTCAAGACTGACCTGAAGGCACCAAAAACACACACACACACACACACACACACACAAAAACTTGACCATAAGCTTAGAAAGCCATTTGACCTATACCTTTGTGTGCAGCACACAAGTCTGGGCGATTCAATCATTCACCCCTTGACCATTTGTTTTGATCCTCCCAGCTGACACAAAACCCATTAGGAAGATTTTATCTCCTGCAATTTTTCCCTTCTTTTTCCTCTCCAGAGCAAACAAACAAGCCTGTATGATGCAATAGAGGTGACTGCCACCACGCACAGAATGGGGGGGGGGAGAGTAGGAAGCAACCATGCCCATTCATTTCTGCCCCCTTTTCACCTCTTCTATTGAACCATGTGGCAGCCCATGTGAAACTGAAATGGCTGCAGACAGAGGGCCTAGAGCAGATCCATATTCACAAAGCCTAAGACTTGGTCTCTGGCCCAGGAGTCAGTTAACGTCCTGATCAGCTGTTTGGGTGACACAGTTGATGGGAGGAGCTATGTTATCCCCAAACTAACTGGGGACTGTTGGGGGCTAAAAGTAACTCTGGTGGGGTAAATTGCAAAACAAGACCAATGGAAAGTTGGGCTCGATGGTGCCTGTGTTTACACCACACTCTTCTCTCGATCAGTTACACCCCTAAGACCTGTATTCATGCAACATGATCAGTTTGGTTAACTAACTGTGGTTAGGGTTTCTTTAGGGGTTTAGTATGTTGCATGAACGCAACCCATTTGGTTAGCTTACTGTATGGTTAAGTATATTGTGTAAATTTAGGGATGGGGGTTAAACCTGTGAACGCAACTAATGTGTAGTGGGGAGGAGGAGCAGGGAGCAACTGCAGCAATTTTGCCCTTGTAATTCATGATACTATACACACACATCCCATAGCAGAGCACTCACAACATGTTGTAAAAATATTCAATATGCCCACCAGGCCAAAAAGATTGGGAGACCTGTGATCTGGCCTAAGTTGTTCATGATATTGTACATCAGGGGTCCCCAACCTGTGGAAGTGGGCCTAACCCTAACCTGTGGAAGTTAGGAAGTGGGCTGCACAGCAGGTGAGCGGTGGTGGTCCGCGCAATTGGCTCCCTGCTGTAAGAGTGTGTCGCAAAATGATGCCCTGCTGTAAGAGTGTGTCACAAAATGATGCATGCCTAAAAAGTGTGTCACCAACATGAAAAGTTTGGAAAGCTCTGTGCTAGGCTTTCACCTCTCCCCTTATCTCAGGTTAGATCCCCACTCTCCAGGAACACAAACTTACGTCCAATATGTTCCTCTCAATTTTGGTCTGCGTCTCCCTGTGGTTCCCTCTAAATCCCAACTGTAAATCTATTGTTTCTTCATTCACCCTTTCAGAACATGGTCCTCCAAGCCTACCTTACAGAACATAACTTCCTGCTTACTAACACAAAGGGAAAATGGCAGTTCCAGTACTGGCAAACTGGTGCTAGTGCTTTGCATTGCTTTTCTTGTGCCATTAAGGAAGGGAGAGAAGAGGAAGGTGAGGCGGCCAGAGTGTTGGTTGTTGGGTCAGTTCAGTGTTTCTCAACCTTGTCAACTTTGAGATGTGTGGCTGGCTGGGGAATTCTGGGAGCTGAAGTCCACACATCTTAAAGTTGACAAGGTTGAGAAACACTGGGTCAATTAGCGGAAGAGAAAAGGGACCAAGTTGAGGCTCCGCTTTGGGGAGAGATGGAAGCATCAGCCTGCAAAGAGGGAAAGGACACCAGAAGTATTTCTCAGTGAAGGATCTGCATTTAGGCAGACAAGTGATGGCATAAGACTGATTGTGCCATCAAGTCGTTTTTGACTCCTAGCGACCACATAGATAGATGAAAGATGACATATTTGCTGTTAAAAACTTAAAACCACTAGCTACTTTGGGGTGAATTTCATCCTTTGGGATAAAAATTAAAGCCATTATTTCCATTTGCTAGCTGAGGTGTTCATTGTGGTCTAGTCCCTTCAATACTAGGTCACTGGCCAGGCCCTGCCATAAGCCTTTAACCCAGGGCTTTCCAAAGTTTTCCCGCGGCGACACACCAACCGCCGTTGGTGTGTCGCCGCGGGAAAACCCGGACGTGCCGCCATTGCGGCAGCGCGCAAAAACCCGGAAGCGCTGCTGCCGCTTTCGGGTTTTTGCGCACTGCCGTTGGTGTGTCGCCGCGGGAAAACCCGGAAGCGCTGATGATGATCAGCGCTTCCGGGTTGTGTGGTGACACACCAGACTGTGTGTGGCGACACACTTTTGTGTCGCGACAGTTTGGAAAGCTCTGCTTTAACACAATCCCATCCCTGAAATGTACAGTAAATGGGAAAAGGATTTTCTGTTTGCCCAAATACGGGGAGCGGGAAGGAGGAAAGCACCCCAAAATAGGCACGCCTCCGAGCCAGGAAAGAGAAAGCAGCTGCACCCCGTAGAGAGCTCTGCGTGCTCTGGGGTGAGCCCCTACCCTGGGAAAGGCTAGAGGAAAGGTTGGGCTAAAGTAGAGAAGAAAGAAGTTGATTGCATTCCTGACTCATTCCAAGGAATCCAGATAATCAAATCATGGTTGCTCTCATTACACTAAGAAAGTTGCCTTCCGTCAAATTCATAGTTTTGTCCATAATGTACACTGGCCCCTTACGGACTTGTGGCTTAAATAATTGATGGAACAATGAACCAGTTATTTATTTTGCTACAATGCAAAGATGATCTAGCCAGATATAAGCATAAATCCTGCTGGAGGCCGAGGAACAATCGCCCTTACCTTTTATTATCATATCAGCCACTAGCAAAGACGGTCCTTGAGATTTTTAGATGCCTTTCTCTTCCTGATAACTATATTATACAGCTGTCTTGATTTCATGGCTTTTAGATGATCCATTTTGTTGTTACATTTTGACTGCCTTGGCAAGCACCTCTTGAAATATAATCGAAGGATGCTATAATAACTATTACAGATAAATAAATAAATAAATAAATAAATAAATAATTTTATTCTTCACTTAAACTTATGGGAAAACATGCTCTTGCTCTGTCATAAAACAGGGCCTGGCCGAATGTACAATCTGTTTTTTATAGAGGTATAATTAAAATATATATTCCTATTTTCTTGCCTCGGGCATATTGCTGGATGAACCTGCATAGAAGAGCTCTGCACAGAACATTTACATTTTACTGATTGTAAATCATGATATAGTGATGGCTTTAGGACTGTGTTCTCTGTGCTTAGCTGTACTTCCCAGGGGTATTTTGTTTTCTTCAGAAACACCATTTGTAAAATTACCACTTTTCACAACAGTGTAATTAGTCTGCCACATCCTAAAACACTGAAGTGGTGGGAATGCAGTAAAGAAGTATCTCCGTTCAAAGTTTTCTAAGGTTCACTTTACTTGTGATTCTCCATAAAATACAGTATAATACTAAGAACTGCCATTTGGTGTGATGAGAGCATTTTCTCTTCGATTGCTGCTGTCTCCACACAAGTGCACATTCATCTTCCTTCCCTCTCTCCTGGTATCCAAAATCGGGTAGAGAGAATTCTCACGAAACTAGTTTTAGTCAGTGGTGGATCAGTTAGTATCACATATTTGAGTTCCACATCATATATTTGAGTGTATCTGAATTCAAATCCAATTACATTAGTCCTCCATAATATTCTTCAGTGGAGATTCAGATGCATGTATAGAACTTGCTGGCAGAAATTTGTCTTTATAGATTAATGAGTTCTGAAGCCAATGCATTTCCATCACTGGTAGGAAAAACCACAATGCTTCTATAATGGCCCTGTAAATGAATAAAAATGGAATCTGTTCTTCCGTATGTCCCAGCCTTGTGGATGTCCTCCATCACACCTGAATTTACTTCTTCCATTAGAAGACCATCTTGGGATTCCATACATTAATTCAAAAGATGAAATTTGTTAGGTGATTTCAGAGTTCCCTGTGCAAGTAAATCCAATGGAAATGCATAGAAAAGTTATTCTGGAAAGAAGTAACAATCCTTGTGATGGATCTGACGAAGGTTCAGACACTATAGGAATAGGTCACTTGCGAAGGCTGGATATCACGGTGTATGGCAAGTTTCCATCAATCCTGGAATAAGATGGAGAAACTTATAATTGAGCAAGGTACCATTTTGAAAAATCTAATTTAGCTTGTGGAAATTAATCCTGTACTGACATTATTCAAAAAATCTGGAGGAAGGAGTTATTTCAAAGATCCTAAGAACCATGTCAGATCAGTTGTCGTCTGATTTAGTTGACAAACTGTCAACAGCATTTAGGTTACTTGCTTCATAAAGATTTACCAGGAAGCACAGTGACAATATCTGTCTCCTGGTCTAAATAAAGGTTGCAATAATTTGGAAATTATATTTTTAAAAAGTGGAAGGTGAACCAGCCTACATGGCAAGAATCTCTTAGAAGTTCTTACATGTTCTGCTACTCCATATTTTTACTTTTGTTAGTGATTTTTTTTCAGTTCAGCAATAAAATAGGTCTAAAGATTAACTTGTCTTGTATAGATTCAACTTCATAACTATCATTTTCACTTTCATAACTAAATTCACACATTACATTAAACTATGGTATATTTAACCATGGTTCACTGAATAAACAAATAACAATTGACTGGGTCACCCAACATATCAACCCAAAAAACCAACCAAACCAACCAGATTATAGTTTAGCACATGTGAGTCCAACCAATCTTTTTTAAAATAAATATTTTTTACTGAACATTTTAAAAGGAAAAAAGAGAAACAGAATCAGAAAAGAAGCAAGAAAGAAAAAAGTACAAAAAGCACCAAGTAAATAGATGTGGGATTTACAAGCATCAAAAATTGAAGAAACTGAGCTCAAATTTTCAGAGAAATATCAATTTTGTTCTAGGTATTTGGATAACATATCATTTTAAAACTACAGATCACTGTTAAAATTAAGTTAATAAGCAGATATAAATGGCAGTAATCAGCACAAAATGAATCAAAGTGAAAAAGTATGGTCTTATCTGGTCAATTGAAAAAAGATCCTTGTTTAACAAGTCATCCAAAAGTTAAATGTTAGAACTTTACAAGAAACCCAAATTTTGGATGTGGTGCAAACCCATGAGCAGAATTATAGTCCAAAAATGGTTTCCATGCGATATTAAATTCTGTATCAGATTTGTTTTTCAAATAGAAAATTATTTTAGACACCAAAGCACACCCCCACATTAATTTTACAGAAGGAATTATACATGCTTTTTCAATGAAAGGCAGCTGTTACCACATACAGAGCAAATTTGGTGTACTTTATGGAAAAACAAGCTTTAATGATATTCAGATGATGGCAGGTTGAAAAGGGAATTAAACTTTTAGAAATTGTTTGCAGTCTTTTTTGAAGCTGGAAATTAAAGTAGACATCATTTTGGAAAACTCAAACCATGAGGTGCATTTTTCAATATGGTTAGTAGAGACAATGGCTTGATGGATTGCCTGAATTAGCTGAAAACTGCAGAATACCTGCATGTGAAATATTAGAATTCCCTGCAATTGGGTTCTGTAAGATAATTCCTTTAATGATTGTAGTGACCAAGTGCTGGAAAGGTTTTCTCAGTGCAAACTCGTATCTGTAACTATGATGTGCTTACTGCATGCTTTGGCCCCACCTTCTGGAGAGTCTTTGCACATTCCATAAGTTTAGTCTTTCAGCTGATTCACAGAGCAAAAATCTTGCCAGATGGCAGGAAAAATACTGAGCTATATATCCTGACAACAACTGTACTGTCCATTATCTAGCCCAACTTCTGCGATTTTCCATAGTGAGACAACATGTAGCACGATAAGTTCAGCTTGTACATTGTCTGCTGTCACTCAACCAACTTAACCAGGTCAGGTGGCTTCATTCCTACGCCATGCTAAGCTTGGATAGTTTTAACCTCAGTTAGGATTTACATGCTTTCATGTGTTGTGGGAACCAGACGGGTTGATTAGCTTATCATCCAATGCATTGTGTAAATCAGATGATGAATTAATTCAGTAACCAAGTTTAGGATCATAGACAAAAATGGTTCTTGCATTCCACAAGCTGTTATAATTAAGACATTTCCAAATGTCTGCTTAGGCTCTCAGCCAGCCTTTCCCAATCTAAACCCCTTCAGATGGGGTTACAACCTCCAGAATTCCCAATCAGATGGGAATTTTGGGAGTTGCAGTCCCAATACACCTGAAGAGGACCACATGGAAAGAGACCGCTCTAAGCAGTTTCCCACTGTGTTAGTGGCCACCAAACTGAAACATTTCCAGGGGAAAAGTTTTCAGTGGTCCTCATTATATTGCATCCCTGTAAAAAATGTAGAAATTTTCAGACATATTTGGAGGGGCTGGAAGAAAAGAAGTCCATGTATATTGATGTTTAATCATTCAACCCAAAGGATTTAATTTAGCATTTCTAAAGATGTAGTTGCTAAACCATCATAAAAGGAAGGAAGATACATACTTTGTGGAAACAGCTTTGGAGACTTTGGGTTTTGATTGGCTTGTGTGGAATTCCACTTGATACTTCAGTTCTTTGTTCTACAAATTCAGGGGAGAATAGAGTATATAAGTTATTTTCATCTGAACATCAAGTATTAACACAAACAGGTAGATGCTTGGCTTTCTTGCCCTGCACGCTTTGTAGGATACTGACAAATTGAAATTCAATAAAAAGATGGGATAAATAGAAGTGCCCCTTGCATGCCACCACAACACAGGCATCCCTGGGGTAGAGATACCCATGCCTAAAATTGATCTTGCAAATTCCTAGTATGGATGACACTGCAAAACCAAACAATTGCATCTCATTTAGATGTTTCAATGTTCTTACATTCTATTGGAGCAGTACAGAAGGCTTGCAATAATTTAGGAAAGTATATAAAAATGCTGTGACCTGAAGTTGACCCATCCAGATTTTTTTTTGGGGGGGGGGCTGATTCAGCATAATGGGTAGAACAGGTCTGAGTTTTGCAATCATCATCATCATCATCATCATCATCATCAATCATCATCATCCTTTTACCTTTGCTTGCAGCATTGCTATCTGGTCTTTTAAGCTTTCTATTCTTTCATCCTGATGTTTCAGTTCATTATTCAGTCCCTCAATCTAAAACAATGTGGAGAAATTAATTAGTAACAAAACTTGCTAGATGGAATTTCAAAAGTCCATGCCTTCAAAATCCATGAGATTATTTCACAGCGGAAGGCACTTCTGAGTAACATTTCTTAATAAATTAAATTAAATTAAATTTCACATTGCCAATGTGATGAAAAAATATATATTTCTGTGCCTTTTACGTTTCTTTACGTTTTATTCTTATTGTAGCTTTAAGAAGAAAAGCCTCTTCTCAATTAAAGTTAACACACCTGAAGATTTCTGAAGCTGGGGAAAGTTCATGAGCTTCTACCAATGCAAATTAAAAAACCTTACCAATGTCTGAAGAATTATGTAGAATCACATCATTTAAAATCAAAGGAATATGTTCAGAGTTATACAGAATTATATCAAACACAACAGGTTATCTTAAATGCCTTAAAGTAGTATGGAAGTGGACTTCAACATGAGTCATCTTTGAACTTTATATTTAAATGTATTAGGTATTTACTTGCACTGCATTACTTATTCATCATTACTATGTTATTGCTTTTATCATTGATATCTGTATACTGCCTGGAGAATACTGAGGCAACAGATACATTGAATAAATAAGAATTTGGTACATAACTGCCTTTAAATCTTATTTTGTCAAGTCAAAATAAATAATTATTTAGATTTAGATTCCATCTTTTCTCCTCACATAAAATCCCTTCGTACTTTTTCCCCATAGAAAGAACCCCTGTGTGAGAGAGTAACTGGCCAAAAGTCAAGTGGGGTTCCCCACTGTAGTCAAAATCTTGACCACTACAAGACACCATCCTTCTAAAAACGGTTATAATCAAATTGGTATATATTATAATCTTTGCCAACAATTTTCATTTAGTTACTCCTGTGGGTGGGTGGGGGCTTTCTTGCTTTTGGGGAAAATAGAAAAATACATAGAAATGTAGTAATTAATTCTAGTATAGCATTATTAGCCAGATCTCCTACGATATAAAAAAGGATAGAATAATAAAATATTTTTTGCCGTCTGCCACATTTATTTTAGTCCTTAAGATTCATAGTGAAATGATTAGAGAAATAACTTTTGTCTTTGCTTCTTGAACTTTTCTGATTTTCATTTTCAAAAATGCGCAGTTTTGTGTGTCTTTACTTTTCTATATTTTGTTAAATTATTAATTGGATAACTGTTTCTCTGAAATAACAGCATTTCAAGCATTTATTTAAGATAGCTATGCAGTTAATGACTGTGTTAATTAATAAGATAGTTATACAATATTACAGAGCACAACAGCAGGATCTATTTAAAAATTAGATTACATTAATTCTATATTGTAATATGTATATAAAAAGTGTATTTCAAAGTAACTTTCAAATATAAATGCACAGGACTGTAGTACATGAATAGATTTGCTCATGTTCAAATCAACAGCAATACTAACAAAAAATTTGGACTGAAGTGTTTTAGTTGATTGCTGCCCAAATAAATGGAAGACTTAACAGAAAATTATCCTGGTGAAAATAAAGAATTGTTTAATGGTTACAACCACCTCCCTGTTCAGTATTTTAAGGGGGGAGGGGGCTTCTGTAAACCTGCCATTCCCCCAGGTTTCTCAGTCCCTCCTTCTCACACATATGTGAAGATGATATGGCTAGGAATTGATATGGCATAGGAATCTGCACTCAGGGAACGGGTTCGCTGGTAATATATTGAAGTAGATTACTCAAACCTGATGAATCACATTGTGCAAATGTTGGTGCTGAGAATGGATCACACGATTCAGGTGACTAATTTGCTCCTGAAGAACAGAGATCTCTGTCTGAACTTTTACACACCTGGAACAAATGAGAAAGAAAAGTCAGCCAACGTATGCACTGGAAAAGCATTTGTTTATTCGTTCAGTCGTTTCCGACTCTTCGTGACTTCATGGACCAGTCCACGCCAGAGCTTTCTGTCGGCCGTCACCATCCCCAGCTCCCCAATGGTTGAGTCCGTCACCTCCAGAATACCATCCATCCATCTTGCCCTTGGTCGGCCCCTCTTCCTTTTGCCTTCCACTTTTCCTAGCATCAGCTTCTTCTCCAGGGTATCCTGTCTTCTCATTATGTGGCCAAAGTACTTCAGTTTTGCCTTTAATATCATTCCCTCAAGTGAGCAGTCTGGCTTGATTTCCTGGAGTATGGACTGGTTTGATCTTCTTGCAGTCCAAGGCACTCTCAGAATTTTCCTCCAACACCACAGTTCAAAAGCATCTATCTTCCTTTGCTCAGCCTTCCTTATGGTCCAGCTCTCGCAGCCATAGGTTACTACAGGGAATACCATTGCTTTAACTATGCGGACCTTTGTTGTCAGTGTGATGTCTCTGCTCTTAACTATTTTATCAAGATTTGCCATTGCTCTCCTCCCAAGAAGTAGACGTCTTCTGATTTCCTGGCTGCAGTCAGCGTCTGCAGTAATCTTTGCGCCTAGAAATACAAAGTCTGTCACTGCCTCCACTTTTTCTCCCTCTATTTGCCAGTCATCAATCAAGCTCGTTGCCATAATCTTGGTTTTTTTGAGGTTTAACTGCAGCCCAGCTTTTGCACTTTCTTCTTTCACCTTCGTCATAAGGCTCCTCAACTCCTCCTCGCTTTCAGCCATCAAAGTGGTATCATCTGCATATCTGAGATTGTTAATGTTTCTTCCAGCGATTTTAACTCCAGCCTTGGATTCCTCAAGCCCAGCATGTCGCATGATGTGTTCTGCGTACAGGTTGAATAGGTAGGGTGAGAGTATACAACCCTGCCGTACTCCTTTCCCAATCTTAAACCAGTCCGTTGTTCCGTGCTCTGTTCTTACTGTTGCTACTTGGTCGTTATACAGATTCCTCAGGAGGCAGACAAGATGACGTGGTATCCCCATACCACCAAGAACTTGCCACAATTTGTTATGATCCACACAGTCAAAGGCTTTAGAATAGTCAATAAAACAGAAATATATGTTTTTCTGAAATTCCCTGGCTTTCTCCATTATCCAGCGGATATTGGCAATTTGGTCTCTAGTTCCTCTGCCTTTTCTAAACCCAGCTTGTACATCTGGCAATTCTCGCTCCATGAATTGCTGGAGTCTACCTTGCAAGATCTTGAGCATTACCTTACTGGCATGTGAAATAAGTGCCACTGTTCGATAGTTTGAACATTCTTTAGTGCTTCCCTTTTTTGGTATGGGGATATCAGTTGATTTTTTCCAATCTGATGGCCATTCTTGTGTTTTCCAAATTTGCTGGCATATGGCATGCATCACCTTGACAGCATCATCTTGCAAGATTTTAAACAGTTCAGCTGGGATACCGTCGTCTCCTGCTGCCTTGTTATTAGCAATGCTTCTTAAGGCCCATTCAACCTCACTCTTCAGGATGTCTGGCTCTAACTCACTGACCACACCATCAAAGCTATCTCCAATATTATTATCCTTCCTATACAGATCTTCCGTATATTCTTGCCACCTTTTCTTGATCTCTTCTGCTTCTGTTAGGTCCTTACCATCTTTGTTTTTGATCATACCCATTTTTGCCTGGAATTTACCTCCGATGTTTCTAATTTTCTGGAAGAGGTCTCTTGTCCTTCCTATCCTATTGTCTTCTTCCACTTCCGCACATTGCTTGTTTAAAAATAATTCCTTATCTCTTCTGGCTAACCTCTGGAATTTTGCATTTAATTGGGCATATCTCCCCCTATCACTATTGCCTTTTGCTTTCCTTCTTTCTTGGGCTACTTCCAGTGTTTCAGCAGACAGCCATCTTGCCTTCTTGGTTTTCTTTTTCTTTGGGACATTTTTTGTTGCCGCCTCCTGAACAATGTTGCGAACTTCTGTCCATAGTTCTTCCGGGACCCTATCTACTAAATCTAGTCCCTTAAATCTATTCTTCACCTCCACTGCATATTCCTTAGGAATATTAGTGAGCTCATATCTAACTGATCTGTGGGTCTTCCCTATTTTTAGTCTGATTCTAAATTTTGCAATAAGAAGTTCGTGATCTGAACTACAGTCAGCTCCAGGTCTTGTTTTTACCGACTGTATAGATGTCCGCCACCTTTGGCTGCAAAGGATGTAGTCAATCTGATTTTGGTGTCGACCATCTGGTGAAGTCCATGTATAAAGTCGTCTTTTAGGTTGTTGGAAGAGAGTGTTTGTTATGCACAGTGAGTTGTCTTGGCAAAATTCTATCAGCCTATGTCCTGCTTCATTTTGTTCTCCCAGACCATGCTTGCCTGTAATTCCAGGTGTCGTCTGACTACCCACCTTAGCATTCCAGTCTCCTGTAATGAAAATAACATCTCTTTTTGGTGTATTATCTAGTAGGTGCTGCAGATCCTCATAGAACTGATCTACTTCTGCTTCTTCAGCATCTGTGGTTGGGGCGTATATTTGGATCATTGTGATGTTAAATGGCTTACCCTGAATTCGAATTGAGATCATTCTATCGTTTTTTGGATTGTATCCAAGCACTGCTTTAGCCACTTTATTATTAATTATGAAGGCTACTCCATTTCTTCTGTGGTCCTCTTGTCCACAGTAGTAGATCTGGTGGTCATCTGATGTGAAGTGACCCATCCCAGTCCATTTCAGTTCACTGACACCTAAAATGTCTATATTTAATCTTGACATCTCACCAATAACCACATCCAATTTGCCCTGGCTCATAGATCTTACATTCCAGGTTCCTATGGTGTGTTGATCTTTAGAACATCGGATTCGTCGTTCACCACCAGCACCGTCGGCCGCTAGCCATCCTTTCGGCTTTGAGCTAGCTGCGTCATCACGTCTGGGGCTAGTTGAACGTATCCTCTGTTCCTCCCCAGTAGCATTTTGACCATCTTCCGACCTGGGAGTCCCATCTTCCGATGGTATACCGACATATCTTTGGTTGTACTGATCCATTTAGTTTTCATGGCAAGAATACTGGGGTGGGTTGCCATTACCTTCCCCAGGGATCGTATTTAGTCTGACCTCTCTGCCACGACCTTCCCGTCTTGGGTGTCCCTTCACGGTTTAGCTCATGGTTTCATTGAGGTGCTCAAGCTCCAGCACCACGACAAGGTAACGATCTCCTTTGCTGGAGGGAAAAGCATTAGAGGAAGAAAAATGAAGGCTAATTGGGGTAAAGCAATTGACACAAAATTGACTTTGACTTTTGCTGGTTAAGCTCCTAGGGGGCATTATAATCTACTGCGTGAGACATGGAAGATTTTAGACAGATTTTTTTCTGACTTCCACCAAGATTTTAAACAGATTTCTTCTGACTTCTACCAAGCTTTTATGCAAGATATTCAGGACATCATGGAAAATATGAGGTCTAAAATGTGCCATCAGGTTGGGGATGTGGTGGATAAAATTGAGGAATTCAACAGTGATAGAAATGTTTCTTCTAAGAGTGAGATTGGGATTTCTATTGAGATGCTGGATGAAAACTGGATAGTGGAGAGAGAGATCTGCAAGCCCCAAGTGAAATTGACTTTCTGGTGGAATGCCATGAAAAAGAAGGGGTCATTATGTATGGAAGGTTTTTTGAGGAGAAGCTGGAATTTTTCAGTTGGGCTGTTTGATTTTTCCAAGAGAAAAGCTCTGTGCATATTGTGGAGATATGTAAATGCTCTGGTTTATTTTGAAGTGGGATAAGGGTTAAAGAATGTTTATCTGGATTGCTTTAAGGGTTTGACTGATGTTATTTGCTTTTAAGGATTTGGATTAAGATTATTAGGGTATTAAAAAACCAAATTTGGATGATCTGATAGCAAAAATGACTCAGAGATTATTATTATTATTATTATTTATTTAATTTATATGACCGCCCATCTCCCCCCATGGGGAACTCTGGGCGGTTCACAGTAAATAAGTTAAAATAAAGTCTAAAATATCTAAAATCACAGTTATACAATAAAATACATAATCTAAAATCCAGATGGTGATGGAATAATTAAAAGAAGGACAGAAAAAATTATAAAATTAGGGGATTAGCCACCCCCATGAGGAACTATCCCTTCCTCCTTCCCATGCCAGGCGGCAGAACCAGGTCTTCAGCTCTTTCCTAAAGGTCGGGAGGGAGGAGATCTGTCTCAACTCTGGGGACAAGATGTTCCATAGAGTGGGCGCTGTCACAGAGAAGGCCCGCCTCCTAGCCCCCATCAGATGACACTCTTTAATTGATGGGGTTCGTAGCAGGCCCTCTCTGAATGACCGGGTGGGGCGGGTGGATAACATGGGGATAAGACGGTCCCTCAGGTATTCTGGCCCCATGCCATGTAGACCATACCAGAGCTATGAGTTCTTCTGAACACTCTTCTCTACAGACGTATGTTAAAAACCAAAGGATAAGACATGACATGTATTCATGACTGTCAGCCAGTCAGATTTGTTTCCCCTTGCTTCATCTCACCTGACCTCACCCAAGTCTTTTCTAGATAGGCATAGCTTCACACCTGCTGCTCCATTTAAGTACTTAATTTACAATCAATTAGTGCAGAAGCAACACTACTATGTGAAGTCTCATGCTTCTGCTTTTGTTCTCCAAACTCCTGAACCTCTACTTTATCCTGTAGTACTGTGCACCCTTTGATATTCATTCTGGTTCCACTTTGCAAATCAAATCTTTTCTCTATTGGCAATTTGCTGCTGAATTTTGGTACATTATGTGGTATAATATGGAATTTGGAAACTGTATGCAATCACCAAGCATAGATGTTAGGATGTGTCTACTGCAATCACATCTGGTATCTATACAGAAAAGTATATGGTATCTCTATGGGATCCACCTGCTGTTTTGTAGAAGATGTACCGCCTACAGATTACCCAGGCTCATGGTCTAGGATGTGATGTGATCCATCTGAAGTGAAGATGAGTAAGAGCTATAGATCTGCTCTTACCTTCTATCATGTGCAGATCTTCCAGACTCTCTGGCATGGGAGAGGGGTATATTTGAAAACCAACCTTAGTGTAGTCCACCCCACAAGTACAAAATTATATTACCAAATAGTATTCCCTAGTTAAGATCAGATCAGGTGAGAACAGTGCACCACCATTGTTACAGACTAAATTTTTCTAAATCAGTTTAGAGGTAAAATTGCAGCTCTTGTATAAGGTACAAAGTACAAGGTGGTCCATCTTTTACCAAGGCAAAGATTCTCCTTTGCTTTTAAAAACCTGATAACTGCTTATAAACCTCCTACTGATTTAGTTGTTTTTTTCCAAAAAAAAACTTGTGTGCAGTTCACTAACCTTTTAGTATTTTCAGCATTTGACATCATCTGATGCAACTTCTTTTTTAAAATCTGTTTCTTTTCTTTCAGTGTTTTCTTTTCCTAAGAATAGCGAAGTAACAAGGATTGTTCCTGATGTAAATTTTTGTTTCATAATAATAATAATACAAGGTTCTAAGTAAAGAAAAACAGCACAACTTCTTTGATTCATGTGCTCTTTATCTTAAATCAGCAAGAGAGAACAGCAACCTGCTTCTCACTAAACCAGAGCTTTCCAAACTTTTCATGTTGGTGACACACTTTTTAGACATGCATCATTTCGCGACACAGTAATTCAGTTTTACTAGCAAACCGGAGGTTAAACTAACCCCCTTATAAGAGATACGGACACACACATAAATTGTAATAGTGAAATGTATGGGGACACAACGTATCTCATGAAAACCTTTCATTCATATTTTTAAAAATATATGATTTGTAAGATAATAACATACATTTCCAAGATTCATGTCATTTATGAGTAACAATATGTAAATATGTGCAAGAATTAACAATAAGGTAAGGTAAAACTTGGTAACAGGCCACCTGGCAGTGGCACTATGGAATGCCAGAGTTCCCTCTTGACGTCAGGGCAAGGCTTGACTTAGTACCCCTTTGTAGCAGGGCAAGGCTTGGACAGAGTTTCCCTTTTGTAGCAGGGCACAAGGCAGGCACTAGGACCTGCGTGGAATCACAGCAGGTTTGGAGGCAGCAGGGCACAAGGCAGGCGCTAGGACCTGCGCAGAATCCTGGCAGGGCAGGTTTGGAGGCAGCAAGGCACAAGGCAGGCACTAGGACCTGCGCGGAATCCTGGCAGGGCAGGTTTGGAGGCAGCAAGGCACAAGGCAGGCACTAGGACCTGCGCAGAATCCTCGCAGGGCAGGTTTGGAGACAGCCAGGCACAAGGCAGGCACTAGGACCTGCACGGAATCCTGGCAGGGCTCAGAGGCAGCAGCAGTGAGGTGCAGTTCTGGCTTGAGGCTCTGAGTCCCTTCATCCTCCTCCTCCAACTCAACCTGCACCCTAACGATTTCACATAAGACTCAGAGGTTTTCCGTTACGTTCACGCAACACACCTATACACTGCAGCCGACACACTAACATGTCGTGACACACAGTTTGGAAAGCTCTGCTCTAAACACTTTTAACAACTGTGGAGTCCTTGGTGTTCTCTGAGCTTGGTTGTTTTCCTGCAGATGTTTCGTAACATCTTACCTAGTTGGGTAATGGAACATCTGCAGGAAAACAACCAAGCTCAGAGAACACCAAGGACTCCACAGTTCAACCCTGAGCTACATAGCTACATATATTCTCTTCTACTGGTACTTTAACAACTTGCAGTTCCAGTTCCTGGATCAGGCCAAGAATCAAAGACCAAATACCTCTGCCACTAGCACCACCTTTCTCAACCTGTGGCTTGAACTGATAGGAATTGTAATCAACACAGCTGAAGGGTGTCATCTTGGGGAAGGCTGGTTTGGCTGTTCACCAGGATGCACTCAATACTGCAAGATCTACAACTGAATGTTATACACAATAACAACCATGTTAACCTAGGGACTTCTAAAAGGTTTTGCACAAGGATCTATTAGATTGTGTATGGATAATCAGGACATAAAAATGAAGAAAGTAGGTTTGAAAGAGCAAACTGTTCTAGAGTTGTCATAAATTGGCTCCAGTTGCATGTAAAGATGCTTCTTAAGCCATTACAATAGTCACAAGTAAAAGATTTTCTTCAAACTGGCTATCAATGCTGGCTTATGACTTGCCCAGTTATTCTGGCTAAAAAGAACTGACTTCTCCTCTGTCTTTTTTTCCCCTCACTCTACTCCAATTTTCTGACTTTTTAGTTTGTAAGTCTGAGGACAGAGCTCATCTTAGGTTGTATGTGCATATGTGAGCTACTCTAGGGGATGGTTATCTGAAAAGCAAAACAAGACAGAGACTTTTTTTCATGACAAGCATAACATAGCTTCCGAAGGACTCTGATTTCTGTTTGCCCTTTTAAAGTATGAAAGTTTAGGTATCTTTGCCATCTCTGAGATTGGTAATTTGAGAGCTTGGTAATGCATTGGGCAAATGAGTCTGTTAAAAGGGTTTTGGATAGGTAATATGATAAGAAGCACCTTCTAGAACATACAGAAGGAAGTAAAGCATTCCTCATAATTCACCTTCAGGGACGCTCACAACATCTGGCAAATTGAGGATATGCAGGGCCTCAGACTTTGAAGAGGAGAGATGAAGTCATCAAGGCCAAACATCTGCTTAGGACAGGAATCCATATTAAAACAGATGATTGGCCAGAATCTACTTGAATGTTTTTAATGTAAGGCAGTTCACCACTTGCCCTTAATATTTGGTTCTACTGTTGAACTACTTTCATTTTAAGCAAGATTTTTCTTAACATTCAAGTTGCCTTCTGTAGCTTAAGATCATTCTAAAAATGGGTTCATTCAGTAACCGAGTTAAGTGTGTTGTATGAGCACAGTTGAAAAGTATTCTCTCTCCTTACTCTTCTCTTTTCAAAGGTAAACATATCCATTTCCTCAGTCTCTCCGGTGCAACCTATTTGCCAGTTTTCTCATCCTTCCTTCTTTCTCTTCTCTGAACCTTTTTCAGTTTGCCTGAAACTTTCTTAATATGCGATGCCCTCATTTCTCTCAGATTCTCTGAGTGGCAGGATTTATATAACATGTCAAATTAGGATTGGACATCTTGAGATGGACATCTTGAGATAGCCTGTAGTTGAGCATGGCACTGGGGCAATGCCAACATCTTAGCAGGTTAGGTGAACCAGGTCATCACATTAAGCCACCATATGGTTTATCTGGGCTCAGCATATCCTGCAAACAGAGCAACTATGTTTGTTAACCTAGGTTTAAGGTTAAAGTGTTGGGTGAAATGTGATTTCAGATTTCAGACCACCTTAAAAAAGGAATCTCTAGAAACAAATTAATGTTTTAGTACAGAGCTTTCCAAACTTTTCATGTTGGTGACACACTTTTTAGACATGCATCATTTCGCGACACACTCTTACAGCAGGGCACAAGGCAGGCACTAGGACCTGCGCGGAATCACAGCAGGTTTGCAGGCAGCAAGGCACAAGGCAGGCACTAGGACCTGCATGGAATCCTGGCAGGGCAGGTTTGGAGGCAGCAAGGCACAAGGCAGGCACTAGGACCTGCGCGGAATCCTGGCAGGGCAGGTTTGGAGGCAGCAAGGCACAAGGCAGGCACTAGGACCTGCGTGGAATCCTGGCAGGGCTCGGAGGAAGCAGCCGCCGCGGCGACACACCCAGACACTGCAGCCGACACATAACGTGTCCCGACACACAGTTTGGAAAGCTCTGTTTTAGTAACTTGCCAGAGAGGACTGTTCCAAACCTATTACAGGATGCCCACCTAACCAGAAGCTTGTCCTGACTGAGAATGCTAAAACTATAATTTTGATGAGTTTAGCTGTTTCAGGCCTAGAGGTGAGCATCATGTATGTTATTGTTTCACATTTCCAAAGCCTCTCAGTCTGAGTCCTTCGCTGAGATTCTATTAATGGAATGTGATTTCTTTGGCTTCCAACTTAATTACAGAAACATATGGTGACCTTGGATTTTAGGTAATACATTTATTGCAATAACTCTGTTTGCTTCACAAGAGTCACAGCTTATCAGTGAATCCACTGAGAAAGATGGAAAAGTTTTACAAAAGGTCTGGCTGGAGTGCTTCAATAATGATAAAGAATGAAAACTGTAGGAGTTCAGATGGCTCCAAAGCTGTCACAAATTGGCTTTCTTGTTTCCCAGTGAAATAACACCTCACCTCAAAAGTTTCCTGTTAACACCTACATTAAAAAATGGTTTCTTGCATCCAGATCCCACACATTACAGATTTTAATGTACTCGTGTAGAAATACAGAGTGTCATTCAAAAATCTACTTATTAGTAAAGAACTTGTAAATATTTGACATTTTCCATTTCCAGCTTGAAAAGAAAAAAGGCTTCAACAGTTGGAAGGTGCGAGATTAATCATCAGATTCATACAAAAATAAATCCTAGCATCAGAATATTTGACCTGTACAGGACAACCAACAGTAACACGCACACACACAATGTACCACAGCCTTACTGCTTTTTTGGGAGGGAAAAAAAGTGCTGCAAAGTCACTTACTAATAAAAGACAACAAACAGTATATCTCTAGAATCTCATGGAAAGAAAAGTTTCAGAGCCAGGGTTTAGCTATTATAAAACAGCAGATATTTGCCCATGTGCTAAGCTTCATTGGTGTTAATTTTGGTTATGATTTTTGGTGGCTTAGTGGGTCACATGAACCCAGACAGTTCGGTTAGTTTACGATTCAATGGTTTGTATGAATCCAGAAAATGAGTTCATTCAGGATTTGTGTGGTGGGAACATAGTCATAGTATAAGCCACAGTCATAGGAATGGTTAAAAAAAAATAACCAAAATCCTTATTACCATCAAAGAGTAGAAATCCCAAGTATGCCTAAATGTGTAATACCCCCACAAAACTATTAAGTGCACCCTATCTGTGGGGTATTATTACTATTTTAAGCCATGTTCTGAACTTTTTGGGAGTGATAAACTATAACTTCATCTTGACTATCCTATTGAGGATGTAGACTCAACACGTTAGATTGTGCCTAACTGCTATAATTAATTCTGCTCACAATAAACTTTCCCAATTGTGAGGTTTGAATTGGCCTTTATAGCCACTTACGGATCCACCGTTAAAATTTTACCTTTGGAAGACAATCTTACTCGGCTACGAGTGATCGCCAATGAATGAAGTGAGTATAGACTATGGGAATGTTCTCCAGTGGGAAAGGTCTAATGTAGGCTTCCATGACCTGAGATGCATTAACCCATGTCTAATTCACTTGCCAGAAATGATTATTCATTGAATGTCCTGGTTCAGACATCTTCTTCTGGGGTGGGACAGCAAGACTGGGAATGAAGCATCTGGGAAACTTCAGAAAATGGCCAGTGTATAGTTTGAAGGATTATGAGGTTTGGACGGCTGGTCCAACCCAATGGTCAGCAATGTGGCAAAACTATCCTATGCTCTTGAAGTAAATTTAACCTTGGCTGGGCAAGCACCATACCTCACTAATAAAGTCTATGGCTGGGGTCCACACTTTATACCCAAATTTGGCACCATGTTCTTGTTACTCCTAATCCTTCTCCAGATTTTTACTCTTTATGTAACTTACTCGTTTTAAGCTTATATGAGGAGGGGAAAGATACATAGCATTAAAGCACCATCACCATGAAAACTTTAATTCTTACTGATCCATGCTTGGAAAAAGAAAACAGTATTTTTTTTCTGTATAGTCGAAGGCTTTCACGGCCGGAATCTGATGGTTGTTGTGGGTTTTCCGGGATGTGTGGCCGTGTTCTGGCAGTTTTGGATTGGTCCCTACAGGCGAATGGCTACTCCAAGAATGAAATCAGGAGAGCTATCAAACCGAAAAAACAGCAATCAACTGAAGAAAAACAGCCCCCCACAAGCAAAATATTTCTGCCCTACATTAAAGGAGTCACGGACCGCATGGAAAAACTAATGAAAAAACACAACCTCCAGTCTTCAAACCCACCAGAAAAATACAACAAATGTTAAAATCAGCAAAAGACAAAAGGGACCCCCTCACCGCTGCAGGAGTTTACCGCATACCCTGCAGTTGTGGACAAGTATATATTAGGACCACAAAACGCAGCATCCACACCAGGATAAAAGAACATGAAAGACACTGCAGACTATAGCAACCTGAAAAATCTGCAATAGCTGAACATGTTCTCAAACAAACTGGTCAACAAATCTTATTTGAAAACACAGAAATACTGGACAACACCAACAGCCACTATGTTAGACTATACAGGGAAGCCATTGAAATACATAAACACCAACACAGTTTCAATAAAAAAGAAGAAAGCTTAAAGATCAGCAAAACCTGGCTGCCAGTCCTGAAAAACACAGCTTGCAAAAGGTCAATGAACTCTACTCAACCACAGAAATATGCAAAAAACTCACACAATAGATGTGCTAATCCCACACACGACAGCACCACACCCCCTAATCACCACAATAAACCCTCTCCTAATCTCTTGTAAACGACCCACAGAAGACACACACCCTCTCAGCAGATATAAACACCAGCAGGAAGACACACCCTCCACTTGGGCACAGAGAGAATCTTCTAGCTGTGCTCCTGTCCTCTGAAGATGCCAGCCACAGCGACTGGTGAAACGTTAGGAACCAAAACTGCCAGAACACGGCCACACAGCCCAGAAAACCCACAACAACCATAGTATTTTTTTCATTAAAAAAAAGACCACTAAAATTCTTAGGAAGCTTTGGTAGTCACTGACACATTGCAGAAGGGGCGCATCCATGGCTGACGCAACCAACCTCCAACCTTACCTCTTCCATCCTCTGTACTCGTTTTTCCAGTTCTTCAATCTGGCCATATTTCTCATGCAGCTGCACATTGAGCTGGCTGAGACTGTCAGTGCTGCGCTTTAATTTCTGCTCTTGCTCAAGTTTGCGGGCCTGCAATTAGAAAGCAAAAGCAAGGCTCTGAAGAACTGAGAAACAGGTCAGCTGCCATGCAGCATTACATCATGCATTAGCTCAGGGCAAGGTGCACCTGCTCTCCGAATACAACCACGGGGCAGTTTTGAGTTTGGAGAAACCCTATCTATCCAATGTGGCCTGTCCCCCATGGTGGACAACCTGTTGGACCTAAGGAAGTGGACAGGATCCTTCGAATTGTTAATTCCACTACATGTTATTTAGATCCCTGCCCTTCCTGGCTGGTAAAATCGGCCAGGGAGGTGACAGGTGGATGGGTCCAGGCTATGATTAATACATCCTTGTTGGAGGGGGTGGTTCCGACTGCCTTCAAGGAGGCATTGGTGCACCCCCTCCTCAAGAAGCCATCCCTGGACCCTACCATCCTGGACAACTTTCGTCCAGTCTCCCACCTTCCCTTTTTGGGAAAGGTGGTTGAGAAAGTGGTGGCGTTGCAACTTCAAAGGACCCTGGATGAAGCGGATTATCTAGACCCTTTCCAGTCAGGTTTTAGGCCGGGACATGGGACGGAGACTGCATTGGTCGTGCTTATGGATGATCTCTGGCGGGAGCGGGATGGAGGTAGTGCATCCATCCTGGCTCTCTTAGATCTCTCAGCGGCTTTCGATACCATCGACCATGGTATCCTTTTGGGGCGGCTTAGGGAGTTGGGGGTGGGCGTCGTAGTTTTATGCTGGTTCACCTCCTTCCTCCGGGGCCGCTCCTAGTCGGTGCTGATAGGAGAGGAGAGATCCGGCCCGCGACCGCTCCTATGTGGGGTGCCGCAGGGGTCGGTTCTCTCTCCTCTCCTATTTAACATCTACATGAAACCGCTGGGCGAGATCATCCGTCACCATGGGATGAGGTATCATCAGTATGCGGATGATACTCAATTGTATATCTCCATCCCTGGTGAGGTAAGTGATGCAGTGTCCACCCTGTCCCAGTGCCTGGGGGCTGTCAGGGCCTGGATGGGGAACAACAGGCTTCAATTGAACCCTGATAAGACCGAGTGGCTGTGGATTGATGGCTTAGCGTCTTCTGGAAAATTATCATCTTTGGTTCTCGATGGGGTAGCACTGCCCCGTTCAGAACCGGTGCGTAATTTGGGGGTCCTTCTAGACTCACGACTCCTGCTCGAAGAGCAGGTGGCAGTCGTGGCTAGGAGGGCTTTCGCACAGCTTCGGTTAGTGTGCCAGTTACGCCCATTCCTGGATCGCGACGCCCTCCGTACAGTCACTCATGCTCTCGTCATCTCCCATGTAGATTCTTGCAATGCGCTTTACATGGGGCTACCCTTGAAGACTATCCGGAAGCTACAGCTGGTGCAGAATGCGGCCACGCAGGCAATTTTGGGTGCGTCGAGATCTGCACATGTAACACCGTTGCTCCGTGAGCTGCATTGGGTGCCAGTTTGCTTCCGGGTACAATTCAAGGTGTTGGTTATCACCTTTAAAGCCCTACATGGCATGGGGCCAGAATACCTGAGGGACCGTCTGATCCCCATGTTATCCACCCGCCCCACCCGGTCATTCAGAGAGGGCCTGCTACGAACCCCATCAATTAGAGAATGCCATCTGATGGGGTCTAGGAGGCGGGCCTTCTCTGTGGTAGCGCCCACTCTATGGAACACCTTGCCCCCAGAGTTAAGACAGATCTCCTCCCTCCCGACCTTTAGGAAAGAGCTGAAGACCTGGTTCTGCCGCCTGGCGTGGGAAGGAGGAAGAGATAGTTCCTCATGGGGGTGGTTAATCCCCTAATTTTATAATTGTCCTTTTAATTATTCCATCACCATCTGGATTTTAGAATATGTATTTTTTGTATAACTGTGATTTTAGATATTTTAGATTTTATTTTAATTTGTTTATTGTGAACCGCCCAGAGTTCCCCATGGGGGGAGATGGGCAGTCATACAAATTAAATAAATAAATAAACAAACAAACAAACAAACCTGAGGTCACAGAGCTGTCTAGAGTTCTCAAGTCTCTTTTTGATGACTCCTACTTGGAGTCCCTTCTACCCACACCTGTTAAAAACTGAGGGTGGAACGGACTGCTACTTTGAGGTAGGAGATATACAAAACTGCAATATTAAATATAACTTGGGTGTGACTTTGATTTAGAAAGACGTCTATCCTCTACAACTTGGCCTATCATCCCTTGAAAACTGCTTCAACTATGGCATACACACCGTTCACAGTTGGAAGACTGCAGAATTATAGAGTTGAGCTTGATGGTGATGATGGCGATGATGATGCCACCCTTAGCACAGGCGGCAAAGAACATGGACGTTACTAGGGTTTTTTTTTTGTAACGTTTCTCCCTGATGTAGGCAGAGTTTCCTCAGATTATATTATGGGGAGAACATTCAGAAAAGCAATCTCTGAACTGTAATTAAAGTCCATTTTTTTCACTGTGGGACATTACTGCTCATTCCCACCTCAGGATCAAACCAGACATGAAATCAATTGTCTTTCTTCTTAATAATGTAAACTACAGTGGAAGAAAAGTTTGCAATAAGGGATTAGTCTGGTCTTGAAACACTCCCCACCCGATGCTTCCAAGGATAGTATTCTGTGGAGCAAGAAATCAATAGTATTCTATGGTCCTGGGAGCTGTATTATTATTATCATTATTATGTCATGGAAGGAAAGAGAGACTAGAGATTTCTCCCTCACATGTGCAACATTTAAAAAAAACCCTACAATCAAATATTGCACATAATGGTCCAGAGTGCAACATCTATCTATACACTATTAAAACTCTTGTGTCTGTTTGTAACCTTCAATAGGGTGAAACAGTGCATCACAGGGCAACAATTTTTGGACCAAGGTACTTCAAATGGGCTAACTTATAGAATGCATCCAAAATCCGGGACCCATTACTCCTATGGGATTGAAATTTGGCAAAGCTGTAGCTGCTTCAGCGCCGCTCTGCTGCTGTGGTCAGCCGCAGTCATGTGATCCAAGACTCCCTGACAGCTTCCCACAAGTCAATCGGGACGCAATCAGGACCCAAGTCAACCTGGTGAGTGCAATTGGCTCCCGCCTGCAAACCCCACCCCCCAATGTGCACGATTGGCTCCCACCTGCAAACCCCATCCCCCCGGTCCGTGGAAAAATTGTCTTCCACGACCGGTCCCTGGTGCCAAAAAGGTTGGGGACTGCTGATCTATTGGAATCTAATTTTTTCCAGTTCTCCAAATATTCATCTTTTGACAAGCAGCCCATGGTAATTTCATAAAGAGGCATTATGTTGCAAAAGCTCTGGTCACTGGTGTGAGTTGTTTTTCTGTTAAAATTGGCCCAGTGGTCAGAAAACATTGCATGAAATGAAGAACGAAGAGGCTCACACTTCAAAGCAGGTGATAGCTTCCGAGTGATTCACATGATCTTCCAGTGAGAGGTCGCTTTGATGAGTAAACCTGTATCTGAAGTTTGTAACTCTGGAAAAATGTCTAGCCATGGATTTTAGTGACAAAGAACCTACCTAAACATAGGTAATTTGAATATTATTATATGCCAAATCTACAACTGTGGAAAAGAACAAATGTTTAAGGCTTGCTTTAAATGGTGGCCCCCAACACTTTCTATCTCATTTCTGTGGGATTTGTTAGATGTGAATTCCACCTCTCAGTCAGGAGCTTAAGACAACATACACAGCAATACTTCCTATTTTTCCCCACAGCAGCCACCCTGTTCTATGTGACCAAATAAGAGGTTGCTTGTTGTGTGATGAAGAGAATTAGTGGAAGAAGAACATTGTATGCTGTAGCCCACAACCTAGGACGAGATGGTGGATACCAACTTTGCTAGGTTGAATGGATGGGTTTATTTCTGATCCAGATTAGTGCCTCACGTCTTCATTCAAAAATCCATTCTGGTTTGTCTCTGTGATAATCTGCATTTTCTAAATCAAAAGCTGTTCAAATTCATATTTAAATATATAGTTTTGAACATGTTTTCTCCGTCTCAAAGTATGAATTGCTATGTTTTTAAAACAATTGATACATTTTGGTACTTTCTTTAATGTAGTTCAGTGGAGCTCATGTCAATATGCAGACTGGCCTGTAAGTCTGCTTGCTTTGAACTGTGGATCAAACAATATTGTAGAATATCCCTAGACTTGTCCTCTCATCCCCAATCATCCTTTCAAAATAGCCAGAAGTTTCTGAAAGACTTTCCGCAGAACTATGCTTTGCATGTCACCCCGGCAACTGCCTAGGCTAGTCCCTGCAGTTTTCTTGGCATGATTTCAGAAGTGGTTTGCCATTGCCTTCTTCCTGGGCCTGAGAGAGAGGGACTGGCCCAAGGTCACCCAGCTGGCTTCATCCTAAGGCAGGACTAGACCTCACCATCTCCCGGTTTCTAGCCTGGTGCCTTCACCACTACACCAAACTGGCTCTCTTACTTTTCATACCTTCATTATATTTATGGCTCCTTCTTGTCTTTTCTTGAGGTCTTCAGAGCGTTTCTTGTAATTCTCCTGGAGCTTCTGGGAGCCGTGTTTCACAGACTCAGCACCTGCTGCCCTTGAAGCTTCAAGCTGAAAAGGACCCAATACAAATAGACAGATGGTTTAAATGTCTTGAGGAGAGACAACTGTTTCTCTTTTTCAAAAAAGTGTCACATGCCATATAAACCTAACGATCAATAAGTTCTCAGTATGAACTATTGTAATGTAAATGCAGGGGGCACTGATTTGAAAGATTATGATCAGGCATGTTGAGAAAAGAGCCAAGGCCCATCTTAATCCAGCAATTAGTAATAGTATCTTTATTATAGTCCGAGACCCATTTTTGGTAAGCATCTTGTGGGAACAGGGTCAGTGCCTGCTTCTTTAATATGCAGGGGATATTTCTCATATATGCAATCATGCAACATTTTCCCCTGCCCCCTCAGTTGCAGAATTCGGCTGTGAATGTTATAATTTTTTTATGATAGTTTTCGATACGCTTTTGTTTTGTTTTTATTGTTTTAAACTGTTGTACGGTGTGGTTGTTTTCTATTGTTTTTAATTCTCTGTAAGCCACCCAGAGTCATATATACAAGATGGGAGGCTATATAAATTGGAATAATAAACAAAATAAAATAATAAAAGCAGTTTTATCAGTTCAAGTATTTGCATGCTTTGGATTACTTTCAAAACCAACAAGGAATCAAATATTTTACAAAACTAATCTGAAATACAAATGGATCTTCTGTGTTAAGTACTTTTTTTAAAATTCCAGAAATGTAAGCACACCTTGATCTTTAACCTTTCATTTTCTTTGTTCACCCATAATAGTTTTTCTTCTGCCTCTTTCATCTTTTTTAACGTCTCCTCATAGTTGGAAAAGAGCATTTCTTCATCAGGGACCAATCCAGGTTCTGTAGAATGTGCCTAAAATGAAGAAAAGAAACAAGGATGAATCTGTTCTGCCCATTTCTCTCTTTGTCCTTTTTTTTTGACTCTGCCTGCCTTTTAGTAAGTTGATTTCTACAATTTGCTACAATTGAGAGATGTAGTTTGTTATTCATTCAAACACTTCAATTTTTTAATGTGACTGCACAATGCTGCAATTTAATAAGGAATAAATTCTCTTGTGTGCATGGGTAACAAAAATTGCTGTAGAAAATGTGGCAAAATTGCACACATTTTTTTTATTAATGGAAAAATGGCTAATCCCTAATATACCCATGCCACCCTGAAAACAACATGAGGTCTTTCAGAGCCTGTATTTTTCCCATTTGATTTCCCAGGGTGGAGAAGGAAACAGGTTTTTTTTCCTAAGCAACCCTAATTTGAAATATAATTTGTCACTAGAATATCCCCGTTTTATGTTAATTCTTTGTGATAGCAAAACATTCCATTTTTCCTGCTTAAGCTGCCATTGAATACTAAAATTCACTAGCAAAATAGGAGGCAGAAGCATTATGCGTGCAACCTTGAACTGTACCATAAAAGTGTGGTGTAAATCTAATAAATAAGCTATGATGTGTCAGCTTTATTGTGCTTCCCCCTTGAAGGGTATATTTATGTTGATTAGTCATTGAGAGATTGGGGAAGACTGACTACAGTGGATGATGAATGCATGGGTGTCTGTTGGGAATGGGAAGGATATCATATGTCATGCTGCCATCATGCAAATGATGTAAGTTACATAATTTGATAACTTGCATGGTGATGTCACATGATTTCATTGTGGCTTATTCTGAATGCCTATGGATGAAAGGGATGCATGGCTTTTCAGCAAGTGCACGGATATATCGTCTGGGGGGAATCAAAGCTCTGCCCTTGTTTCATCCACATGACATATTTACCACTCCCAACTTGTATATAACAGCAGCTTCCTAGGATCGTAAGTGCGGAGGATTTAGTTCAAGAAATTTAGAGGCCCAGTGGAACACCAGGTTTCAAGTCTCCTGCCCCACAAAGCCTTAGATTAACACTGCAAGTGGATTCCCGCACAATGAGATGGAGGAGGATAAAATACCCTACATTGGAGAAAACGGGACTTTGCACCCATAAAATAATCTGGAAACAGAACAATATTCATCATGCAGTAAAACCCTTCTTAGAAGAATGACCACAGCAGCCTGATCTTTCTTCTTTTTTTAAAATAATTTTTATTTCAACAGAATTAAAAACAGTACAGATTTTGAATTAAAGAGGAATAAAGAAAAGAAATAAGTGAAAAAGAAATACAGAAAAAGAAATGAATGGAATGGAATGGAATGATTCTAAAGAAGTGGCTTCCAATCGTCTTGACAGCAGTTATAGATATATTAGTATTTTACCCTCTCTCTCTAAGGTTACATCATAATTTCCTTCTTTCCATAAGCTACCCTTTCTAATCTTCAGACCCATAAATCAGATGATCATTTTTCTTTTTTTCCAGCAAAAAGTCCATAAGGGGTTTCTAGTCACTGATAAATGTAGTTATTGATCCTTCTCTAATTAAACAAGTCAATTTTGCCATCTCTGCTAGTTCTGTCATCTTCACCAAACAATCCTCTGACGTGGGTGTTTCAGAGTCTTTCCATTTTAGTCTCGCAGCAGTAATCCTATATAAAAATAATCTTCCATGGCTCTTTTCTAATTGACTGTCCATTAATCCCAGCAAGAAAAGTTCTGGTTTCAGTTGAATGTTGATCTTTAAAAATCTTTGAATCGTTATATATATTTGAACCCAAAATTTCTGGCTTTGTTACAAGTCCACCAGACATGATAAAATGACCCTTCATGTTGTCCACATTTCCAACATAAATTTGAAGTACCTTTATACCAGAGCTTTCCAAACTTTTCATGTTGGCGACACACACCAACGGCGGCGGCGGTGCGGCCTGCAGTGTCCTGGTGTCGTGCAAAAACCCGGAAACGCTGATGGGGGGAACTGGAAGAAGCGGCACCCCTGCCAATCAGCGGCGGCAGCGCTGATTGGTGGGGGTGCCGCTTCTTCCGGTTCCCCCCATCAGTGCTTCTGGGTTTTCACGTGACACACCAGGACACCACAGGCAACACAGTAGTGTGTCGCGACACACACTTTGGAAAGCTATGCTTTACACAGTCTAGACAATTTTTCTGGAGTCATATAACAACAGTACATCATTTTATAAATTTTTCTTTTAATTTATAACTGTGAGCTCAGCCACTTGCTCTTTAGACCCATGCCCCTCCTGGCTTGTTAAAGCGGCCCAGGGGGTGTCATGTGAGTGGGTTCTAGCGGTGGTCAATTCTTCTTTGGGTGAGGGGGTTGTTCCTTCACCTCTTAAAGAGGCCTTGGTTCACCCCCTCCTAATCGCTGGACCCCACTATACTGGACAAGTTTCATCCAGTATCTAACCTCCCCTTTTCAAGGAAGGTGGTGGTGAAGGTGGTTGCGCAGCAGTTTCAGAGGACCTTGGAAGAAGCGGATTATCTGGATACCTTTCAATTGGGATTCAGACCCAGGTATGGGACAGAAACAGCATCGGTCACACTTCTGGATGATCTCTGGCAAGGGTAGGATGGTGGTTGTGCATCCATCCTTGCCCTACTTGACCCCTCTACAGCTTTCAATAATATCAACCATGGTATCCTTCTGGATCAGCTCAGAGGATTGGAGGTGGGCAGCACGGTGTTGTATTAGCTGGCTTTAAAGTTAACAAATAAAACATCTTCATCTTTTATTTGTTAATTTTAAAGCCAGATAATACCCCAAAGTCCTTTAGTTTTTCCACTAATATTTCTATTCCTTCCAGAGGCTCTTCCAAGATTATCACCAGGTAGTCAGCAAACACCCGTAATTTATCAGTTTCTCTTTGAATCTTCACTCCAGCAATTCTCTCATCTCATCTTATATCTCTATTCAATACTTCCAAAGCTAAAATTAATAACAGTGGTGACAAGGCACATCCTTGTCTAGTTCCTTGCTGTATCTCACAAGGTTTTGTTAATTCCCCATTCACAATTATCTGTGCCTTTTGTAAATCAATCTTACCTGTTTGATCAAATTCTCACCAAAGTCCGTATCTTCCAAAATTTAAAACAAGAAAGTCCAATTCAAATTGTCAAAGGCCTTTTCTGCATCAAGAAAAACCAATGCTGCTTGTTTTTTATTATGTTGTTCCAAGTATTCCAAAATATCCAATACATTTCTAACATTGTCCCTCAACTGTCTTTTAGGTAAAAACCCACACTGAACTTTATGAATAAAGTCCTGTAAAACCATCTTCATTCTCTCAGCTAAAACAATTGTAAATAACTTAGAATCATTATTTAGTAATGATTTTTGTTGTTGTTGTTCAGTCGTTTAGTCGTGTCCGACTCTTCGTGACCTCATGGACCATAGCACGCCAGGCCTTCCTGTCCTCCACCGTCTCCCGGAGTTTACTCAAATTCATGTTCATTACATCGGTGATGCTATCTAACCATCTCATCCTCTGCCGTCCCCTTCTCCTTTTGCCTTCAGTCTTTCCCAGCATCAGGGTCTTTTCCAGTGTGTCCTCTCTTCGCATTAGGTGGCCAAAGTATTTGAGCTTCAGCTTCAGTATCTGTCCTTCCAATGAGCAGTCAGGGTTGATTTCCTTTAGGATTGACTGATTTGACCTCCTTGCAGTCCAAGGGACTCTCAAGAGTCTTCTCCAGCACCACAGTTCGAAAGCATCAATTCTTCAGCGCTCATATATATTTAGTAATTAGTAATTAGTAATGATATTGGGTGATAATTTCTTGGTGAGGTCAAATCTTGACTTTCCTTAGGTATTAATGCTATATTGGTCTCTATCCAACGGTCCGTTATCTTTCCAGTCTGTAAAACACAATTCATCATGTGTTGCAATGGTTGTAGTAGTTCATCTTCAAAATGTTTATAAGAAGAAGCTGGTAAACCTTCTAGTCCAGGCGCTTTCTCTATAGCAGTCTGATCTTTCCCCTGGCTAACATGAAGCTGTCTTAGTCAACGGGTAGACTGGTCTGCTCAAAAGCCCTGCCACCACAACCTACCCATTGGCTAACATGTCTTTGTCAAGGGTGGAATGGTGGAGGTAGGCAGCCTCTTTGCTTTCATCCTTTAGGGTTAGGGTTAGGGTTAACTCACTTCTGCCCACTGCTCTGCTTGGAGGGCCTCAACTTTTCTTGGCTCCAATGCAGCTGCATACTCTGTGACCTCCTTAAACCAGACCTGAGTGACTGGTAGACAGATGTCACTGGAGAATAATTAGGGTGAATTTTTGATGCCAAAGGTTCCACCTGTACCTTCATCCATGAACTGGACCCAGGGGAATTTAAACTTCTAGCAAAAATGTTTTTTTTTACCTCTCAACCCATGCAGTAAAATTCCATGTTCTATTTGCTCAGCTCCCCAGAGTTTCATATTTGAAAGCATTAGCACAACAGACCTGGTAAATAACAGCTCCAATTCCCTTAGGGCAACCTTCTCTGCCTACAAGATTAATTAGCACTTGGAAGAGTGCATGAGGCAGCAAACTCATTCTGCCAAGGTTTGCAGATCAAGGGCATTAGACATGTAAAAGCCAAGAATGCCTTAACATGCTTTATGAACATTGAACTCATAAGAGCCTGTTACTTCTGCTTAAGGAGCACCAGGGTTATAGGACAAATTGTGAATCTTGCTATTTTATTAGTGTGACAAAGTGTGCAACACTTGAGTTATGGAGTACCATAGCCCCCTTAGGTGCTGCTGCTTAAAATGTACAAGGGCAGGTTGAGTTGGCTAAAATTGGAGAAACAAAAAGTGGGAATCAGCAAATCGCACTCTACTCCATGGAGAAGGCCAAGTGGCCATCCTACTGCATTATCGAGAGTCAGTCTGGTGCAGTAGTTAAGACGCTAGCCTAGAAACCAAGACACCATGAGTTCTAGTTATGCCTAAGACATGAAACCAGGTGGGTGACCTTGGGCCAGTCCTTCTCTCACTCAGCCCTAGGAAGAAGGAAATGGCAAGCCACTTCCAAAAATCTTGCCAAGAGAACTGCAGGAACTAGTCCAGGCAATTGCCAGGAGTTAACACTGAAAATATTATTGTTGTTATTTACATATAGTCTACAGGATGCTTCTGACTGGATTTGGTACTTTTGACCATTGGATCCTTCCCAGGGATCTAGAACAGCTAAAATTACCATTGAAATATTTTGCCATTCCAAGTAATGTGAATTTTGGAACTGATGTGTCAAGATTCTGTCCATTCCTATCATGTGCCAAGTAGTTTTCCAGAGTTTTTGGTATGGCATCAAGCACACTATTAGCACCACTACTGCTTTCTTTTTCCACATTCACACAATCATTATTTGAAGGTCTTTATATTTCCCTATTTTTCTAGTTCTTTCTCACTGAACAAATTCCTGAAATTTCAATTATCCATACTTGTTTCTCTGTAGCTACAAATATGTCTGGCTTAGTGTGGGCTAGATGATGATGATGACGACGACGCAGTCAATTATCAGTCAATGTGACAAAAGGAAATACAAAGACACTATACAGGCAATGTGATAAAAATATGCAACAGATTATAAAACTACTGTAGAAGATGTGAGGACCAAATGGGCTTCTTATAATATGTAGCAAAGTCCTAAAGTCAAATTGTTAATATTGTCATAAAGCAAAATAAAATGTTGTTTATAAATGGAAATACAAAAAAAATCATGTTTTCAGACATGGCCAAAGTATCGGTCCCCCTCCACTTTTGCCCCAAGAATCCCAATTTGGCGTGAAATAAGTTGAAACTAACACAAGCATCCACCATTCTTTATTCCATAGTCCATAGAGCAGACATTTTGCTTTTGATGTATGATTTAACATTTTCTTGTAAACAATAAAACAAATAAAATGGCATGGACATAATTATTGGCACCCCTTAGAAGTTATTATTGGGTTTTAGTGATCTCTCAAGCAGACTATTTACTTTAATTAGTATCATAGGGGTCTTTAATCTCATAATCAGTCACTCAGCCTATCTGAATGGAGAAAAGTACTCACTCAGATGTTTTGTGTTATTGTGTGCAGCACAATGAACATGGACAAAAGGAAGAAAAGCAGAGAGTTGTCTGAGGAAAGGAAGAAGGTAGTAGCCAGCAGGGTAAAGGTAAAGGCTACAAAACCATTTCCAAAGAGCTTTATGTTCCTTTGACCATGGTTGCTAATATTATCAAGAAGTATAAGGTCCATGGGACCATAGCCAATCTCCCTGGATGTGGCTGCAAGAGGAAACTTGACCCCAGATTGAACAGAAGGAAAGTTTGAATGGTGGAGAAAGAACCAAGGAAAACTTCAAAACAGATCCTGACTGACCTCCAAGATCCAAGTACAACAATATCAAGTTACACTGTCTGTCATCATCTGACTGAAAGTGGCCTCCATGGTAGAAGACCCAGGAAGACCCCACTTCTGAAAGACAGGCACAAAAAAGCCAGACCAGAGTTTGCTAAAATGCATATTGTCAAGCCACAGTCCTTCTGGGAGAATGTCCTTTGGACAGATGAGACAAAATTAAGAGCTTTTTGGTAAGTCACAACAGCTCTATTTTCATTTGTTTTATTATTTACAAGAATATGTTGTCATACATCAAAAGCTAAGTGTCTACTCTATGGAATAAAGAATGGTGGATGTCATTTACTTGTGTCAGTTTCAACTTATTTCATGGCAAACTGGGATTCTTGGGGAAAAGCTGAAGAGTGACCAATACTTTTGGCTGCATCTGTATATAACCCAAAATGAATAAACTTATCTTTGGTCATTTCAAAGGAAACAAAAATAGGGTAAATCTGAAAGTTATCATAGATTTGGTAAGTATCCCAGTGTGCTAGGATTGGTCTGATGAACATAATTTGGCTACTGAGTGGCTAACATTGGTCTGAAGGTCACCAATCCTGTTGTGCAGAACAAATATATTTTACTCATTGCAAATGCTGCCATTCTATCGTGCAGAACAGATCTATCTTACTGGTCATTACAACACAGAAAATCTTTCATACCTTTGAATCCAGCACGCCATTTTCAATCCTATGGTTGGATTCCTTTTTATATAAAAGAGGCTGAACTTTTGCTAGCGTGGATCGAATCTACAGGAAAAAAGCAAACTCAGATACTTATGGTTTTTAAGGGGAAAATATTTGATGTAAAGATAGGACCAAGAAGCAATGTTAATGTTTATAAATAATGTAATCACCAGTGAGGTACAATGGGAAGAAATATAGAACTTAATTTTTTTTAAAATGTTTTTCATAATTATTTTTATTTTTTATAAGATCATGTGCATGTATTTAACCACCCAGAGTTCCCTGGTTGGAGGAGATGGGCGGTGATACAAATTTAAATAATAAATAAATAAATGTATTTTAGATAATGGTAAATAGTGGTGACACCAATATAAATATTAATGTTTAGAGTTTTGTAGTGATTCACAATTATTTCTCAATATGATGTAATGAATTTAGTTTTATATATTCCAGGGCTATCCAAAGTGCCGCCGCTGGCGACACGGCAGCGGCGGCGAGGGGGGGCGTGCGGCGGCACGCGCGCACGGTGGTGGCGAGGGGGGGCGTGCGGCGACGTGCGCGCATGGTGGCGGCACGGGGGGGCGTACGGCGGCGTGCGCGCACAGTGGCGGTGCGGGGGGTGTGTGGCGGCGTGCGCGCGCACGGTGGTGGCACGGGGGGCGTGCGGTGGCGCGCGCATGGCGGCCGTGCACGTGCACGCCGCCGCTTCCGGGTGGTGTGGCGACACACCACGCTGTGTGTGGCGACACAGTTTGGAAAGCTCTGATATATTCAATTGTTTAATCAATGAAATAATGTATTTTAAATTTTATGAGAATTGTAAATTCTGTTTATTTACTGATATTTTATTTTCCATCCACTATGACCTTTTCTCTCTTCTTTTTCCTTTTCTGTAGTCATTCATTTTATTCTTTAAATGTTTAAAAAAATTAAAATTAAACAAATAGAACTGGGAGGTCTCAATCTTTTGCTCACTGCAGGAACCCAAATTTAAACATCCATGACAAATGGGTATCTACACTCAGTTTGAAGACATCCAGCAATGACCTGTCCTAGAAAATAGTCCCACTGTCAATTGTCTACTGTTTTTTCTAATATTCAACTAGGATCCGCCTTCTTGTAACTTCAAATACTTATTTTGTATCCTTCGTTCTGGGATGATGAAGATGAATATCTTCATGTCTCCCACTCAGCATTTTCTTCTCAAGGCTGAACCTAGCCAACATATTTCTTCCTGGTAGGACTTGATTTCCAGACTCCTAATCATTCTTGATCTACACACAGTATGCAAGCTGGTGTATGTGTGTGTGTCTGTACACACACACACACACACACACACACACACACAACCATATCTCAGTTACAGTTCATGTGTTTTACCAAGGCACAATGCTTAACACTGACAATTAAAAGGATCTTAAATAACTGAGATAACTTTCCTTGAGATCTTGGACTGTCCAACCCGGTCATTTAGGTGAACTACATAGACCAGTGATCTGGTCCTGTTAGTGTTCATACAAAAATCCATACCTCTTTAATATATTCCGTTTCTTCAGTAATCTCAGACAAGGTAGATCGACATAAGTAGAAATCCTCTACTGTCTCTGTGTCCTCTCTCAGAAGATGCTGTGTCACCACCAGGGCGGTAGACATTATCAGGGTTTGGTGATAATCTGCATCAAAAGACCACTGATGAATAAAACTTCCACACATGACAAACGCTCAGTAGACCTAATAAGCAAACCCTGATAAAATGTGTGATACAGCAGGAGAAGGACAGACTGCTTCAAAGCATAACATGGTAAAAGTGAGTAAACAGATATACCCTCTGAACTAGTAAGGAAATATAGTTTCCCAGTTGGACTTCCAAGCCCTTTAGTTGATTTATCCTGTAAAAAGTTTAAAGGTTTAGGAAAGGAGTGAACAATATATGACCTTCCAGATATTTCTGAGCTATTCTAAAATTCCCACCTTATTGCTGACCATGGGATGGGAGCTGGCGTTCAAGGGCATGTATCACCCATCGCTGGTCTAGGCCCATGATAGACCTAAAATAGTAACCTCTTCCTTTTGTCTTCCTGTTGTGTTTCAGAGTTAAGTAAAACCATCCTCTTCAGGGCCAGTCCCACCATTAGGCTGAGTGAGATGACCACCCAAAGAGACCAATTCTGGGAGGAAGGGAAGCATTGGTGAACCATTTACTTCTGTTGAAGGACAGAGTTGGCTAAAGCACATGGTCTGTGTGAGGCATCCCATCAGATTCAGCTGCCAATCCAGTCAGCTACTGCATGCTGACCAGAGAAATGTCCCAGGTTTTTGTCCGTGACCAGAGAAAGGTCCCAGCAGAACTTTGCACCAGTCATCTGGCACCATATTCTAAATTAGAATTGCAAACACACATTGGCAACTGGACTGAAATAAAAGATGCCCTAAGATTCAGTTCATGATGTAGAACCATTTTTACTGTAAAATCTAGCTGAAGTGAACTCAGCAGGGACCTCACCATCTATTATACAGTCCGAGCAATTTATTTGGCCAATGTATCTGAAAACAACATAGATGTGAAACCTGACTGTGTCACAAAAACTTACAAAGTCTTCTGCTTCCAGCATTTAAATGCACATTTTAAAGACAACATTATTAAACATTTATATTTAAAATATGTCACTTGTGGACAGAACTAACATCAGCAAAGTTCTCTGACACCCAGATGGCATATTCCAAGGACTGTAAATGATTTTAAAATTCTTCAGTGCAAATTACTATTATTTAATGTTGCAGCACAGCTACCTGGGATCATTTAGTCTGGGGACACTCCATTTTTTTGTTACCAGCAGCACAATCAGATGGTGGATACAACATGCAGTTTGCTTGGCAACAATCCTGAGGAAGTGTACAGAGCCCTTGGGGAGATAAACTCTGACACATGTGGGCTAGATCCCCACCACACCTGGATTGTAGTGCTGGGAGGGGCTGCAGGCTCGTGCTGGATTGTGGTGAACATCTCACTGTGGGAGGGGAAGATGTCTTTGAAAAGGACTTAAGGAGCTGAGCTGGACCTAGATGTATTGAATAATGTCACCCAGTGTCTAATATTCCCATTTTTGGGAAGGCTGTTGAGAAGGTGGTAGGCTGAAAACTACAAAGGACTCTGGAAGAAATAGATAACCTGGATTGTTTTCAGTCAAGGTTCAGGCCAAGGCATGGGACAGGAACCACAATGGTTGCTCTCATTGGTGACCTATATCAGAGCTTATGGGGGAGTGGGACATGAGTAGTCCTGCTGGATCTTTTGGTGGCCTTATCACCATCCATGATATCCTTCTAGACTGCCTAGAAGAGTTGGAAGTTGGAGGCACCATTCTGTGTAGTTGTAACAGAGTGAGTGGCCAACTTTGGCCAGTGTGTGGTAGGGAGGAGATGTCAAGCCCTCAATCCCTCCAGTATGCAGTGCCACAAGGGTTGACTTTCTCCCCTATCTTATTTAACAAGTATATGAAGCTGTTGGGGAAATCATCCAATGGTTTGGGGTTTTGAACCCTCAGTATGCAGAATACCAGCAATACATCTCTATCGCAGACTGAGAGTTGTGTCTTGACCCAGGTTCTGGAGGCTGTAAGGATCTGGATGGGGAGAAAAAGGTCGAGATTTAACCCTGGCAAGGTGAGGTGGCTCTTGATTCAGAACCTGACTAAACCGGGGACTGTTCCAACTTCAGCTCAAGATGGGGTTCTGCTCCCCTATAATGAACTGAGTTACAATATGAGGGTTCTACTGGACTCTCATCTTGCAGACAACCTGTTTGGGACTTGTCCTGGAACAGGAAGCACTGAAAACAGTCACTCAACCATTGTCTTCTTATGTATGGAATACTGTAATTTGCTTTACATGGGACCGCCCTTGAAGACCATCCAGAAGCTCGATGGTGAAAAATATAGTGACTCACATACTAACAGGAACAAGCCATTACTGCCATATAATACTAGTACTATGGGAACTGTACCAGTGTAGGTAAGTTATGGTAATACCCAGAAAGTCCTACATTGTTTGGAGCCTGATTATCTGCAAGAGCACTTACTCCAAAGAATCATCCCCCCTTTGGCAGAAGGTCCCCATCTCATGCAGGTGAGACAGGAGGGGTCTTGAAAGCAAGAAATCTCTGCTGTAGCTTCCTTTCTATAGAATGACTTACACCAGAAATAAGATCTACACCAGGGCTTTCCAAAGTTTTCCCGCGGCGTGTCACCATGGAAAACCCGGAAGTGCCGCCATTGCGGCAGCGCACAAAAACCTGGAAGCGCTGCTGCCGCTTTCGGTTTTTGCGCGCCACCGTTGGTGTGTCGCCGCGGGAAAAACCGGAAGCGCTGATGATGATCAGCGCTTCCGGGTTGTGTGGCGACATACCAGACTGTGTGTGGCGACACACTTTTGTGTCGCCACACACAGTTTGGAAAGCTCTGATCTACACTCATACTCTCGATATTCATGAATCTTTTAAAAAAAGCATTTGGAGAGTGAGAAAGGAGTAAAGGCATCTCTATGACAGATGTTGAAGTATTGTGACGACAATTATTGGAATCTGTTATTATTGTACTGATAGATGGAATATTATTGTTATTGTGCTGATGGTTTTATTAGTTTTTGGCTTGCGTACCATTAGAATCAAATGATTGAAGTGTGATGATTGATTCCCAGGAAGCGTTTTGGTGATTCATCTCCTTGGGATCATTTCATCCAGAGACAAATACTGGTGTCCTCACTTCATGGTAGCCATTTTCCAGCAAATGGAAATATGATGGGTTAGGCAAAATGTAATTTATTATTTATTATCAAGTTTATACATTGATTTTTTGTTTGTACAAACACATAACCATTTTTTTGAAAAATTAAAAACATAACGTAACAAAATCACTGCACTTAAAATTTAAAAAAATTAAAATCAGTATTGTTAAAATAATTAACGGTTAAAAGCTTGGCCAAAACAATGCATTTCTGCTGTTTTCCTAAAAACTGGGAGATGAAAAACATCTTAAAGCTTGCAACAGCCATCACTTATTTTGGCCCTGATTGTCTGATCTGTGTTTGTTCATTCCAGGACTGAACAGTCAGCATCAGGATACACCCTCTAGTTATTAGACTGAATCTATGATTTTGTGTTCCATCTAATGCAGATGTCACAAATAAACCTTCTGTTGCTGCTCTCAGCATGAAAAGGACCTGTCTTGTTAGTTGGAAAAATGACTCACCTAGTTGACTTCATAATATGTTCTGGGATTTTTTGGTACCTTTCCCCCCTAGCTTTAGCAGGGACAAGGCTTATCACTCTACATTGGTGACTGCAGTTGCCAAAACTAGAATGCCTGAGTCACACCCAACTTTTCTTGCAAATGACTTTAAGACATTAAGAAGTTAAGGATCACCACCTGCTTTCTACGTTTCATCTCCCTATGACCTAAACCTAATTAACAAAAGTCACATTTAAAATAGCATCTTATGCAGGTGATGAAGGTATGCGTTAGTGAATGCCAGAGGTCCTCTACCTTGTTGGTCATGAGGCCTGAAAGCCGGCTGGGTGACCCCAATTGGGCCAGTCCCTGTCTCTCAGCCCTAGGAAGGAGCCAATGGGAAACCAGGAGACTGAGAGTTCTAGTCCCGCCTTAGGCCTGAAAGCTGGCTGGGTGACCTTGGGCCAGTCCCTGTCTCTCAGCCCTAGGAAGGAGCCATCTGGAATGGAGACAGCATGCTAGAGACTCTCTCTGAACTGCTTGTCATGGTGAGCGCAGCTACAGGCAACACGGCTAATTACTTTTTTTTTTTTTACTAGAAGACAAACAGGCAAGGTGCTCCACACCATCCTCTCTTACCTCCTAAGCAGACGTTTACCACTCAGGCTTAATTCTTCCCCTCTGGCCAGGCTGGGATCCCTTTGAAACAAAGTGCTATAGCCACTAATTTACTTGCTAACAATGTCCTGGATCTATGCAAGGCCTAAAGGCAAGTACAGATTCTGTTTGAGACTGGTGTTTTGCTTCTTAGCATACTATCTTCCCTTTTTGAGGTAATTAAAAGAATCTAAACAAAATAAAAGAAAGGAAGAGTAGGAAGAGTAGTCCCATCAACGTCATACTGGAATGCAGAGTTTATGTCATTTTGGTCTAGTCTAGTGGTTAAGGTGCTGGGCTAGAAACCAGGAGTCTGTGAGTTCAGGTCCCGCCTTAGGCATGAAAGCCAGCTGGGTGACCTTGGGCCAGTCCCTCTCTCTCAGCCCTAGGAAGGAGCCAATGGCAAACCAGGAGACTGAGAGTTCTAGTCCCGCCTTAGGCCTGAAAGCCGGCTGGGTGACCTTGGGCCAGTCCCTCTCTCTCAGCCCAACTCATCTCACAGGGTGGTTGTTGTGGGGAAAATAGGAGGAGGAAGGAGTATTAGGTATGTTCGCCGCCTTGAGTTATTTATAAAAATAATAAAGGCGGGATAAAAAAAATAATTTAATTAATTAATTATAATGCATTTCCTCCAAAATAGAATGGTTTTAAAATAAAAACATGCAGCATCTGGAGTACTCAGTGTCTTTCTGGCCATTTCAAGAAACAAAAGGCAAAGGTAACAAAAATTAACAAGGCTGTGACATAATTCTTTTGGCTGAATTTTCTTTGGGAAGGAAGTACTTTCTTGCAATTTATTATCTCATAGTACCTACAGCTACAGTGCTGCTGTTCTGAAAGAAACCCCCAATACCGAAGGAGAAAACAGTAGCCTTTAAATCAGTTAGTATCACTCTGACCTTTGCGAAACTAGGCTTGGAAGATGTGTAAGGAATCGGTGCCCATGGGCATCAAAATGTCTACTGGCACCTCCCTCCCTTGCAGGCTGTCGGGCTCCTTTAACAGCTTTTTAAGATTTATTTTTAATACAGGTAGTCCTTGCTTAACAATCATTCATTTAGTGACAATTCAGACTTATGACAGTGCTGGAAAAACTTATGACCGGTCCTCACACTTACAACTGTCGCAGTGTCCCCGTGGTCACAAGATTACGATTTTAGCACTTGGCAACCGGTTCGCATTTATGATCGTTGCAGCGTCCTGTGGTCACGTGATCACCATTTTTGACCTTCCCAGCCAGCTTCTGGCAAGCAAAATCAGTGGGGAACTGTGTGATTTGCTTAACAACCATGTGGTTTGCTTAATGCCCACAGTGATTCACTTAACGACCACCACAAAAAAGGTTGTAAAATTGGGTTGGGTTCACTTAATGACCGCTTTGCTTAGCAACCAAAATTCTGGTCCCAATTGTGGTCATTAAGCAAGGACTACCGGTAGAATGAAAAGATGGTATGCTACAGCGCAAAGCACCAGCTTCAACATCATCTGAATTTCAGTGAAATCTAGGCTCCGCATGATTCAGAAGCGCTTTTGATCTCATGAAAACACCGCACCTCTCTGCAATTCATTACAGCACACATCTTTTTCCAGGCTCTCCCATGAGCGGGGGGGGGGGGGGGGGAGATGCTGCTGCTTTAAGGGTGACACTCAAGATTACCTTCATTAAAGCATCTTTTTTCAGGCCCACATGGAAGCCCAAAAAAACAAATAAGGTGTGTCCTTTAAAGAATAGTGAAGGGGTGTTGCATTTTGGCAAGCTTGGAATTAATTTTCAAGTGTGCACAGCCCTGGTAAACAGATATGACTTGACTGTCCGTGAACAGCATGATGGTTGTTTTGTGAAATCAAAAGCTGCTTCTCGGTATTTCACATTTCACTAGGCCAAAAAGGTTGCTGACCTGAGACTCGAAAAAACCAAACCAAACCAAAAGCAGCCTTAGAGTAATCAGACTGGTACTGTTAAATGAAGTAAAAAACTAAATCAAACATATTTTAAAATTGCTTTAAAAAAAAGTTCAGACAAGAGCAGTATAAATAAGCATCCTATTAAGAGCAGACTTAGGTCAATTCTATGAAGCATCTTCTTACGTGTTTATTTCTCTTACTGTGGGAAACAGCATGGAATGCCCTTAACAGTTGCCTAATTTCATGCTTTGTAGATATCAATTCTTCTTTATTGTTGTACAGAACTGTGAATGGCTTAATTCAAATCCCCAACTCCCCCCCCAACACTTCATAACTCCAGCAAGTGAAGGAAAAAGAATGAAGCTATACCTCCCTTCCTGAAGACAGTGGGTAGTATCATAGTGTGATTTATAAATGGTAGCAGGGAATTAGAAATAAATATAATAAAGAAATGAGCATCTCCTCCATCACGGGGGTGGGGTGGGGGGTGAACCTCGTAAAGAAAGACTGATGTGTTTGGTATGAGTAGATAAGGAAAAAAGAGCACGGAGGGAATATGATAGAGATTATACTAGCTTTCCATGCATAAAGAAGAGAGAACTCAGTCAACTCAATTTCCAGAAGAGAAGAGAAGAGGCCATGGGTTACAAGGAAGCAGGGGTCAACTGGACATCAGGAAGAATTTCCTAATATCAATAGCTGTTCAATAATGGAAGAGTCTATCTGAGGAAATGGGTCGATTTAAACTATGGATGGCCATCTGTGGGGAAGCTGAAATCATGGACAGAGGGGGTAGAACAAATTATCTCCATGGTGTCTTCCAACCCTAACCGCCTACAAATAGATTTCCCATTTCTCTTATGTGGGCCATGTGGTCTGTAATTAGAGGACTGCATTTTCAGTGACAAGGCAGTAGCCAGCAGCAGACTTTCCATGTGGATAAGATAAGATAATAAAATAATAAAATAATAAAATAAAATAATAAAATAATAAAATAAAATAAAATAAAATAAAATAAAATAAAATAAAATAAAATAAAATAAAATAAATAAAATAAAATAAAATAAAATAAAATAAAATAAAATAAAATAAAATAAAATAAAATAAAATAAAATAAAATAAAATAAAATAAAATAAAATAAAATAAAATAAAATAAAATAAAATCCCTCCAACTAAACTGGGTCATTATAAGTCTGCTGGCCAAATATTATCAGGATTATTGTCAAGGGTTAGCAAATATCCACTCCAACCCTGAATGAAACAATTGTTTAGCAATTTTATTAACTTGGCACGAGCTGTGATGGAAAATATTTTACTATGCCTTTTGATTGCCCGTGGACAGGTTTGAAAAAAAATATATCAGGACTTGCTATAAGCCAATGCTTGAACAATTTCAAGTGAGGCTACCTATTCAAATTAGGTGAATCCCACCTGTAATAAAATAGCTGAAGAAGCATTAGGCTGCCAAAAGAAACTATGTCAAAAGAAACCATGTTTGGAACGTGGTAGGCCATATTATTCCTGCCAGATTAAAGGACCGGCTCTACTGTTAGGCGAAATGAGACGCTGCCTCAAATGGCAAAACCGGGGGGTTTAAGAACTGCACATATGCGCCCTCTCCCCATCTCTTAAAACCATAGTGAAGCCCTCAGCTGCTAAACAATTGCCCAGGTTGATTATATGGTGACCCCGTTTGCTTCTTTCTTCGATGGTAGAAATGACGCGTGTGGTTGGATCACAAATGACCAGGGGAAGCTCCTGGGATTTCCACCCTCAGAAATTTTATGGTAATTTATCGTGGATGCATTCAGGCTTTCGAGTGCCACAGTGATGGCTTGTGTTGCTGTAAATCACTACAGTGAAATGATTTCTGTTATCTAAATAACCCTGATAGGGGGTTGTACTTCAAAATGAGGAATTGCTCCAGAGAGAAGAGACAGAAGTCTTTCAGGGGCACCAGAGGAGGCAGACAATTCAATGTATCTGCTTCAAACAGAATCTTTCCCCTGCCCCAGGAACTTTAGAGGGGAAATGGATGATTGCAGAAAATACAGACTTGGTGCTGCCAGCTCTCTTGTTCTGTCCTAAAAATGATTCCCATATTTTCTGCTCCTCCTAAGGCTTCTTCATCTATTTCAGCACAGTTGGGTGTGCCAATTCTGCTCACACATCTATGCCATTAAATCTTTAGCAGCTGTGTGTCACCTTTTACAAGGGGCTATTAAGGGCTGAATCCAGCTTGTCTTTTATACATTTAGGAACATTTATCCTGAGGCAGCTGGCTTTGCCTCACCCAGAAGAAATGTCCGCAACATATGGTCAAAAAAGTCAAGATGGCAGCTGCAACGGTGCCATCAAAGCTCCACCCTTTTTTAAAATGTGCAATGCACATAGAAATAGGCGGAGTTTCAATTGCACCATCATGGACCCCACCTTGGCTTTTTTAACAGCCCTATGCTCCAGCTGTTTATGCATCTCTCACATCCTGAATATTATTGTCTGAGCAGGCATTAGCATCCTGGAATAAATCTAGACTTAGTTTAAGGATAAGTGAGTTTAATTGTTGATTTGGGTTTTAATTATACTGATTTTACAGTTATGTTTTCTATACTGCATTTTTAAATTATTGTAAACCACCTCGAAGAGGTGCAAAGAGAAAGGAAGTACAATGCTGTATTAGAGTATTGCCACACACACTTTCCTCAAGCAATGAGAAGTGACAGGGGCATTTGTGATAATTTTGCGGGAATTCAATCCACAGCTCAGCAGCCAACTAGGAGGGAAAGCAGGAGAAAAACGAGAGTCCTAATTTCTAATCCAAGAGTATTGCAAGACCTACAATGAACTAGTTAAAAGGAATGTTCCAGGAAATACGTTCTCCTTGCCCTACTAGTGGTAGGCAGCGGACTTTGGTCCCAGGGAGAGGTTATAAGAATTCAAATATATTCTTGAAAGCAGTGCCTCAAGCAAGCCAAATTAATTATTTGAATGTTGGCAGAGTGCCACCCAGCTACATTTCTGTGGGTTTCTATTGTCCCTTTGTAGGACGTATATCTAGAAATATGGGAAACGGGACACCCCGGGTGAACTCTTCAGTGGTGCTGCTGGGGTTACATGGATATGGGCAGTAGCTGTGTGGAAGGGCCCTTCATTTATGTTCTCTCACTTGGGCCACTGTTTTGCACATAGTTCTGGTCAATGTATTTCAGGACACCACTAAAACAAAAAACAAGGCTCTAATGCTGGGAACGGTGGAATGAACAAGAAGAAGAGTTCAGTTACAGTGGCAAGGGGTGCACCATTGGAAGACCTGAAGGATCATGTTAGGGCAGGGCTTTCCAAAGTTTTTCCCACGGCGACACACCAACCAGCGTTGGTGTGTCGCCGCGGGAAAACCTGGAAGTGCCGTCCTTACGGCAGCTCGCAAAAACCCGGAAGCGCTGCTGCCGCTTTCGGGTTTTGCGCGCTGCAGTTGGTGTGTCGCCGCGGGAAAACCCAGAAGCGCTGCGCTTCCGGGTTGTGTGGCGACACACCAGACTGTGTGTGGCGACACACTTTTGTGTCGCCACACAGTTTGGAAAGCTCTGTGTTAGGGAGAGATCATCATGGAGAAAACCTATCCATGTGGTTGCTAAGAGTCAACAATGACTTGATGGCACAAAATCAATCAAAAAAAGATCCCATAAGCTTCTATTCACTTCTCACGGGCAAGGAATCCCTAAAATCTCAGTTGTTGGGGGTTTTTTTGCCTCTGTTGGAGATGTTGAGGGCTGAACCTAAAACTTTTTGCACACAAAGCCCATGGGCTCTTTCTGAGCCACCAGGGTCCCCCTGCACTTCCTTTCCTTGAGTTGTTTCCACACCTTGTGGGTTCAACAACCAGCATCCAAACGATGAGAAAAGCACAGCCGCTTGCTAATAAACTCTACTGCTGACTGTGCAACAGAATGCTGGACAGCATCAGCCAAAGCTTGCAGCCGTTCAGACGGCACAAGGGCTACATATAAAAAAAGCCAAGTTTTGGGTCAGAGAGGTGGCACGGATAAAAGAGTAATAGGCTCCATTTGGAAATTAGGGCTGAAGCTTCATAGGGGAAACCAAACAGAAAAACTATGCAGTGTTAATACTGTTTCTATACCATAAAGGGAAGATCAGGTTAGCACTCTTTCTGCAGTGCAGATGAACAATATCTATTTATTTATTATTTAAATTTATATGACCGCCCATCTCCCCCAATATAGATTTGTATCGGGATGGTGACATATTGCTCAGCCAGGATTCAGGGGGACTGGATAGATAGGGCATTACTTCAATACACCTGTGCCCATAGGGCTGTGTATATTGAAGATGTGTAGGGTCTTGTAAATTTCTCTGATGGAATACAGCATGGCTCTTTGAAAGAACAGCTATTAGGTCATTTTTTAAAATCTGTTCAATCTTGTCCGATTCTGAGACTGCCTGGACAAGTCCCTGCAGTTTTCCTGGCACGGTTTTTCGGAAGTGGTTTGCCATTGCCTCCTTCCTGGGGCTGAGAGAGAGGGACTGGCCCAAGGTCACCCAGCTGGCTTCGTGCTGAAGGTGGAACTAGAATTCACAGCCTCCTGGTTTCTAGTCTGGTGCCTTAACCACTACACCAACTGGCTCTCATCAGGTCATATTACTCTGCTTGAATTGAATTTGGATCCAGGTTTAGCTCCATAAATTTTCAGTGTTGAGAGGCAATCTCAAGACATCTACAAAATATTTTTATTTAGTCTACCTCCAAAGTGCTTGAGGCAGCTTATGTGCAATGACTAACACTACTTAGGAAATTATCCTGAGTGGCGGCTGGGCTCCCTTAGTCCTAGGCTAATCATCTAACCTAGATGTTCTTCCTTGGCCTGGTGTTCTTCAGATCTGTTTGGAGTACATCTTCCAGAAGTTGTAATGGGCCTGGCCCAAACCTGTGAATTTGGAGTTTCAGTCTCAGTGCACCTGGAGGGTACCAAGTTGTGAAGGCTGTTCCTTCCCAGCTTTCAGGATAGGAACAAGAAAAAGGAATTCGTCTTTCATGAGTCAGCCAGAGATCCATCTCATCCAAGACTGGCTGTTAGGACATCCACATCTTATGAAATCATTTGCAAAATATTCAATGGGTCTGATATCCAGGTAAGTGAGGGTGCAAGGCTACAGTCTAAGCCTCTTTAGGATGGAGGATGGATGTACCAGGACCAAATAGAGATCACTTCCCCACAAGTCCTTTGGGACAGTTCAAACTCATTCTCAAAATGTCACCTCTGTCCAGGAGCTGAGATGGTCCATTGCTGAAAGCTAAAGGTAAAGGTTCCCCCCGCACATCTAGGGGCCGGTGCTCATCTCCGTTTCTTAGCCGAAGAGCCAGCATTGTCCGAAGACGCTTCCGCGGTCATGTGGCCGGCATGACGAACGCGGAATGCTGTTACCATCCCACCGAAGTGGTACCTATTCATCTACTTGCATTTGCATGCTTTCGAATTGCTAGGTTGGCAAGAGCTGGGGCGAGTGCGGGAGCTCACTCCGTCACGCGGGACTAGGGATTCAAACCTCCAAACTTGCGATCTTCCGATCAACAAGCCTGGCGTCTTAACCACTGAGCCCCCTGAAAGCTTTACTATGATATATACAAAATCTTAGCAATTGAACCCTTTTTTCTCAAAGAACTAGTTTGGCTCAGTTCCTGGGCAGTCCATTCCCCCATTAATAGAAATTATCAGTTCACCCTGCTAATAAAGTTGTTCTTCCTTCCCACCATCATCATGCTGTGCTTTTAAGAGTTTGGGAACTAGGGACAGTGATGGAAACAACTGTGGAATTCCATGGCCTTCCACATTGGGCTTTCAAAACCTGTAAAAAAAATGTACCACCAAAAATTGGGGCTTGGCTGCCAAGTATACAAGGACAAAGAGTGCTTGTGCCTTCGAGTCCGTGCTGACTCCCGGCGACTGCCTGGAGAAGACCCTGCAGTTTTCTTGGCAAAATTTCAGCAGTAGTTTGCCTTTGCCTCCTTCCTAGGGCGGAGAGAGAGGGACTGACCCAAAGTCACCTTTTTCTCTCTCATATGCCTGAAATTGGATGAAAAAGTTGCACCAGCTGGCTGACTTTGCCTAGACATGGACGTGGAGCAGGGCAAACGTAGTTAGATGTACTTGGATGGGAGACTACCAAGGAATTTCAGAGCTGTAGGCTAGAGGGGGAAGTCAAAAGGACATCCCGGAACAAAGCAGAGGGACAACTCCTTTACAGTTGACAAGAAAGCAGCATGGTCTGTAATCCCTAGGAGTGGAGCTAGAGGGAATCTTAACACCCATAAATAAATACACGCAGGCACGCACTATTAGCCTATAGACCTCATGGAGCAGAGTACATTTCTTTCCAGATTAAGTACAGGAAGCAAAAGACAGATTTCCTACAGATTTTAGCTGGCCCTCCTGGCACTCTCCCCTTCCTCAGAGGAGCCCAAAAGCACTGCGGTTGGGATGGATCCACCCAACCGTCCCAAGCCGAGGGGGCCGGGCATGCCCTGCCCAACGCCGGGCTCCATTTCTCCCCTTGACCGCCGGGCTTCCCTCTCGTCTCCGGACCCACGACCAGGTGCTGCGCGCCGCCGGCCCCGGCGAATCCCCGCAGGCGAGCCGAGCGCCAGGAACTTTCGCCTTCTCTCTGAGCCCAGCCTACCTTACCGGGTTGTTGTTGGGGGGGAAGCACGTCAGGAAAAGAAGGACAGAAAGCAACCAGCGGGGAAACGCGTTCATACCTAGTCTGGGTCCCGCCGGGAGAGGCTGCCTTCCAAAGGGGAAGACGCGGGAAGCCTGAACCCGACCCACCCGCTTTCTCCCCAGCGAGCAAGGCCTGGCAGGATTAGCTACTCCTCGCTCTTACCCCGAGCGGTCTGTTTGCCGACAGTACTCCCCGCGACCTCGGCCGCTCCTTCTCCAACTTCTTCTCCCGGGCACGGAGTTCCTGCCGGATCTTTCCATCCACCGCCGGGGCTGGGTGACTCCTCCCTGCCGCCCGCCCTCCGCGCTCGGAGGGACGTCGAGCCTCTTAACTCGCGCGCCGCAGCGGCGGGAGGCTTTTGGGACGGCTGTGCGGGAGGAATTGGCCCAGCGCTGAATTCACACGTGGAACGAGAAAGGAGTGTTTGGAGATTTGCTCTCTGGAACGGGGCGGGGCAGGGTTGCGAGGGGTCCGACGTTAACTTGTAAAAGAAACTTAGTTGCGAGTTTCAACTAAGTTTCAACTAAGAGTTTCAACTCGCTAAGATGGAGTTGGGTTGTTGTGGGAACAGAACCATTTTCATAGCATGTTGTGCAAACACAGCAATTGTATTTTAGCATATTTTATTAATCCAACCAATGTATCACGGGAACCCAGAAAATTGACTTAATTCAGCAAGCCACGGGCACACAGCCAACGACTTTTAAGTAACTCTACCTGTTGAATTGACAGGTTGAGGGGAGGAAGGACTTGCTATGAAAACGGTTCTGTTCCCACAACAACCCAACTCCATCTTACTGGGGTGGAGCACATTGTGAAGCCCCAGCTGTTGGGCCATAAACTCACCACACGGCTTGGCTTTGCACAGTATTCTAGCCTAAAATGTCGGTGGCTAGTTTGCATTTCAGTACGGTGTAGGAACCGTAAGTAAGGGGCGTGGTGTCTCGGCGGGTAAGACGCCAGGCCCCGCGTGACGGACCCGCACTCGCCCCAGCTCTTGCCAACCTAGCAATTCAAAAGCGTGCAAATGCAAGTAGATGAATAGGTACCACTTCAGTGGGTAGGTAACTGTTCCACGTGTGTCATGCGGCCACATAACCGCAGAAGCGTCTTCAGACAACGCTGGCTCTTCGGCTAACAAACGGAGATGAGCACCGGCCCCTAGATGTCTGGGGGGAACCTTTTTACGGTGTAGGAACACAGCCAGCATCCCTAAGTTTCACAAGTGAGCTTTGGACAAGACAGTTTTCATCGTCTCTCAGTTTTAGTTATAGGAAGATCCGTGTCAAACAAGTGGATGGAGACCAACTGTTTCTCAGACCCCTAGAAAACTCTTTTAAGAACATTGTGTGATTCTAGGGCAGTGTTTCTCAACCTCAGCAACTTTAAGATGTGTGGACTTCAACTCCCAGAATTCCCCAGCCAGTCGAGTTTATGGCCCAACAGCTGGGGCTTCACAATGTGCTCCACCCCAGTAAGATGGAGTTGGGTTGTTGTGGGAACAGAACCGTTTTCATAGCAAGTTGTGCAAACACAGCAATTGTATTTTGCTAAACCAGGTTTAGCATATTGTATTAATCCAACCAATGTATCATAGGGTGAGAGATTTTAATACCTGGATACAGGGACTAGAAACTATTGCATAGTAACTGAGATCTGTCTGACTTCACACATCCTGCTAGGCCATAATGTGGTTTGCCCGGTTTTGATTTAACTAATGCAGTTTGCAAACCAGGTTTTTATAGATAATGTGTGGGGTGAATCAGACCTGTATGGCTTGTTCCGCAAACCTTGTTAAACTAAAGCACGGTGCAGCAGGATGGATGAACCCATCCTATTTGTCCTAGAATCTCAACATTGTTTGCACTGTCCGGTGCTCTTCAGATGTGTTGGCTGTGTAGTCTGAATGATCTGGGGATGATGAAAGTTGGAGTCCAGTGCAGTGTAATGGGAGGCAACAGCAATAGCCACTGTAACATCCATAGTCTCAGGTTAACCTAATCCATTTTATTGAACATGATGTGAGACCTGTTACATGGGATTTGTTCCCCTGAGTAGATTCAGCAAACAGCATCTTCCCTGGAGATGCATCTTTGCTGGCATCTTGCTGGTTGGAAGACAGTAACTCCAAAACATGTCACCGGGATGCGTAATACTCCCAAGAGCGTGAAATGCACATTGGAAACTCTATGTAATCTGGGAAGCCAGGACCTAGCAAGGCCTTCTCAGCATTGCTCTGATTTCCAAGGGAAGGGATGTGGCCGAAGAAAGAACTACAGAAAGAACCCAGGTTTCTTATACTGGTTCCACCTGGGAAGGAGCCACATCGCCACATCGATGCAGGTAAAGTCAGCAGGGAGCCCTCAGCAAAGGGAAGCATTAGCACAAAAGTTGCTTTATTCCAGTCGTCTTTCTGAATGAAAATGCAACAAACTGTTATTCATTTATTTACGTATAGTTATTTGTTTGATTTATTTATTTATCATATTTATATAGCCGCCCATCTCACGAAAGGGACTCTGGGCGTCGTACAACAGGCCAATTAAAACAGTAAATATAGAAAACAATTGTTACCTAAAATCAGTATATAATAATTATTAAAAACATTAAAACAATTAAAAGAGAGCTAAAAACAAAGGAAACAAAAGATGGAGGGATGTTAACCATGGTGGAGCCACCTCACTAGCTTACCCGTTCCCAGGGGGTCCCCATGCCTGGTGGCATCACCAGGTCTTGAGGGACCTCCGAAAGCTCAGGAGGGATGAGGCCAACCTCATCCCTGAGGGGAGAAGTTCCCACAGTGTGGGCGCCACAACAGAAAAGGCCCGCTGCCTAGGGCCCACCAAATGTAGCTCCCTAGGTGACAGAACCCACAATATGCCCACGCTGCTGGATCTGGTGGGATGGGCAGATGAAATCGGGGAGAGGCGGTCCCTCAAATAACCTGGTCCCATGCCCTGAAGGGCTTTAAAGGTCAACACCAGCACCTTGAATTGGACCTGGAAACAGATCGGCAACCAGTGCAGCTTTCGAAGCAGATATGGAACATGTGTTCTGCCAGAACACACACAACTCTCCACACCACCATATTCTGCACCAGCTTAAGTTTCTGGCTACTCTTCAAGGGCAGCCCCATGTAGAGCGCATTGCAGTAGTCCAACCGGGAGGTGACCAGGGCATGAGTGACTGTGAGTATTAGCCCAATTCCAGTCAACTTTGGGTGCCTCACAGCATAAAAACAAAACAAAGTACAAGCACCCCCCCCCCAAAAAAAAACCCAAGAGGGCAAATCCGGTCAACAACAAATATGTCATGCACCCAACAAGGGGCTTCAACCAGCCTACCCAAAGCCTTGGAGAAGAATCCGGTTTTAAGGTCTTCTGGAATAGGAGCCACCCCGATTTTGGGGGGAACCTCATTGCACAGGGCAGGTGCCACAACAGAGAAGGCACACTTCCAGGGTCCCGATAGATAGCACGATTTAATTGAAGGAACCCAAAACGACAGCATAGTGAAAACAAGTAGTAAAAACAAATTACTTTCCTGCAAATTTAGTTTAACTGTTTTAATTGGTTTTTTAATGGTTTTCATTTTAGTTGTTTATTTGTAACTATTGTTTTCTGTTTTTAAGTGTGTGAGCCGCCCACAGTCATATATGTGGTATGGGCAGCTGTATAAATTGATTGATTGAATGAATGAATGAAATGGAGGTAATAAAATTACCCATCCCAGAGGGGCGTGGTGGCTCAGTGGGTAAGACGCCAGGCTTGTCAATCGGAAGATCGCAAGTTCGGAGGTTCGAATCCCTAGCCCCGCCTGACGGAGTGAGCTCCCGCACTAGCCCCAGCTCTTGCCAACCTAGCAATTCAAAAGCATGCAAATGCAAGTAGATGAATAGGTACCACTTCGGTGGGTAGGTAACAGCGTTCCGCGTGCGTCATGCCGGCCACATGACCGCGGAAGCGTCTTCGGACAACGCTGGCTCTTCGGCTAACAAACGGAGATGAGCACCGGCCCCTAGAGTCGGACACGACTGCACAAATGTGCGGGGGAGAACCTTTACCTTAATAAAATTATTGCTTTGCAAAAGGCATGCTTTTATATGGAAGTATTCTTGTCTGAGGCATCCTGTATCTGAACCATCTAAGAATTGCCAGTAATCATAACATTGCTTTGAGTAATAGCAATTATCTGTCATAGGAGCAGGATTTCAACCATTACTACTCATAGTTTCATTAGGTAGGTGGTTGTCCTGAAGCCTTCCAACCAATGGAACTTGTGCATGCAACTATATTCCAAAAGGAAGACAGTTGATTGGTTCAGCAGCTGCCATATTCACAGCCCATTCAGTTTTCAAGTGTGCTTACTAGGTGTTTGCATACTTGTCATATCTTTAAAAAAAACTTCAAAATAAACTATGTAAATTCCTTTGTGGAAGATTGTACTTAACAATTTTGTGGAATGTTCCTTCCAGGCACTAATCAGGACAAACTATTTTGTTATGTTCTAAAACACCTTTATTTATTTATTATTTGAATTTATCACCGCCCATCTCCAGAACAGTAGACTCTGGGTGGTTTACAACATTAATATTAAAAACCTATACACTTAAAAATACAATATAATAATAAATAGATAAGAATCTAGAGGATGGGAAATTCTTAAAAAAGGAGGGTATTACGGGGCTAACCACCCCCAGGAGGAACTATTACCTCCTTCATCCCAAGCAAGGCGGCAGAACCAGGTCTTTAAAGACTTCCTGAAGGCCAGGAGCGAAGTCGCCTGTCTCACCTCCGGGGGCAAGATATTCCACAAAGCGGGTGCTATCACAGAGAAGGCACGTCTCCCGGACCCTGCCAAATGAAATTCCTTCATTGATGGGGTCCGAAGCATGCCCTCTCTGCATGACCGGGTGGGGCGGGCAGATGTAATTGGGATGAGACGGTCCTTCAGGTACCCTGGTCCCATGCCATGTAGGGCTTTAAAGGTGATAACCAACACCTTGAATTGGACCCAGAAGCAAAGTGGTACCCAATGCAGCTCGCGCAGCAGTGGTGTTACATGAGCTGATCTTATTGCACCCGTAACTGCCCTGCGTGGCCGCATTCTGGACCAGCTGAAGCTTCCGGATACTCTTCAAGGGTAGCCCCATGTAGAGCACATTGCAATAATCTATATGGGATATGACAAGGGCGTGAGTGACTGTTCGGAGGGCCTCCTGATCCAGGAAGGGGCGTAACTGGCACACAACCTGAAGTTGTGCAAAGGCACTCCTGGCCACGACTGCCACCTGCTCTTCGAGCAGGAGTCGTGAGTCCAGGAGGACCCCCAAGTTCCGCACTGAGTCTGAATGGGGTAGTGCCACCCCATCCAGAGTTAAAGATGACAACTTCCTGGAAACCGAGAGGCCATCAATCCACAGCCACTCCGTCTTACCAGGGTTCAGTTGAAGCCTGTTGTTCCCCATCCAGGCCCCTACAGCCCCCAGGCACTGAGACAGGGTGTCGACTGCATCACTTACTTCACCCGGGATGGAGATATACAACTGAGTATCATCAGCATATTGATGATACCTCATCCCGTGGTGATGGATGATCTCCCCCAGCGGCTTCATGTAGATGTTAAATAGGAGAGGAGAGAGAAGTGAACCCTGCGGCACACCACAGAAGAGGGGTCGAGGGTCGGATCTCTCCTCCCCTATTACCACCGATTGGGAACGGCCCTGGAGGAAGGAGGTGAACCAGCGCAAGACTATGCCGCTTACCCCCAACTCCCTGAGCCGCCCCAGAAGGATACTGTGGTCGACGGTATCGAAAGCCGCTGAGAGGTCCAAGAGAGCGAGAATGGATGCACTCCCTCCATCTCGCTCCCACCAGAGATCATCCATAAGTGCGACCAATGCAGTCTCTGTCCCATATCCCGGCCTGAAACCTGACTGAAAGGGGTCTAGATAATCCGTTTATCTCTTAAGCATAAAGAGCTTTGATTCCAAAAATAAAAATAATTGATGCTATTTCAACATAGAAATGCAGCTTAATATACAAATCAGTGGCCTTTTAAAAATAAGTTTCTGTTTGGGCCACTCCTTATTTGCCTTGGGAAAGCAAAATCAGATTTCAGTCTCCTTGTTTGATTTGTCAACACAGGAGAGGCAGGGCTAGGTTTCAAAGTTTATTGCCACTGGTATATGAGTCTGGACGGCCACAGGCTGAACAATGGAGATCCCGCACTCCACCTTCCATGTCGATTTAGTTCCGAGAACAAGTTTATATATGCAAAAGCTCATCTTGGTTCCCAGAACACACATACAGAGATCAGCTCATTTTACATCAAGCGGATCACAAGAGTAAGGTGCAGGCTAACAATAGAAGCTGCTCCAAATGGTTATATCCTACCAGTTGGTAGAATGCTCTAGAGCAGGGTTTCTCAACCTTGGCGACTTTGAGATGGGTGGACTTCAACTCCCAGAATGGCTGGCTGGGGGATTCTGGGAGTTGAAGTCCACCCATCTTAAAGTGGCCAAGGTTGAGAAACCCTGCTCTAAAGCAGAACAGAAAGAATGGAAGGGCAGGAACACACATTAAGATAAGATTGCGTAGCTCCTGCTGGGGTGACTTGGACACATAAAGGATTGATGAAGTATAGAAGCTGACTTGAATCAAGCTGTGTGTTTCAAATGAAAGCAAAAGCTCAGGTTTTTTTTTAATGTTTCAAATTCTCTTCCAACTCTAAATACAGTGAGTAATGCATATTTAATATCAAAAGGCCTATTGCAATTCTTTCAAATCTTTCCATATGATGCTTCTAATCTCATGAGCCTGCTTCTAATCACACAGTTTTCCTCTTTTTCAAGTAGCTAAATTTTCCTTTATCAAGTAGCTAAATAGGGTGGTAATCGAGATATACCCATATACTATAGAAGAGACGGCGTGAATGATAACCTTACCACGCAGGGTTCCGATAATTATTTTATTAGACATTTTATACTCACAGTTATGCACATCCAAATGTATACTACACAGTCTCTTAAATATATACGTATATACTATACACACACACACTTAAGGGTACAGGTAGTCCTTGACTTACGACCACAACCGGGACCGGAATTTCCATCGTAAGTCGTTGCGGTCATAAGTCGAGTTACCACGACTTATGACCCAATTTTACAACCATTTTTACGGCGGTCATTAAGCAAATTCAGCTTCCCCAATGGGTGTTTTTTTGCCGTAAAACGCAATCATGTGACTGGGGGATGCTGCAGCTGCTCGCAAATGTGAGCCGATTGCCAAGTGCCCAGAATGAGATCATGTGACCGTGGGGTGGTGGTGTAATGTTTTGCGATGCTCGGAAGTGCTTTACCCTGAGGCCGTCGAAATTTTGGACCATCGTTAAATGAACAAGTATAAGTCGAGGACTACCTGTATGTGTATATATATAAATATAATCTCTATTATATAAATCACTATTGTGTCAGTATTCCCCCTCCCCCCTCCCCCTCCCCCTCCCCCTCCTCCCCCCCTCCCCCCCTCCTCCTTCTTCTTCTTCTTTATACCATGGAAAATAGCACATATGGCTGTGTATATTCTGTCTGTAAAAAGGAATAAGGGTGAGAAAAAGGAAAAGTTTTGAAAATATTTTTATTTGTTCTCTTTCCCTTTCTCTGCCCTTTTATGAAACTTAAGGCCAGCTCTTTTAGTCAGCCAAATGTTGGCCCTGGTTAACATGTTTCTGAGTGTTGGTTCTTTCCTTTTCTTAAATAATTTTCTTTTGTTATGAAATGATATATTATTTGCAAGGATTTCAGGAATCAGAAAGCTAAGAAAACAAACCAGTAGGTTCTTAACTTACCTAATCATGCGTTTTTACATAAATGAGTGAAAGGAAATTATTTTTCAGAAGATGAAAAAAAAGGCTACTTGACTGGTCCTATTTTAGGAATAACGACAATTTGAGAGCAGAAGTGCGATTTGTGATACACATAAAAAACTGGCAGAGCTTCAATCACACCATGACCACCATCTTGACTTTTTTGACCATACCTTGCAGACACCTCTGCTTCCTCAGGATTCCAATTTCTTGGTTTTATTCTCTTTTTCTCATTTTTTCCCCAATGATCTGTGCTCATTGACATTAGGATGGTGTTTCCTTTCCTTTGAGCGTTTGACTCAAATATTTTCTGCTCTGATTCTCTGATGTGCTCAAAGCTGCTCTTTTTTTGTATGGACTGTGTCATTTTGGCTGCATAAGGACCGTCACACACTGTTGAAACAGATTTGTATGCAGGGCAATTGAGCTTCTATTCCTAGGAGATTTGGCTCACCATGTTCCTATGTGTATCTAAGACTGGCATATCTAAGAGTTGATCATTGGAATCATGTAATTGATGTGAAGGCTGTAATTTCCTAAGTAGGAAATTCCTACTGTCTCATTAATTATATAAGATACTGTCTGGAATATCTGGTTTGGTTGACTCATATTTCTTCCTGTCCTTATGCATCCCCATTGCAGCTTCCATGTCTATTTGGATCATAATTATCTGATCCAAATGCAGATATAATTATCTGAGATGCATGTTGGTAAGATATTGGAGGTGGGAGCAGGTGGATTGGTTCCAAGATAGTATCTACTTTCTTGATTTTGTTCTTTGTCGAATTCAGAACACCTTCAAAATATGGCCAAATTAGAGAAGTAAAAAAATCTGCCAAGGATATCAGAGGGGGAGAAATGATACCATTTGCCAAAAGAAATGCTGTCATAGCTTGGTTTGCCAGCAATGTATGGAATCTAGGCGGGTCTATCATTTACCACGCAACAGCTGGTACAGAAAAAGCACATTGGAGCAAAAACTATGACCAGCAAAAAAGTGTATGTATAGGAGAATTATATATTTTTAAAAGTTTTTTTAAATAATGTATATTAGGAAAGCTGAGTACAAATTACAAATAATCGTAAGCAACAACTAATGTGGATTCTTAGAAGAGAAATGTATCTAAAAACCTGAGAGGCAGAAAAAGATTTGGACTGATTAGTAGATCCCTGGAATAAAGTATTCTCAGCATGATTACTGATCAGCTGACGCATCCTAATTTGCCAGCCTTGATGTTTTCCTCATGATAAGCTAGTCCAATGGTGAACAACATATGACTCTCCATACGTTGCTGAGTTAGATCTCAGCATCCTTCTCCATTCATGTGCTGCCTGGGGTTGTGGAGAATTAAAGTTCTGCAGCGTTGAGTGCCAGGGACTTAGGCTACCCTGATACTTACTACTAGTTAAATACACATGCTGATCTGCCAGCTCCCAAACCATCATGGAACTAATCTGTCTTCCTGTTGTTTTAGTATTCCTCCGGTAAGTCCCATAGATGATTTCTGACATCTGGCAATGCACATAAACTGCAAGCTAGAGGTAATCACTCATTCTTGAGAGGTTAGACTAAGACAATGATTTTGAAAGATACTCCGCATTAAGTGACTTGTTCAGGGAAAGAAAACGTTGAGGAACAGAGGTCTCTCTCTTGCCTATCTGTTACCAATATAGTGGATTCAATCTATGGCAGGCTTCCCTGACCTGAACCTTTTCCTGAATTCTCAGAATTATGGAATTTGTGGTCCACATACCTGGGAGGCCCCGCATTGAGGAAGGCTCTGTTATGCCACTGTACCATCTCCATAAGGCCATCCAGAACTAGTTGCCAGTAGCAATTATATCTGAACATCATTTGCATGAAAAAAAAATATTTCCCCTTCCTAACTATAATAGTCAATCCTAGTCCACTGGAATATGATTATCTGAATTAATTCTTGTTTGGATTTACCTATTTGTAAAACATAATTAGTTGTAATTTAATTTGAATGCATTGATATTAGAAAGGGCAAACAAAGCTTCCATTTCATAGAAGGATGATTTGCAAAGAGGAGGTCCTCGGTCAGTCAAGTCTGAGTTAAACTATTTATTGATTTGATTTGATTTGATTTGATTTGATTTTTTTAATTTTAATTTTAATTTTAATTTTAATTTTAATTTTAATTTTAATTTTAATTTTAATTTTAATTTTAATTTTAATTATTTTAATTTTAATTTTAATTTAATTTAATTTTATTATTATTTTATTATTATTTTATTATTTTATTTATTTTATCTTATTTATTTTATTTTATTATTTTATTTTATTTTATTATTTTATTTTATTTTATTTTATTATTTTATTATTTTATTTTATTTTATTTTATTATTTTATTTTATTTTATTTTATTATTTTATTATTTTATTTTATTTTATTATTTTATTTTATTTTATTTTATTTTATTATTTTATTATTTTATTATTTTATTTTATTTACCACCGCCCAACTCCCTCAAGAGGGACTCTGGGCGGTTTACAGTCAACATAATTTATTTATTTTATTTATTTATTGTTCAAATTTATTCCCCGCCCATCTCGCAAACAAGGGACTCTGGGCGGGTTACAATAAATAAAAATTTAAAAACTATACAAAATATCTAAAAACACAAACAAAACATAATAAAATAAAATCCAGGATGGGCTTGGACCCGATAGTGGAGCTATGGGGCCAGCCAACCCCAGGAGGCACTACCACCTCCGTCGTCCCAGGCCAGGTGGCAGAGCCAGGTCTTAAGGGCCTTCCAAAAGGCCAGGAGGGAGGGGGCCAGTCTCACCTCCGGGGGCAGAATATTCCACAAGGCGGGCGCTATCGCAGAGAAGGCACGCCTCCTGGACCCCGCTAGATGGAATTCTCTTGTTGAGGGGGTCCGAAGCATGCCCTCTCTGCATGTACAATTTGTAATTGTATTACAAATATAATTAAAATTAAATAAAACATTAAGAAAACTTGAGAAGGCAACAGTGAAAGGGGCCCCTCACTCATTGTATTGGCATCATGCATGGGTCATCTCTGTGCTCCTATTATCTTGCATGGGTATCTTTCTGTGCCAACTCTGGAAGTTCATTGTCTTCTGTTGGTTTCAATGGAAAGAAAGATTGAATAATAAAAACTGGTCCTAAGATCTGTGGAGAAATGAAGAAAAGGAATTTGGATCCTTCCCTGGGACTCTACTGTGGTTTTGGTTGCACCAGTGTTTTTCATTAAGAGCCTCCTTTTTCTTCACTACTGTACTCCTGCAAGCTCACAGAAACGAAATAAAGTTTTAAATGAACTTCAAAGCAAGACAAGAACATAATTACTTTTCACTGTAATTATTTAGCCCTGAGCTTATGGTGTTTCTTTGACAGCCATTAATTATTCACATTACATTCACATGATAAGAAGGAACACTCAGCTTTGTACCTGGCCAAGTTATCAAACAGAAATAGGTCAAATGAACCAGGCCTCTATTAAGTAAATAAAAAACCTGAGAAAATGATGGTAATTTGTCCAAGAAGGTCCCCAGTCATATCCAGTAGTAAAATGTTTGCAGTGTCAGACATATGACTGATTCCTAAGTTCTGGGTCATCTCAACGGGAAGGATATCTCAAGTTGGGCCATACTTGTTGGCTTTGTGCAAGTCATTGTCTCTCAAATGCATTTCCCCTTTTCTTATTGGGGGCAGACATGAGAGATAGGACACCTTGACTTGGAACATTCTCCTGGAGATTAGATTGGCCCTGACCCTATTGGTCTTTCATAAGGCTCTGAAGACATGGCTTTGCCACTGGGCGTGGGAATCTGTGTAGTAGAGACCGTCCAATGTCTATATGGAACGTTGCTGAATGTTTTATAACATGGCTGCTGATTATGTTTTAATGGTTTTTAAGATGGTTTTTAAGATGGTTTATAGGTTTTTTATGTGTTTTCATATTGTACTTTGTTTACTGTTTTAGTTGTGTTTTAACTGCTGTGAGCCACCCAGAGTTGTATATTTGAGATGGGCAGCTATAGAAATTTAAGTAATCAATCAATAAATAATAAACAGAAGAAGATCCTGACTAGGGAACCTTTTCCTGTAGCCATTGTTCAACCCTTGCAGGTGACTGCAATCCTAGGTCCAATTGATAAAATCTAGAAAAGATGGCTTATGCATATGAATGTTGGGATTTGTATTTGTCCAAGCTCCAAGCGTCTTGCTCCCTACTTTAGGGAGGGTAGTCTCCAGCATATTATTCAAAACTCAAGAAGGTTCCCCAGCCCAGAAAATTTGTTGAACACCCCTCATTTAAGGGCTAAAGATCACCAGGTGGGGAAGAATGTCCTCTGAGTTTGTATGGAGATGTAGAAGCTGTCGAAATGGGAGAATGAAATGACTTCTTTTATATAGAGTCGCTCTTTAAGTGAGATGGGTGGTGACTAAATTTGAAATACAAATAAATATTTCCCCAGAGGACAGGAGCAGAACCAAAGGGTCTGGAAAGGGGCTCAGGCCAGACATTAGGAGGAACTTCAAAACTGTACAAGCCATCAGGTTGTTCTAGGCTGCCAAACGATGTGGTAAGTCATCCTTCCCCGAAGGTCTTCAAATAGAGGCCGGAGGGTCACCTGTCACAGATGCTTTACTACACTGAGCACTGGGGGTTGGACTAATAACTTTTAAGGTCTTTTCCACTTTCATATTTTTATGATTCTATGATCTCGTTATTAAAGAAGGCCTTTTGCCAAGCAAAGATCTTTCCAGTGGGGTTTTCTTGTTTTTCTATCATTAACTCTACTTTCAAACTGATTTTCAAAAATGTATTGTTCTTCATCCACCCCTGATGTATTAATTACTTGCTTTGATTATAATAAAATAATTAAATTAATTAATTAAATAAATAATTATAATTATAATTAATGGGGCGTGGTGGCTCAGTGGGTAAGACGCCAGGCTTGTCGATCGGAAGATCGCAAGTTTGGAGGTTCGAATCCCTAGTCCCGCATGACGGAGTGAGCTCCCTCACTCGCCCCAGCTCTTGCCAACCTAGCAATTCGAAAGCATGCAAATGCAAGTAGATTAATAGGCACCACTTCGGTGGGTAGGTAACAGCGTGCGTCATGCCGGCCACATGACCGTGGAAGCGTCTTCAGACAACGCTGGCTCTTCAGCTAACAAACGGAGATGAGCACCCCTAGAGTCGGACATGACTGCACAAATGTGTGGGGGGAACCTTTACCTTTACCTTGATTATAATTGTATTAGTTAATTGTTACATTATTTTAACCTGTTTTGTCTTTTTTGGAAACTGCCTAGAGTGCTATATTGCAGAAAGGAGCCATGTGCCAATAATAATAAATGATGATGATGGTGATGATGATGATGGTAATGGTGATGACGATGACGATGCTTTTGGATAAAGCGTTAATTGATCCTAAGCCACCAGCATTTGCTGAGCATTTTTCAGAAGAAAATACATGATGATAACAAATATTACTGCACAAACTTGAATTAATTCCAGATCTATAAATTGTAGCCTCCTGAGTCACTAATCCAGAGCTTTCCAAACTGTGTGTCGGGACACGTTAGTGTGTCGGCTGCAGTGTCTGGGTGTGTCGCAGCTGCTGCTGCCTCTGAGCCCGGCCAGGATTCCACGCAGGTCCTAGTGCCTGCCTTGTGCCTTGCTGCCTCCAAACCTGCTGTGATTCCGCACAGGTCCTAGTGCCTGCCTTGTGCCCTGCTGTAAGAGTGTGTCGCGAAATGATGCATGTCTAAAAAGTGTGTCACCAACATGAAAAGTTTGGAAAGCTCTGCACTAATCACTTCATTTTGTCTTTTGAGTTAGTAAAGACAAGTATCTTTTTTTACAAGTCGACAGGAGAGTAACACAACACAAACTAGCTTTAAATTGTGTATATTTTATTGCCTTAGATCAGGGGTCTTCAACTCAAATTGTTACAAATAGTGCACGAGGACTATTAACCCATAGTCTGCAACTCTGAAGCCTTTTTATAGGTTTATACAAAAGACTTTAGTGAGTCAAAAATGAAGAAAATTAAGAGTATCACAATATGCCATTAAACATACATTTATTACATTTTTAAAAGTTACTGCAAAATGGAGCCATTTCAGTTTTGGGTACATGTACCTGGCAGTAGTTTCATTATTCACAACACCAATATTTGGTCTTATTATTGTACTGATACGTTTTCAAGATCAGCACCCACAAAATATTGTTGCAAGCTGCAGAAAATGACTTGGTGAGCTACATGTGGCCCACAATCTGCCATTCTGTGATCCTGGCTGACTGCTTCAAGGGGCTCAATGCACATATCATAAAATAGCTGAGCTGTTAAATATAGAACATTAACTTCATCTTCTGTCATTGTATCCCAAACTAGAAAATCATTCAATTTTCAACTATTAAAATTAAACAAACGCAGAGTCTCAGGGAGAAAGGGCCACTCTCCGAAGCTTGGAAGTCAATGTTTATAATTAGCTGATGACATATCATGATGAATAAAGAAGCAGAGGGATAGTAAATTGCAGCCCTCAGACTCTTGCATGACACCTGTTCTTCCTCAGACGAGGACAATTCCATCTGTTCTGTAGATCTGCCTTCTTCTAGGAAGCCTTAGCCTTGTAAACAGCTTGTCAGAGGCTGTGGGGGAACGTGACAAGGGCACGTGATTGATGAACATACCACTGACTAGTTCAGCTTATCACTGCTGTGATAAGGATATCCCTTTGAGTTTGATTTGACAGAACTGGAGAGGTACATAGGAATCGTGGAACGACAAGTGAGATGCTGAAGATGGGGAAGCAACTGATAGAATGTGTCTGCTCATATGGACTCAGTTGAGGTCAGATTTCTCCAACTTCCCTGCTATGACAAAAGATACCACATGGGGCTGCCCTTGAAGACCACCCAGAAGCTTCAACGGGTCCTGAATTGCGGTGGTGCTGGCAGTGATGGGCATGCCTTCGTATGCCCATGTAACACCTCTGCTTTGTGAGCTGCACTGGTTGCCAGTTTGCTTCTGGGTGCAATTCAAAGTGCTGGTGGTTATTAAAAGCTAGGGTAGCTATTACATGAAGATTTCCAATCATCATCATCATCATCATCATCCGTCACTCTGGACAGTTTACAAATTGTTAAAAAAAATTAAAACAAGGAAACAACATGAAACAAAAAAAGAGCAAAGATGGCAGAGATAACAAACCCGGATGGGAACAAAGAAAAAGAAGAAAAGGGGGCTTCAATCACGCTCGCCAAAGGCCTGGGCGAAGAGCCAGGTCTTCAGGACCCTTTGAAACAACAGCGGGCATAGCGCCTGGTTGCTATGGCCTCTGTCCCATAGTATCTGCCCAACCACTTTGATCTGGCAGGGTTGGCACCCTGGTTCCATTGATTAAACAATGCCACCTATTAGGACCCCAGAAGGGTGCCTTCTCTGTAGCAGCCCTCATCCCTCTGGAATGAGGTTCCCTCTGAGTTTCTTTTTTTTCTTTTTTTTTTTGTATATATTTTACTGAATTTTGATTATACACAGTTAAAAGTTAGAAACAGAAAAAGAAATAGAAATACAAATCAAAGAGATAAGAAAAAAAGTGTAGTAAAGCAAAGAAAAAAAAGGAAAAAATGAAACAGAAAATAGTCAACTTCCGACTTATCTCTGGTCATGGTTATATAAAGAATTTATCTTACTTGCTAGGTCTATATATAATATTAAAAAACATTTCTTGTCTAATATATCCATTTATATATATTTTGATCTTCAAATCCTCATACAAGCTTTGCCCCTCCTGCATTTTACAAATAGTCCGTTAATAGTTTCCACTCTTTAAGAAAATAATAGTATATATTTTAGTCTTCATAACCCCATATAGGCTTTACCCCCCTGTAAGTTACAGATAGTCCATCGATAATTTACATGCAATCTTATATCCTTGATAAAATCTAATTTTCCCAATTTTTAAGAAGTCGTTATAGGTCATTTACCTCTATTTCTTACTTCTATCTATGAAATGCTTCTTACGTTCTCCTGGTGCATCCCTCATATCTGTCTTGTATCCTTTAAACACTTTTTTTTCTCTAGCATACCATGGATTAACTCTAAAAGTTTTATCTATTTCCAAATCCACATCTTGTTCTCTTATTTCTAGAAATTTAACTAATTCAGAGATAATCCTTTCTCTTGCTTTTTCATTTAGTTGTTCTAGGGATGCACTCAATCTCCAAATATGTACCTTTTCTATCATTTCTGCATTACAATAATATCTGAGTTGTATTCAACTTCTTTAATAAAACTTTCTGAGTTAACCTCTAATTTCTGCATCTGACCTTGCATCTCTTTAAATTCCCCTGATAAGGTATTAACCACTTCCTTAACTATCTGCGCATCTTTTTCAAATTCTTGTTCTATTTCCTGGGTTGGATCTTCTTTCGTCTCTTCCTTCTTCTTAACTATTTGTTGTCCCAATAAATCCATCTTTTTGTCCATCTTTTTTTCTAAAGTAAATAAATTTTCTATCCGCTTGTTGATTTGTTGGCCCAAGTCATCCATTTTTTTATTTAATACAGTAATTGCATCCAGAATTGCATCCATAATTTTTTCTTCTGCTGCTGGTGGGGTTTCCATAGATGCACTTCCAGTTCCTTTTTTTTTCTCTTTGTCTCTCTTCATCCTCAATGCCATATTCGTCATAATGTAGATAATATTCCTGTAAAAAGAAAAAAAAGGGGGAGAAGAGAGAGGGGAAAACAAAAAAAGGAGAAAAGAGATAATAATTGTTGCAATAGATATTTACAAAAAGGAGGGAGTAAGAAAAATACCAAAAGTAAAAACAATCCTTTAAAAAATAGTTGTCATAACACCAGGATTGCAATCCATACAAAAGGCAAGAACAGTCCTTTAAAAATAATTGACATCATAATTCATTTGTAATCCATTAGATATGTAAATAATCCATTAGATATGTAAGTCCATGTAAATTCAGGAACAAAAAGTAAAAAGGCAGATGGAAACTTTTTTCCCCCCCTACTGTAGTCAAAATAATAATAAAAACGATAAGCAGTACCAAGGTTTCTCACGCCCACTTATAGCTCTTCAATCCAGCCAAAAGTAACTGAAGAGAAAAAAGAAGAAGAAAAGAAAAAAAATTATATAAAATATGTAAAGAAAAGCTGCAGTAATCTAAATAACTTCTTCACCCGAAGTACGTATTGAACAATCAAATTTCTATATAAAAAGAGTCCAAACAAAGCATAGAAATTTAAAAGAAGCTTATAAAAGAGAGGAGAGGTAAATTCTTTCCCCGTAGTAATCACCAAAAAAAAAAAAAAAACTTAAAAGGCAAAATGTTAATTATTCCATATAAAGTCAAAATCCAAGTAAAGTAAATCCAAAGTAAAAATGCATTCAGTTGCCAATAGGTGGAAAGCTTAGATCAAAGTAAAAGTAAAAAGAAAATCACTTTCATTTGTGGCAAAGTCAATTAGTTTTCCGTTCCCACCGTTTAACCATCCTTTGACAAGAAAGAGATATACCACCAGCAATTATATATCAAGTCCGGAGATAAATCTTAGAGCTTAATAAAGCAAGTAATATTTTTTTTTAAAAAGTGCATCTAAAAGGTTGGATGGGGAGCTACTTAACTTATTCAGTTTCACGGTTTCCGCAGAGCTTCATGTTAGTTCCAGCCGTCTTTCACCGCTCAAATCTCCCTTCCCCCATGGTGGAAATACAGGGGTTGGGAGAGAGCAGCAAGTTCGATGACCCTTGTGATAAATCTTCTACTCACCCTCTCTTCGAGGGTGATTTTTTGGCGATTTTCCTTTCTTTCAATCACCGCAAACAGAAAAACCGTGGAGCCACAGCTCTTCATTCCACTCGCTCCAACACCCGGAAGTCTTCAGGTTCCCTCTGAGTTTCGAATGCCACCCCCCAACTGGTGTTTCAAAGGGTGTTGTGTTGTTTTCTTGTTTTAATTTTTTTTTAACAATTTGTAAGCTGTCCAGAGTGATGGATGATGATGATAATGATGACTGGAAATCTTCGTTAAATAGCTACCCTAGCTTTTCCCCAGTGTTACAGATCTATCTTAAACAAACAAGTTAGGGTGTATTCTAATACCATTGTATTGCAATGACAGTACATACAGCATACAGCACTGGTTCCAGCTCAATGGAAATAGGCAATTAAATTTTTAAAACATAAACTTTTATATGTTTATTAATGAAATGTATAAGAGTAAAAGAGGGTACTTTTTTATATCCAAAGGGTACCTGCTATCTCAAGTAATCTGCTGTAGTTCTTCAAAATGAGCCTCTTCTTTTTTGAGCTTTCCTCAAAAGGAACCTTCTTCTTCTCCATTTTGCACAAATGATGATTAGCATCTAAATCAGACTTTCTCAACCTTTTGACCCTGGAGGAACCCTTGAAATATTTTTCAGGCTTCAGGGAACCCCTGCACATTCAGGCTCAAATATAGGCCAGAAGTTACAAAATTATTATATTTGTTTCATGGGTAGGCCTGTATTAACAGTGTTCTTAAACTAAAAATAAAGAATGAAACCTCTTTAATGTGAAGTTGCCCGAATTTGAATTTTTTTTTAAATAAATCGTGAACTCCCAGGGAACCCCTAGTGACCTCTCACGGAACCCTAGGGTGCCACGGAACCCTGACTGAGAAACTCTGGTCTAAAACCTCAATGGCAACTGTGCATGCATGAGCCTTGACTGCTTGTGTGCTAACTTTGCACTAACTGGTTTTTGGCTTGCATTAAACATGACCTGGTATCAATTTATAAATCGCACTAAATTGAATTTTGCACTATTTGAACTCGCACTAATTGCAACCTACTTGTAGTTATTATATTGTTAATGCTGTGTGACCTTAAACTACAGATTTGGGGGAAGGCGTGAGTAGAGATGTATGCATGGATTTAGTAAGCTGCCCAGAATCTACTGGAGTGGGTGGCTATAACAAAGTTAAACAAACAAACAAACAATAGTGTATCTGAGACCCACAAAAACCAGGCCATAAAGACAGACGATGTGTTCTGGAAGATTTCAGCCTATGCAACATGTGGAGCAGAGCTTTCCAAACTGTGTGTCGCGACACAAAAGTGTCTGGTGTGTCGCCACACAACCCGGAAGCGCTGATCATCATCAGCGCTTCCGGGTTTTCCCGCAGCGACACACCAACTGCAGCGTGCAAAATCCGAAAGCGGCAGCAGCGCTTCCGGGTTTTTGCACGCTGCCGCAAGGACGGCACTTCTGGGTTTTCCCGTGGCGACACACCAACACCGGTTGGTGTGTCGCCGTGGGAAAAACTTTGGAAAGCCCTGATGTGGAGAATGAAGGTTTCAGAGAAGACCTAGCAAGATACAATTTTTGCAACAAAAGTTGGTTTTAAGGGATAGTTTTCATGCAAATGAGGCAATGGGACCATGGTGGAAAAACATTGGTAGGTGTGAAAAAAGGGCCAAGGTGGGACTAGCCAAGCCTTTTGGAAGTTATAGTAGTATATGGGAACTGTAGTCCTTTGTCACCATCATATAGGATGAGCTGCTGTGCATAGTGGATATCCTGCCTTGATTCTTCTGAAACGGGGGAGCTCCTGCTGTGTTTTTTTATTGTTAGGGTTGCTTTCTAGTCCAGGCTGTTACGTTTTATTGTCAGGTTTTTAACTCTTTTAAGTGTATATTCTGATGCTGTAAGCTGCCCAGAGCCTTTGGAGTGGGCAGCCATACTAACTTTCATAAATAATAACTCAAATTTAACCTGGCTAGCTAGACTTAGATTTGGGTGGGTATGCATAGTTGTGTGAATGTGTGCGATAGTGAAGTTACACATTCAGAAAGTGATTAGTAGTAGCTGCAAACATGCAATTGTTTTTATTTGCCCCAAGTCTCTAGATCAGAGCTTTCCAAACTTTTCATGTTGGTGACACACTTTTCAGACATGCATTATTTCACGACACACTCTTACAGCAGGGCACAAGGCAGGCACTAGGGCCTGCGTGGAATCACAGCAGGTTTGGAGGCAGCAAGGCACAAGGCGGGCACTAGGACCTGCGTGGAATCACAGCAGGTTTGGAGGCAGCAGGGCACAAGGCAGGCACTAGGACCTGCATGGAATCCTGGCAGGGCTCAGAGGCAGCAGCAGCCGCGACACACCCAGACACTGCAGCCGACACACTAACGTGTCCCGACACACAGTTTGGAAAGCTCTGCTCTAGATAAATAGGAATAACATGTAGCACTGGAGGTATCATAAAGTCTCTGTTCATGATGTCGATGAAGGTTCTCAGTTATCCAGGTGGAACAGTCTGTAGCTTGAATCATGTCAACTGGATTTCTATTTTCTCAGTGGAAACATTTCGCTCCTTATCCAAGAAGCTTCTTCAGTCTCTGTTCATGATGCTCTGTGTGACAGACTGTTGAACTTCTCTAGGCCAAGTCCCAACCTTCTCTGCTCATGGTACTCCCTCCAAGCTTTTATTTGCTAGATGGCCTATATCACAGGGTACTGTAGACACAATAAACCCAAATTATTTGTGTGTGTGTGTGGAAAAGTCACCATTGCTTCCACACTTCACACTAAGTTATAATGTGGCTTGTTTGGTTGGGGCTTAATGTAATATGTGAACCCAGCCATTGTGACTTATAAAATTTGATACACTGTTTAGCATAATGTGTGAAGGCAAGCACTTGTGACTTATTTAACCACCCATGGTTAAGCGAATCATGGGTTAGCATTGTATATGCACCACATCCAAGTGTGTGAAATATCTGTCATAACACCATCATCACGGAGACCCTGTAAGTATTAACTTTCATCATCAGCCTCCATCAAGCCCTGTAAAGGTCGTGCAATTGTTGCACTTGCTTCCCATCCAATTATTTCAACGAGGTTTCTATTGATTCCATTTACTGAAGCAGTGTTTTCTTTGATGGATGAACTCCAATTTGAGTTTGCCTGCCGTGAATTACTTCCTTCTAGATTTCTGGCTGGCAAACTGCCAGAATCTCACATATTTGCTCTAGCACAGAGAAATACCATTGTCATTCATCTGCTTGAATGTTGCCACGATCTCATGATGAAATGGCCTTCAACCTTTGAACTAGACGGCATCTCTGAGGAAGAATCTTGCATAGGGTGTTCTAAGAGAGATCAAAGTTAGATAGTGACTGTATCATTCAGAGCCAATACTAAGGAAAAAAATTGCTCACTGAGATTTCTGGAAATTATAACCCCAACACTTTTGAAGGACAACTAATTGGGGAAAGTGTCTAATGAGAATAGCCCTGTCTTTCGCAGGAAAAGGAAAAACTGGTCAACATAAAAGGGATTAAGCACTTTTATTCTTGCTGTTGTTTCCTCACTATACAGGTAGTCCTTGGGTTACAACGGCAGTTGGGACCAGGAACTCCGTCTCTAAGCGACGCAGTCATAAAGCACAACATCATGTGACTGCATCCCTTAGCGATGGCAATCCCACAGTCCCAGTTGCCATTGTTAAATGAGGACCACACAGGTTGTTAAGTGAGGACCTCACGTGACTGCGACTTCCGACTTCCTGCCGGCTTCCCCTTTGACTTTGCTTGTGGGAAGCCAGCAGGGAAGGTCGCAAATCACAATCACGTGACTGTGGGGATGCTGCGATGGCTGGAACTCTGAGGACCCGTCGTAAGTCCCCCTTGTTCAGTGCCATTGTAACTCTGAACAGTTGCTGAATGAATGGACATAACCCAAGGACTCCCGGTAGTGCATTCTGGAAATTGTGCTTCTTTAAAACACATGGCTTTTAGAACACATATTTTAGTTCTGAACACCAAATATTAAGGATTGGCTTTTGGAAATATCCTGGAAAAGGCAATCTTTTTTACTAATCAAAGGATGAGGCAATATGTTCTTTTTTGGCATAGATTTTATGACATTTTACAGCAATATTTTGTATTTGATTCTTGGCGATCACTCGTAGCCGAGTAAGATTGTCTTCCAAGGGTAAAATCTTAACAGTGGATCCGTAAGTGGCTGTAAAGGCCAATTCTGGATCCGCACAACCTCCCACAATGAGGGCATAGGTTTCCGGGTGGGTGACGGTCATGATGAGGGTTTGCCTGACGTGCCTTCCTTTTAGCTCTTTTCTCCCTTTTGCCCTGTACTCGTGCTTCTTCAAAGTCCGTAGCACCTTTAATAAAGGCTGACCTCCAATTGAAACGCTCATGAGTTAGGGCTTCCCAGTTCTCAATGCTGATATTACATTATGTATTTGATTATAATATAGTATTATATGGTATTTTCTGTAAACCAGTGACTATCTGTAAGTTTAATATATAAAGTAGATTGTTTTCTCTTTCTTTTCTCTTCTTTTTCTTCTCATTTCTTATTTTTGTGGATTGCTTAGGTTCACTTTCTTATTGTTGTGTATCTTACTACTTTGTTTATATTTTGTAGTCTTAAAATAAAAAAGAAAGTTTGAGAAGAAAAAAATGACTGGAGAGTAAGCCCCACTGAATCCAACAATGCAACTTATGAATTGGTTTCACTGCTTTAAAATTACAAGGCTTTTTAAAAAGAGCTTTTAAATTTGACTAGGTCTGGGCATTTAAGCTTTGCCTGAATCTGAGATGTGCAACCCCCCTTTTAAAAAAACATGCTCAGAGCAGAGTTCAGAAGCCAGAACAACAACAACAGCAACAGAGGTGGGGCAAGGAAAAGGCATCCTAAATTTGATTTGATTTAAAATAAATACAATAAATATAATCAATTTTCACATATTTAATATTTTCCCTTTCTTTCACAATAAGAATAACAATTCAGTTGCAACTTTGCAGGAGATTAGGGATGAACTATATTTCTACTCAGTCAACACCTTCTGCCTTATATGGGTTAAATACCATTGCTGTAAGATCAAATTTAAAAGGGTAAGGATGCAATCCTAATTAGTACATTCAAAGAAGAGCACTCCTTTGATCTTAATAAAGTTTAATGATCATTCAACACCTTTAGGTCTGGAATGCAAAACATTCTAGGCCTAAACATGAAAAGTTTTCTTTTCTTTTTCTTTTTACACTGAAAGAGCAAGAAAGTAAACTCTGATATTACACAGACAGCATCAGTGGACAAAGTCTCTTTCCTTTTCTCACAAGAGTTCAGCAGGAATTTTGGAAAGTTGAATCTAAAAATATGTGTAGTTTTAGGAAGGTAAGGTAAAGGTTCCCCCTGCACATTTGTGCAGTCGTGTCCGACTCTAGGGGCCGGTGCTCATCTCCGTTTGTTAGCCAAAGAGCCAGCGTTGTCCGAAGACGCTTCCGTGGTCATGTGGCCGGCATGACGCACGCGGAACGCTGTTACCTTCCCACCACAGTGGTACCTATTTATCTACTTGCATTTGCATGCTTTCGAATTGCTAGGAACTTGTGTGCAAAATCCCCTTAGTTGTCATAGGCTTAGTTGTCATTCAACAAAATGTATATTAGGGACATTTGTGGAGAAAAGAAACTAAACAGGAGATAAAATGGCTTAGGGAAAAAAGAGGATATCTTACAGGGATATCCTTACATCAAAAAACCCCAGTATATGAGTTTAGTTATGCGAATTATTTAAAATACATTAAAGAGAGAGATTTAAAGTCTTTATGACAACCACTGCAAATATTGGGGGAGGGGGGTGTATTGCCAAGTGTCCAAGCAGTGATCAGATGCTCAGGCAATTGGTTCTTTTTACATCCAGAGATAATAAGCACGCCAGTGGATAAAGAAACTTTAGCTTTATTATAAACTTAAGCAAACAAAGTTAAACAAAAACACAGTTTAAACAGATTACACAAAGCACAACAAGCATAGCATACAGAAATAAATCATACATACCAAGCAAAGTAATACCTAATCTCCTATAGGCTGCCAGGAGCCCCATAATAAGGACAGCGGAGATACCCCAAGGAGGCAATTTTCACAGCACCCAGCGCTCAGGCCTGTGTGGACTCCCAAACTCCAAAGACAATCCCAAGGTTTTTATCAAAGCCTGGCTCCCAAACCCCGTGACCAAGCCCAACCTGACCTTGACTGGGATTCCTCCTGGGGCCCGGCACCTGTCCATGACATCGTTCCCAGAGCCTGGGAAGCCATCAGATAAGCCAGTGCCCAAGCATAAACAATTTTTTTTATAATCCCCCCCCCATTCCAAGTCGCTAGAGGGGTGAACTTATGCTTAAACTTAACAAGCTGGGGGTTTTCTCTCCCCCCACTTCCAACAAAGATATGTTCTGGAGGGCTGTTGGAGGAGTGGGTATATTCTTCTTCTCTTCCCCCTCCCATGCCAAGCAGAAATAAAAACAAGCCAGTTAAACATCAGTATAACTCAAAATAAACTCTAATCTCCTAGGTGTGGGGAAGGAAAATCAAAACATGCCACCTAACTCCTTGAGATACAAAGGTCTTCCGCAGGTTGCCACTACAGGGGGAAGCTTCTGTTTTTAAATTACCTGCTTCAAAATTTGATGGAAAGGAATATGTGAGTGTGTTGGTGCTTAGATAGACTGAGGTTAGAGCAGGGTTTCTCAACCTTGTCAACTTTAAGATGCGTGGACTTCAACTCCCAGAATTCCCCAGCCACCTTTGCTGGAGTTGAAGTCCACACATCTTAAAGTTGACAAGGTGGAGAAACACTGGGTTAGAGTGTTCAGATTATTCTTGCAATCGGCTCTGAATGAATGCTGTACAAAGTGTGTGTGTGGGGGGGGAAGCAATTTTCCCACTTGCTCCACAAACTTCTGTATATGGGAAGGATGGCAGCTTGGCACAATTAGGAAGCAGCTGTCATTGACACAGCTGTCTTTCCATAACAAATATGATGGCAACAACAATTTAGTGCCAAAACAGTAGAATAACACGCCTTTTATTTCCCATGTCCCAGCACTGATGGTTTAAGGGAAGGGAAGCAAATGGATGTTTACACCTGGAGATTCTATTTACCTACACATCCCTAGCCAGCCAATCGGGGGGGTCTTCAGGGTGTGGCCAAAAACATCAAGATGGTGGCAATCAAAGCTCCACCCATATTTTTTGTGTCTATGTATTTTATGCATGTAGGTATTCTATGTGAGCATCCCAGGGAACCTACAGTGAGGGTTGGCAGGACCTCCCACCCTAGCTTGCCTTCCAGTTCATGAATGAACTTCTTCCTGGTTTCTGACTATCTGTGCTCGCCATGAAAGCAGTTTTCATTTTTCAGCGTTCACAATGAAAGCAGCTATCCCCCAGATGTTCCCTAAGTCTCACTGGATGGGCTGCTTAATGCCAGGCTCCCCACCCCGTCATCCTCAGACCACCAACAGGAAAGATTGATTTGAGCCATGTTTGGAATGCCAGGGCTTAGCCGGGGGTATGCGGAAGAATAATATGATAACAGTGTTTCTTGAACATGTGCAGCAGCTTCTTCCTTTAATGATTGCTATTGGCTCCTAAGATGCCAACAAGAAAGGTTTCTTGCAGAGATATGCCCAATTGGCTGTCCTGATGAAGAATCTGGTCCTGTGCACAGAGCACGCTGGATGAGAAAAACATTGTTACTGGTGCAGCACTATGCCCTTGTAATTCCCCCCCCCCTTTCATTTAGGAGGAATTCAGAATAAGATATTTAGTCCAATCAGCAGGAGGAGGAGGAGGCCAATTGAGAAACAGATACAATGACAGCTTATGAAGACCCTTCCCATAATTTATCTCTTATTATTTGCCCTAATAGTCAAACTGCTGATAGGGGCGAAGAGATGCTGCCATCTCCAACATGGTACATTGGTGAGCAAGTACAAAAGAGAAAAGAATCATTGAAGGCATGCCTTTCTTCTTAATCATTTGGATGAAACAGAGCTGCATAGAAACACAGGTCTGAAACAGATTAAATCAGACCATTGCATTCTTTTTTAGTCTGGAAATTAAACGCTTGTGTGGCACTGGTTGAAACACTGGATTTCTGTAATGCTCAGGAGACTCTTTCATGTCCAGCATCACAATAAGGATTAGAGTTCAATAAAACATCCTCCCCTTTTTTGTTAGAGACACTGCTGCTGAAACTCTTCTGGCTTAGCCAATAATGTGACCATGCACTGCCACCTAATGTTGATTTCCTTAAAGTACAGGGAAGATCTCAACTAATCAGGGAGGTAAAACCACTGTTATTAGCAACAGAGTTGATAATTCATGCAATCTGTTATTAGGGAAAAACCCAGTCTCCAATATCCTGGGACATACGCTGGGTTTCTTAAGTGTTCAAAAGTTAGTTGAAAGAGAATGGGCAACTCTTAAAAATAATCCAGATCAGCTGATTGCTAAACAGGTAACCCTTCCCTTGGACAATCTTAGCTAATTAATTATAAAACAATACAATGCAATACACATGCAAGCTGCACTGGCTCCCAGTAGGCTTCTGAATCCAATTCAAGGTGCTGGTTACCACCATAAAGCCCTACATGGCACAGGACCCGGCTATTTGTGGGACCACCCGTTCCCCATTGTTTCTGCCCACCCCACCAGGTCTATCAGGGAGGGCATGCTCCAGGTCCTCTTCATCGAAAAAAGTCAACTTGTTGGACCCCCAAGTCATGCATTCTCTGTGGCTGTGCCTGTCCTGCAAAACAGCATCCCCTCAGAGATCCAGATGGCCCTGATCCAGTTAGCCTGCCTGCCTTCTTTTCCTCCCACCCTCCTTATCCATCCATCCATCCATCCTCCTTATCTCTACCTACCTACCTACCTACCTACCTACCTACCTACCTACCTCTATCTATCTATCTATCTATCTATCTATCTATCTATCTATCTATCCTGCTTACCCTAATCAAGGAACTACCAATGAGACAAACAATCAAGCAGAAAAAAAAACCTAATCAAGGAACTACCAAGGAGAAACCACACCCCCACCAACACTGGCAGGGCAAGCTACTGTATATAAACAGGGAGCAAACCCCACACTCACTAGCACTGATGATGTTACCTAGTCAGGTAATGAAACGTCTGCAAGCAAAGAAACCCATCTCAGCACCAAGGACTCCACAATTCAACCCTGAGCTACATATATTCTCCTCTATTGGTACAGTTTTATGTTGTTCTTGAATTAGCACCACAACTGTGCAACCCATGTCATTACCTCTGCTTGTTAGCTAAGCTGATTCATTTCTAGTTCAGCTGTGATACTTCCCAGATCTCACTTAACAAAGTATTTCTCTTGAGACACTGACACTCTTGACAGCATGAGTGAACCAGCTTCCCATCTCCAAGCTCCTGGACTCAGTCTACTCTCTGCTTCTCCAAATAGGATCTTGTCAAGAAACTATTATTTCATAGGAGTCTTAACTTTTTACATCTAAGTTACTTACAGTTGGATCAGAAATCCTTTAAGCAAAACAGTTGCACTCTGTTCTGTTACTTTCACCATAACCTCCATAAATTGAATGGATTTGTACAAGAGTACAGTGTAGAAATGTAACCAAGTGTCTTGGGATTATCTATGTTAAAAAGTGCCCTTCAGTCTGTCATAATATCAGTGGGGTCCTTTTCTCCTATTAAATCTGAGTTATATGATGGAGGGCAGATTATAAATATTCACATGAAAGGAATTTAAAACCCCACCCTGGTCAATGGAATCAGTTTTCAGATTCATTAGTAACCGATAGCCAGCTCGTTTATTAACAACAGTATCTATCCATCTATCCATCTATCCATCCTCCTTCCTTCCTTCCTTCCTTCCTTCCTTCCTTCCTTCCTTCCTTCCTTCCTTCCTTCCTTCCTTCCTTCCTTCCTTCCTTCCTATCTCTCTAGTAATTAGTAAGATCATTTTGACAGATAACCTTTGTGTGGGGTTGTACCCTAACACAGTAAGACTTTCTTTTGAAGTACCTGCCAAATTACAGTGGCTTCAGAAAGAGAAACAAATTGTACAAAGAACTTCTTTACGTGGTCCTCTCTTTTGCAGCACAGACCCGATGCATGCCATCTATCTAGCACTTGCCAATATGCTAAGTTAAGACAACTTTGCTGTCGTAGTTCACTAATGGGAACTGTTGCCTCAGCAGGAGCAAATGAGTTTCTCTGCAGGCTTAGCATTTCCCCGATCCAGACCGGGGTGCTTAAGCAGTTCAGATAATGAAATGAAATGAATTTCAAGTTGCAATAGAAATGCTGTTTAGTGGACCTGAACATATGTAGTTGATTCTGCATTCTGTGTAAAGCAAACAGCACAGATGTTTGTTCCTTCAAAACAATATTTCCCAAAGTGCAAGGAATGTCTCCCACCCAAAGCATGCCCAAGAAATGTTGATGAATGCCAATCCCAGTGATGCTGTACAGGGAATGAGAACAAGTGTGGAGCAGAAACAGAGCAGAAATGGGAGGCTTCATAGGTTCATTGAGAGGTATTGCTACAATGAGATTTTAGCAGTTCTCACGCAACTTAGAGTAGGGTTGTGCAAGCATTTTGTCCCTGAGGACCGCAATGGGCAGTCTACTGGGTATATATCCACACATGCATACATCTACACAGATGTGTGCATACATCCTCATGCAATATTAATAGGGCATGCTACCTTCACGCATTCATATATCTGTGCACATCTACCCAACTCAAAGTTTAGTTGGCTACTGTATGTTAGATTTGAGTTCCAGAATCAAGGCAAGATACCTACCACACATGTACCACATTCTCTGTGATAACCACATCACATTCTCTGTGGGGACTCCAAAGAACTACATATATTTTCATAATTTCCAAGAAGGCTTGACCAATCCATTGAGTCTTGGCCAGTGCTACCTAGGCACTTTTCTCATACCTCCTGGTAATTTTACACTGGAGGGCCATTGTTTCATCCAGTTGACATGGAAACTGCTTTGTGTATTCTTTGAAATTGTCATTCTCCACATGTAACATAAGCTGAAATCTTCATGAACAAACCATTCTGCCCTTGTCCTGCTTCGAGTGGGTCTCACATACTCCATCCTTCATACATGTCCATTCACACAAACACATTATCACTATAGTATTACATTATATAATAATTGGTATTAGAGTTGGGTGGCATGTAAGTTTAATAAATAATAATAATAATAATTTAATCAATTTAGAGGCCACCCAACTGCTAACAACTCTGGGCCACTTACCATTTAAAAGTAAGAACACAATAAAAGAAACAAACCATACAACCAGAGACTTAACCATTAACCTGCCCCAAGGTATAGGAAAATAGCCAGGTCTTCAATGGCTTATGCATTAGCTTATGCATTCCCTAATGGGTGCTTTTTGCCAGAAAATGGCAAAAAAGTTCCAAAACGCGATCACGTGACCACAGGACACTGCAACCGATTATAAATGCGAGCCAGTTGCCAAGCTCCCGAAATGCAATCATGTGACCACGGGGGAGTGTGCAACATTTTGCAACACTCAGAAGTGCTTTACAGGCCCTAAAGCACCCATTCCGAGGCCGTCATAACTTCGGACCTTCGTTAAACGAATGGTTGTAATTCGAGGACTACCTGTACTGGCAACTCTGCTCAACTGCAAGACTGATGCTAGGTTTAACAAACCATGGTTAAAAAAACCTTTAGCACAGTATAATGTGTGTATACTACCACTGAGTTTCATGTTTGAATAGGAATCTGGAATCAGATCTTTCTAGTCTAGATCAGGCATATCAAGTGCCATACACTACACTCACCACATTGCATTGATCACAGCCCAATTAAATTTGTGTGTTTGGGGATTTAAAATAAGGAATCATGTTATCAAATTGTTCTAAAATTTATTGAGAGAATGTATCTGAAGGGCCTTTAGCAAACTAAAGCAGGAAATAACTATATTTAATAATTTTTATCATCAAAATGATTAGGTTGTTATTCTTTTTAGCATTGTTCCTGCATAGTTCCAGAATCAAGTAATTTTTGTACTCTGTCCACCTAAGGGGCGTGGTGGCTTAGCGGGTAAGACGCCAGGCTTGTCGATCGGAAGATCGCAAGTTCGGAGGTTCGAATCCCTAGCCCTGCGTGATGGAGTGAGCTCTTGCACTGGCCCCAGCTCTTGCCAACCTAGCAATTTGAAAGCATGCAAATGCAAGTAGATAAATAGGTACCACTTCGGTGGGTAGGTAACAGCGTTCCGCGCGCGTCATGCGGCCACATGACCGTGGAAGCGTCTTCGGACAACGCTGGCTCTTCAGCTAACAAACGGAGATGAGCACCGGCCCCTAGAGTCGGACACGACTGCATAAATGTGCGGGGGGAACCTTTACCTTTACCACCTAAGGAAGCTATCAATCCTTGATGCAATTATGTTTTCTTCTTGTTGTTGTTGTTGTTGAACAGCCAGCTTATTACAGACCCTGATGCTTGGTTGGAAGTGTCTAGCCCAAGCTTCTGCAGTTGGCTTCTGTCCTTAAGAGAAAAATAGAACCCGGATCTCTCTGTTCCTGATCCAGCACCTTAACCACTACTGTGCTACAGAATGGCTGTCCTGAATAAACAGAAGATTACTCTTCTAAAATAAAGATTTATGACAGTCTGAACAGGTTTTATTCCAATACAAAGTTGGATGTGAATGATACCTCCTCTTCCCCCCCCCAAAACGATTAAACTCATATACACAAAGTTTCTCTATCATATTATGAGATAATTATTGTAATTAGCGCCTTAATTTGAATCTAGAAGCAATTTTCTTTTCTTCTTTTCCTCTCCCTCCCTCCCTCCCCCCCTCCCTCCCTTTCTCTCCCTTTTTTTGGAAATCTAAATTAATTCCCTCGGAAACTGATGAAAATTTTTCAAACTAGAAATAAATGTCACTAATAAATCAAGAGATAAGGGAATGGGAGAGATTATTCTGCAATTAAAGTTTACAAATTAATTCCATTTCAAATCCTTGGAGCTTAATGCCAAAAAAATTACAAAACACAACGTAGCTAAATCTGCACAGGAAGTCTGCTTGGATTAAAACAAATACAACAGGAAGGGTTCTGGAAATGGGCAGGCAGTAATCAATATTGATCTGCATATTAACTATCAAAGAGATTTCAGTGCTACTGTTTTCAGTTTGAGTTTTATATTAAACAAAAGCATAAAAACTACAACAATAGCAGGCTGAATTGGAATCTGGACAGGTGACTGGAAAGGAGATGAGCATACAGTTTTACCCTGATGAATATAAATTTCATTAGCTGATAATTAAAAGGAAATTATACAGACATTACACTTACCGCCAATAGCATAAGTGATGAAGCTATATGGTGCCACAATTTCAGTTCCCTCATTGCTGTTCTCCCCCTCCTTTCCTTTTCTTTTTTCTTTTTTTTTTTGTCATTTTGGTTACCAAAGCAACCAAATATAAATAATGAACTTTGTCGCTCTAAAAATGAAGCATTGATGTGTTGCTAGGTTGTTAAGGCTTAGTGCTGCTGCATAAAACAATAATGTTAAACATTATTAGTTTTTTAATTATGCCAGTTAATTAGAATTGCTCCTGTTAATTGCCTGTGATTCATCTCTGATTTTTTTTTTAAAGGTGGAAGAACTTTTGGGGTGTGCCAAATCCCAAACATTCTGTATATATATATATATATATACTTATATATCCTTCCTCTCTCTCTCTCTCTCTCTCTCATACACACATACACACGGTCTCTCACATGCAAGCATGCATACACACGATCTCTCACACACAAGCACGCATGCTTGTATGTGAGATACTATGTGTATGGTTTGGCAAAGCGAATCAAGGTAAATGAAGTCATGCTTCTTGCCTTCCAACTACTTTTATTTGATTGATTGATTGATTGATTGATTGATTGATTGATTGATTGATCTTGCTGGTGTTGGTACCCTTTCTCATGCAGATGCAACACCAATGTTGCTCCATGCACTTTCTCTTGGAGACAGTGTCTTTTAAAAGCTGTTTTTCTTTTAAGCTAGGGCAATGTGAACAATGGTTAGTATCAACTCTTTGGCCTGTGCAAAAAACACACAATCCATATCCATTTATTATGTAACTTTTTAGGGAGTTGGTTTGTGAGTCTTTGTTTGCATGTAACTTAACAATTAAATAGATAATCTGCTGGGCAGCTATATATTACATTTTTTATTTTTGTTCATAGTTTTCACTGCATTTTTTTTAAAAAAATTGCTTGTGTGTGTATACATACACAGAGACAGACAGACACTATCATCTATCTATCTATCTATCTATCTATCTATCTATCTATCTATCTATCTTCTATCTAATCTCAAATCACTGATTGAAGCTGATCTGCTAAATGTTTATACATTATACATATACATATACATTTATATACTGTATATATATCTATATACTGTATATCTATATATGGGTGTGTGTGTATGAGTGGCTTCTTTTCCAAGATGTGTCCAAAGCAAAATTGTGTGGCTGCTATGATCTGATAAATAAAGCTGCAGCCCCACTTCATTTAGCAGGTCAGTTTCAAACGAGGATTTGATTGACTCATCATCCAATCAGGATCTGAGTTGGTGCAGATGTCATGCAGTCCTGGCAAAGAAAGAAATTTTGCAGGAGAGGAGATGGGAATCAGTGTAGCCTGACAAAGGAAAGGTGACAGTGTCTCTCCAGAAGTTGCTGAACTACAATTCCCAGCATCCCTCACTATTGGCCAAGCTGGCTGAGGTCTGATCTTGATCTCTGTACCCTAAGGAAAAGATTATTAGCTCCATTTGCACCTGGACAGCGAATGAATCCCATTGCTTCATCAATCATAAAACAGCGATTAGCATGCAATGATCCGTCAATAATGAAATAGCTGCAGTAATTAGTACTAATATACCACACACTTATATTGATTGAAATGCATGTGTGTAGCTGAACACTAATGAATTTAGAAATATGCTGAGATATTGACAAACCACCCACTGCTTTGGGGCAAAGGCACAGCGTTGCAACCTTCAACGTTAGTTTGATATTTCCAGAGCATGGCTAGGAATATTGCGTTGCTACTAGTTTGGATTTATAGAGCTGCAGAAAGCATCGAAAGGGGAACTCGCAGCCTTGCAGAGGTGCTGTGATAACAACTCCCTGCATTTTGAGGACAATAAATTGGAGAAAGCTGGACTGTAGCTCTTTAACACCTGCTCTTCAGAGAAACACTAAAGTCTTTGAGTTTCTTTTGAAATCTTATAATTAAAATGGATCAATAAACATCTGGAGCAATTCAGTGCCCGAACAATTTTTCCAGGCAGCCTTTTTGCTTTCAGGTTTTAATTAATTCTCAGGATTTCAGTAAGAACAGAGGAAGCTGCTTGATCTGTCCACCCACCCACTATTGTCTGCTCTGACTACCAATGTCTCTCCAGGTTCTCCATCAGAAAGTCTTTCCCATCACCTACTCCCTGCTCCTTTTACAGGTAGTCCTCGCTTAACAACCATTTGTTTAGTGACGGTTCAGACTTACAACGGTGCTGAAAAAACCGACTTAGAACCAGTCCTCACACTTACAACCATCGCAGGGTCCCCGCGGTCACGTGATCACGATATGGGCACTTGGCAACCAGTTTGCATTTATGACTGTCTCAGCGTCACGTGGTCACATCATCATTTTCAACCATCCCGGCCGGCTTCTGGCAAGCAAAATCAGCGGGGAACTGCATGATTCGCTTAACGACCACATGGTTTGTTTAATGCCTCCCGTGATTTGCTTAATGACCACCTCAAAAAAGGTTGTAAAATCAGGTCGGATTCACTTAATGATTGCTTCACTTGGCAACCGAAATTCCGGTCCCAATTGTGGTATTTAAGCGAGGACTACCTGTAATAAAGATGCTGGGGATTGTACCCAAAAAATGCAGAGTAGTTGTTTTGTTGCTGATGTATGTCCTTTCCCAATCATTCTGATATCAGAGTATCAGCAGCAAATAAACAGGGAAAACGTCCCAAAATATCCATAGATACGTAGAAGAGTAAATTAGGGCTGATTATATTCACTGTTTTGATTCTTTTCCCCTTGTACTCTGGCTCAGAGCACTTCTACACCACCACCATTTCTACTCCCCAATCTTTCAAACACAGCGGGAAGCTACTCTGTTATCACCTTTACAATCCATGTTCTTCAGATTAGGAATATCAGATCTGGCCTGTAAAAATCTGGAGGATTGCTTAAGGGCAGCAAAGGGGAAGCGTTTCTATATGCCGTCCAGGTGTCACCTGGATTTTTTTCAGCTGCAGTGCATCAAGCAAAAATGCTAACTTTGCTGGGATTTCACATTTGCCTTCATATACTCAACCGCAGCAAAACATTGGCATCGTGATATCAACTCCAGAACCTGATGCTGAATCAGTATAAATGGATTGTGCAAAGTGCTCTGAATTCAGGTTGCTTCAGAACTCCATGTCCTATTCCTACAGCATTCTTACCTGGGCCAATTAGAAGGTCCATGTGTTGCAGGAACATGTAGCCGGTTGACTCATTTGCCTACTTAATCCTCCAAGAAAAAGAGTTGGAGAAACAGAGTGGCTGAAAAAAGCAAGCTTCCTGTTACAAAACTCACTGCCAAGGGTGGCAGCACCAGGACAGACATCCCAGGCACAGCCATGCAACTGCTGTAGCCTGACCAGTGGGAAGGGTCTAATGATATAAGGAAGTCTTACCAGGGCTTTCTTGGTGCAAGGGTACATGAGATATCAGGGATTTTTCTGGAGGAAGGGGGTAGGGGCTCTGTCTTTCCCAAAAGGTGATTTTTGAATCAGGGAGTCTCCTAGTGTGATGCCAGAACCACCTAACTGGTGGTTAAGACGCCAGGCTTGTTGATTGGAAGGTCGCAAGTTCGGAGGCTCGAGACCCGAGCACCGCGTGATGGAGTGAGCTCCCGCACTCGCCCCAGCTCTTGTCAACCTAGCAATTCAAAAGCATGCAAATGCAAGTAGATTAATAGGTACCACTTCGGTGGGATGGTAACAGCGTTCCGCGCGCATCATGCCGGCCACATGACCGCGGAAGCGTCTTTGGACAACACTGGCTCTTCGGCTAACAAATGGAGATGAGCACCGGCCCCTAGAGTCGGACACGACTGTGTGGGGGAACCTTTACCTTTACTTTATAGTGGCTGACTGGGTTAGCCATGTAGTGGGAACAGGGGCTGCCTGTTATTCCATAACAATCTCCAAATCCAACTCTAATGGGTCTCAACATTGCAGCCCTGCCCTTCCGGGTAGTAGCAAACACTTGCCCCTTTCCAAAATTAATCAGTCTCACTCTTAGGAAGGACAACAGAAAGGAGCCACAGACTTTACCTAATTTTGGATACTGGCCTCAATGTTCTCTACAAGCTGCCAATCCCATGCTGGCCTTATTGGATTTCTTTTCCCCTCCTCAGAACTCTCCTATGCTCTTGATGTGTTCACACATAATTATAATATGAATCTGAAGAAAATGTCTGGGTAGTGTGCCATCCTGAGAATATCTGCCTGTTCCCATATTCTCCGTGCTATTAATTAATTCCTCAGTACCCCTATCATGATACCACTCCTCTGCTAAGCACCTGTGCAAAGAATAGACCCCACCGTAGCACCAAATAAAATGCAAACAGACATTGTTTATAACACATAATCTTTGGATACAGCTTGACACGACTTAGGTGACAAATGTTTGGTTCAACTAGATGTGTCAGAAATAACTGTGTATTAGCAGGTTGATTAACCAGCTATTTCAAGGCTAAATTTAACATCTATTGTTGCGAACAGAAAATTCTTGATGGCGATGAAAGATTATTCAGCTTTGATAGAAGCTTTGTGGTTTAGTTGCTTTAAGATTTATCCCCCACCCCCACCCCCTGGCTACATATTTCTTTTCAAACAGCAAATGAGAGGATTGTGAAGGAGATTTAAGATGCAAGAGTTGCTATTAGCTCCTGATTTGCTTTGGAAATTTCAGGGCTTTGGCAGAACTCAGTCCAAGAATAACACACACAGACAAAAGAATTCCTTTGCCATATTTTGTGCAGAAATCTCCCCTTCGATTTCTAAAGTTTTTATTCCCCTGCAAAAGAAGCTTCCGCGTTTTTAACCTTATGTTCAGCGTGCTTGGGAGTTCACTTTTCCTTTACTGTATTTGGGTTTCTGAGCTTGGTGTTGCTGTTGTTGTAAAGTGACTGAGAATGCCAATATATGTAAACCCCCCCCTCTCGATTCAAGTTGGTTTGATCTCTCTACTCATCCAGCTTCAGTACTCCTCTCCTGCAGGTGCTTTTAGGGAATTTGGGGGGGGGGTGTTCCACCCCTTTCTCTGGGCAGCTGGCAGACAGACCACTGCAGAGAGAAAAAACCGGTGACCTTGATGGTTACAAAGCAGTTCATTCTTCCATGCCCAGACCATGGGGTGAATTCATTGTTTGGTGTGTTGTGCAAACCAGACAATTGTCTCACTGGAGTTAGTCATGGCTAATTTTAATTAATTAATTGATTAATTAATTTTCTATCCCACCTTTATTTTTTATAAATAACTCAAGGTGGCGAACATGCCTAATACTCCTTCCTCCTCCTATTTTCCCCACAACAACAACCCTGTGAGGTGAGTTGGGCTGAGAGAGAGTGACTGGCCCAAGGTCACCCAGCCGGCTTTCATGCCTAAGGCGGGACTAGAACTCTGAGTCTCCTGGTTTGCTATTGGCTCCTTCCTAGGGCTGAGATAGAGTGACTGGCCCAAGGTCACCCAGCCGGCTTTCATGCCTAAGGCGGGACTAGAACTCTGAGTCTCCTGGTTTGCTATTGGCTCCTTCCTAGGGCTGAGAGACAGGGACTGGCCCAAGGTCACCCAGCCGGCTTTCATGACTAAGGCGTGACTAGAACTCTGAGTCTCCTGGTTTGCTATTGGCTCCTTCCTAGGGCTGAGAGAGAGGGACTGGCCCAAGGTCACCCAGCCGGCTTTCATGACTAAGGCGGGACTAGAACTCTGAGTCTCCTGGTTTGCTATTGGCTCCTTCCTAGGGCTGAGAGACAGGGACTGGCCCAAGGTCACCCAGCCGGCTTTCATGACTAAGGCGGGACTAGAACTCTGTCTCCTGTTTTGCTATTGGCTCCTTCCTAGGGCTGAGAGACAGGGACTGGCCCAAGGTCACCCAGCCGGCTTTCATGCCTAAGGTGGGACTAGAACTCTGAGTCTCCTGGTTTGCTATTGGCTCCTTCCTAGGGCTGAGAGAGAGGGACTGGCCCAAGGTCTGGCTAAGCATGTCACACCAATGTAGCCATGGAATCAGGTAAACAGGTATGTAAAATAGTTCTTCAAAAGACTCTTGCTTCGTTGTGCTGAGTACAGAACAACTAGAACTATTGAAAAGGGCTGTTCTCCATTTCATCGCTGAGACCAATTTCAAAGTTAAACCAGCCTCAGGATTATTTTGGAGGGAAATACTGCTGTGCTGCTGGCTTCTGTTACAAGTTGAGCAATCAGTTTTCTTTCATCGTGTAACACTGAAAAGTAAATTTTTAGAACCACCGATTTAGGAGGGTAGAGATACATACGTTTTTGAATGTACCATCTCCACTCATTTAAGTCTACTCTTCATCCTATCCTGGGGATTATTTGCAAGCAATTGCCAGATTTGTATTCTGATCTCTCCTTCCACCCCCCACAAACAAGATGATGGTTTTCAGCCTCTTTTTTTATAATCTGGTTGATTGGCAAATTTGACTGAGAGGAAGCATAATCATGGCTGATTTTGCTTGTTGCTGACTCAAAAGATGCATCAAGGAGTACAAGTAATCCATTTATGCCCATTCTTGAAATATTTTTTTAAATAAAAATATCCTTAGCTTTTCTTTTATTGTGCATTAGTATTTACATTACAAAGGTCCTGCTTTTCTCTACATTTAGAGTTATAGGCAGAACATCACTTGCTTCTTCATAGTCTATACGAGAGGACTGAAAAGTTTCCTATACACTATAACCAATTATTTTCAGGATACTGGAAAAGATCTAAGAAATTGCAACTTTGGTTCTACATCCCAAGGAGGATTTGGACTTTGATCCCAGTAACAGCATCCAACCTCATCTTGCAGATATATAAAGAGGCATTTAAAAGATATTTGTGATACAGCCCTGGAGTTCAAAGTAGAGAGTATTACATCCCACTGGAAAACTCTAAAAATGTTGAGCATCTCTAAAGTAGCTTTTTGGATCCTGGATATCAGGCTAGCATGCTTATTTTCTTCATCCATCCATCCATTAATACATTCTTTCATTCTGATACAATAGCCTTTATTGTTTGATGTACTATAACTGAATTGTTGCTATCCTGTGGTTCCAATTTTAGGGTTTTTTAAAAACAATTTTTAATCTTTAGGTAATTGGTTAGAATCCCATCATTGCTGAACACCAGCTAAGGATTGCCTGGCCATGTTCGTGTAATATACTAAGCTAGCTTGCTAAATTAATCCCGTTTGGGGTTCTCACATTACACTGATCTATAAAACCCTTTGGTTAAATGGGCTGGTTTTCTGGCTGCATCACAAAAAGGCAAAGACAGGTGAAGGCTAACCAAGCTTAAGATACTATGAATGGGTATCCGCCACTATGAATCCTAGCTATGGCAGAAGGGCTAGACTAGCTTCCCTGGAAGTGGAAGGGGGGGGGGAGCTTTAAATTGGCATCCAGAAGCCCCACCCCACAATAAAACCAGAAATGGAGCTTGTTAGCTGACACTCAAAAGCCCACTCCCAGGACACTGGAAGGGCAGGGCCTACAAAATTATATCATTAGAACACAGTTCAGCCCAGGCTAATTTATTTCCATTTCTTTTCTGTTGTTTTCTGCCATTTCAAGAAACATTAATAGCTGTTTTTATTTAACTGAGTCTACTGCTTAAAGTAGTAATACACATTATCCAAAAACTCAAGTTGTGTCAAATATCATATAGGTAGTCCTTGCTTAATGACCACAACTGGGACAGGAATTTTGGTTGCTAAGCAAAATTGTCATTAAGCGAATCTGACCTGATTTTACAACCTTTTTGCAACCGTCGTTAAGCGAATCACCATGGGCATTAAGTGATCCACGTGGTTGTTAAGCAAATCACACTGTTCCCCATTGATTTTGCTTGCCAGAAGCCAGCTGGGAAGGTCGAAAATGGTGATCACGTGACCAGGAACGCTGTGATGGTTATAAATGCAAACTGGTTGCCAAGCGCCCAAATCATGATCATGTGACTGTGGGGATGCTGTGGTGGCCTTAAGTGCAAGGACCGGTCATAAATTGGTTTTTCAGCACTGTCATAAGTCTGAACCATCACTAAACGAATGGTTGTTAAGCAAGGACTACCTGTAATTACCCTTAGGGGGGACACCCTTGATTTTATACAAATATATCTGCTGGGCCTTCACTCGATTAAATATGTTGTGTGAACGTAACTTCTGTCTCTCTGTATCTATGTCCTGTTCTGACTAAGACCCAATGCAGGAAGGGGTAATATAACAATGTTTATTTACAATAATGTACACAATAATGCTTCAATTAAGAGGGATGTCCTTACACGCGGGTTGTACTAGCCCGAGGCCAGCACGTGCGCAGAAGCCACCACATGGCAGCAAGATAAGTTCGAGAAGTACAGTCTGGCGCAGCCACAAGGCAGGACTAGAACCCAGGGCCCGGTGCAGCGACTAGGCAAGGCTTGAGTTCAGGGTCCAACGTGGCAGTAAGGCAAGGCTTGAAATCGCGGTCCAGCGCAGCAGCAAGGCAAGGCTTTAAATCCAGGACCGGCGCGGCGGCAAGGCAAGGCGAGGAGTCCGGTCCTGGCGCGGCGGCAAGGCAAGGCGAGGAGTCCGGTTCTGGCGCGGCGGCAAGGCAGGGTTCGAGGCCGCAGTCTGGAGCGGCGACAAGGCAAGGCTCGGAGTCGAGGTCTGGAGCGGCACAAGGCAAGGCTCGGGAGCAGGGTCTGGTGCAGAGTCTCAAGGCGTCGGCATTGGGCAGTTAGAACGGTTGTCTCCAGCAACCTATGCAGGCTTTGTACAATTTTTAAGCTTCTGGTTTTCCTGCCGTTTGCATGCGGGAGCCAATTGCGCCTCGCACTGCTCGGCCCGCCTTTCCAACCTCCTTTCTCGTACGCTGATAGGTGGAGGTGGTTCTTCCTCCTGGCTGTCCCCAATCAGCGGCTCCAATTCTGATCCACCACCTGGTTTGAATTTCGCGCCTTCCCGCTTTTTCCAATACCGGCCCGTCCTCCTCCGAATCGGACTTAGCCTCCATCCTGACAATCTACCTGCTGCTAAATTTCAGTGGTGGACCTCTTTGGATTCCTCCAACAGCTGAGAGGAAGAGTAGCAACTAGAGAGAGCATCTTTTCAGTGATAGCATTCTAGTTGAAGCTGGGTTCAGAAATCAGCGAACCAACTTAAGCAACGCGATGGCGCGATGTCAAAGGGGTTCACAAAGCAGTAAAAAAGGTGAAGCTTTTCTTGCATGGCAATCAAGTGAGGACTAAAGGATCAGCTGTTAAATTTCTGTAAGCTTTTTTGCTTTGAAAGACACAGGAGCAGAGCCAATTCTTGTCACAAATCTTTTTTTGTGAAGAGCAACAGCAGCTGGATCAGGATAAAGGAATTGATGAGACTCATCCAGAGGAGCTCGAGCTTAGCACTGAAGTCTTGGCAGAATTGCCACTTCTCCAACCTTAGATTCAGGCTGTGAAGAAAGGACACAGTCACCAAGTCTGCAAGAGAGCTTCTGCCTCTGGGTTGAGAGAAGTGACAGAAACTTAGAAGGGTATCTTGGAAACTGTGGCTTATTCAGTAGTAGTCCATTTCTTTTAATTAGACCAGTGTTTCTCAACCTTGGCAACTTTAAGATGTCTGGACTTCAACTCCCAGAATTCCCCAGCCAGCATGGCTGGCTGGGGAATTCTGGGAGTTGAAGTCCAGACATCTTAGAGTTGCCAAGGTTGAGAAACACTGAATTAGACGAACAACCATAATTCAGCCTAAGCAATGCCATTTTGGTTTGAAGATGACTGGGATCTTCTGGAATAAAACCCTTAGAGCTAATTTAAATGCTGGAACAACATCAGTATTAGCCTGATCTAGATCACTCTGTGCCTTGAACCCAATCCTTGTTGTGACCTTCAGAGTAACTTGCTTTCCAATTGAACTTTGACAGTTCTTGTTGCCCAACCCATTAAACTTTGCTATAGGTACAGGTAGTCCTCGCTTAACGACCATAGTTGGGACTGGAATTTCAATTGCTAAGTGATGCAGCCATTAAGCGAATCTGACCCAAGTTTACCAGCATTTTTGTGCTGGTCGTTAAGCGAATCACATGGCTGTTAAGCAAACTACATGGTTCATTAAGCAAACCACATAGTTCCCCATTGATTTTGCTTGCCAGAAGCCGGCTGGGAAGGTAAAAAATGGAGATGAATGTGACCGTGGGATGCTGCAACAGTCGTAAATGTGAACTGGTTGCCAAGCATGATCATGTGACTGTGGGAACACTGCAACAGCCATAAGTGCGAGGACCGGTCATAAGTTGGGTTTTTACTGCCATTATAAGTCTGAACCGTTACTAAACGAATGGTCGTTAAGCGAGGACTACCTGTATTGTCACATCTGTTTTGCTTTGAATCTGGAGCCATAGTTTGATCATGCTCTTGCCAAGTGATTTAGCATTCAGCTTTTGTTTTTGTTCCAAGATGTTCTGACAGTGTTTCTGATACTGCTGTTTGAGACCTAAGATAGGACAGTCCACCAGCAGACTGTCAGTGGCTAAAACGTCTGAGTAGGAACTGTCTAGTTCCCTGTCAAGTTTGCTATTTTGCTCTACAATTTAAGATGCTGTCTTGTTAATATGCTGCCCCTCTTCTGACAGCACCTTCTTCCATGCATTGTATCTGCAATTTCTGTCTCTTTTTCTGTCAGTCTTTATACCTTTTTGTCTAAAAACAAAGAGAAACAAAGATCCTAATTATACCCACAATGATTATTCTCTGAAGAAGTCCCCAGTAATTAAATTTTAAAGAAAGAAATTATTTAATGAGCTTTTTTTTCCTTTGCAGTTACAGCCAAGCAATACATATTCATGCAGATAGTGATTAAGATGAAATGGTTCTAATTTGTATGACTTGATAAAAGCCCTTACTTTACAACTGTATTTTTTTAATAATTGTGTAATTACACGGAGAAGGATCCCTGTAAATATCACTTGTTTCTGAGGAGAATGGAGGACAGAGATGTGTTTCTTCTCAAGACGTCTCTAATGCTTCTTATATCAGTTAAAAAGCCAATACTTATCTCTGAATGTCACAAAAATATGCACACTGGGTTCAAAAATCCAGGTGCCTGGTTGTTACTAGCACTTGACAATTTTTATACTTGATAGCTGGCTTTTTGAAGGAAACGGCCACCTGTTCCTACTATATTTTTCCACTTCCAGCTTCCCCAACCTGATGCCCTCCAGATGTATGAAGACTGCAACTCCCAGAATTCCAAGCTGGCTTTGATCTGGAATTCTGGGCACTGTAGTTCCAACATTCTGGAGAATAACAGATTGGGGAAGGTATTTTATTCTTAATCCCAGCTAAAGGTTCTTTCATTTTCCTTGCTGACCTTTTAAATCCATAGTTTTATTGAGTCCTATTAATCCCTTCCTCTTAGATTAAAAATGTGGTGACTTTCCAAAATATATGTATGCTATGTGCTTCAGTTTCCCATTATTTCGGTTTATTTTTATCTTCTCTATATCCTTTAATTTGCTGCCCTTTAGAACTGTGATATCTGTGCCATAAGTGCCAGCTTATCCTATCTAATGATAGGGTTGGCTCTGGATGGGGAAAGCTAGAGTGATAAAGTTGGGAAGCTAATTATTATTATTAATTAATTATTAAGCTAATAGCCCAGTCTGACCATCTGCTCTGCGTGGCAAAAAAAAAAAAAAACACAATCGTAGGAATTATGGGATGTCCCAGTGCAGTAAAAACAGCAAGTTCATACCACTGAGAGCAATGCTACCACATTGGTCCAACTGTCCAAGGAGAATAACCTTAGAAGTTAATTCTCAAAAGTTAATAATATGTGCTTTTTTCTCCTAAGCCGCTTCCCCAAACATATCTATGTTGAGCTAAACAACAGCAAAAACCCAGTTTTTGTTAAGGTACCTTGTCTAGTTGCCTAGATGTGATTTTTATCCCTTGGAAGTAAGGAGGCAAAAAGCTATTTACTGACCTGTAAAAGGACTTGATGAAAGCCAGTTTGGTGTAGTGGTTAAGGCACTGGGGTAGAAACTGGAGACCATGAGTTCTAGTCCCACCTTAGGCACAAAGCCAGCTGGGTGACCTTGGCCAGTCACTCTTTCTCAGCCCTAGGAAGAAGGCAATGGCAAACCACTTCTGAAAAACCTTGCCAAGAAAACTGCAGGGACTTGCTCAGGCAGTCTCTGAGAATCAGACACAATGGCATGGATTAAAAAAATAAAATTTTTAAAAAAGGACTTGAACAGCAGAAAATGAAAGGTGAGTGGAAAGAGCAGGAAGAGAAGCTGAGTTAGTTTGAGAAGCTGAAGATGAATATCATAGATGGGCTGATGGGGTGTTGAGTGTATGTTCTTCATAGCTTCAGGAAGAAAGCCCTAAAACCAGTACACAACCTTTTGGGGTTGCTGATCACTTTTTTAATGCTGAGGTCATATCACAGGTGCCTTGACAAGGGAGCCAGGTTTTGCAAATTGGTATAATGTTTCTCCTGGTGTGAGTGGCCAGTCCTAAAACCTTCTTTTAACTTAGGCCTATCCTGTGGAAAGTAGCCTTCCCAGGGTGCTCCTTATCACTGCAGCTTCCCAATTTCTATTTTGGGGGGGCAGATGACAATACTTCCAAAGGACTGAGCTGCAGCGAATCACATCTGGCCTTGAGCAGAAGTGGACACTGTTTGGCAGTATGCAAGCTTCAAAATTTATTTTTAAATATAATTTAAAAGATCTAACACAAATTAAATTCAGATGATGGAAGGTCGTTCAGATGATACGACAGATTCCAAGGGAGATATCCAAAGAACACCATATTGCTATTTGTGACCTATGTTTTAGCAAAGTCTGTTTCTTCTCGAGTAAATAATCTCTCGAGCACCTTTAAAAACATTTATTCTGCCTCAATAAATGGGCATTATTTCTACTTATCCTTTGATGTTACTAACTCACTCTCAGAGTTTTGGTCTGTTAGGAAGTTTATCTTTCTTGATCCTGTTTCTGCAAGTTCTTGGGAATGTAAGGACTGAATCTCTGGAACTAGCTACAAGTGCCTTCTGCTATTCCTAATTATGCCTCTGTCAGTCTTGAGGATATAGGATCAAAGCCACAATGTTGTAAACCAGGGGTCCCCAACCTTTTTGGCGCCAGGGACTGGTTTCAAAAGATTATTTTTCCGTGGACCAGGGGGCGGGTTTCTGGGATTTCTGCGGACCGGGGGTGGGGTTTCCGGGATTTCCGCAGACCGGGGGCAGGGTTTGCAGGCGGGAGCCAATTGTGTGCACTGGGGGGTGGGGTTTGTGGGCAGGAGCCAATCACAAGCACCGGGGGCGGGGTTTGTGGGCAGGAGCCAATCACAAGCACCGGGGGCGGGGTTTGTGGGCAGGAGCCAATCACGCTGAAGGGGGTGGGGTTTGCGGGCGGGAGCCCTGCGGCCCAGTTTCTAACAGGCCGCAGCCCACTAGTGGGCTGTGGCCCACAGGTTGGGGACCCCTGTTGTAGATGGCATCTACGTTAAAATAAATGGAGGAACAAATAAAAGCAAAACTGTGGCCTGCTATTACTCATCCAACCAAAGAGGAGTTATGGATGATGCATTCCAAATTATAGATCTTTCAAAGAGGCATGAAGCAGTAATGATGGGGAATTGATTTACCCCAACATCTGGAGAAACAAACTTTACTTGCCAAACATGCTGTTGTCCAGGAAATTCCTAACTTGTCTTGTTAAGAATGGAAGAAGGCACAAGAGGAACAGCTATCCTTGACTTGATACTAAGAAGAGTTATACAAGGAATAAGAAACAACAGGAACGCTATGCAAAAGTGACCATGTAGTGCTGGAGTTCTTGATTTCAGAGAAAACTATAATTATTAGTCAAGTGTGTGTGTGTTTCTATATGTATATATCTTTGACAAAAAATACTTCAGTAAAGACAGAAAATTCAGAACAATGTTGCTAGGTGAGAAAAATGGGCTGAAATAGTGAAATTTAATAGAGCTTTTTGTTTCAGGAAATAGAAATAAGATGTGCAGGTATAGAATTGGAATACCTGTTTTGGTAATAATAGTATAAAAAAATCTTTGAAGTGTATTTGATTGCAAATTAAGACAGCAGTGTGATGTGGTGGCAGGTGGGTGGGTAGGAAGGAAGGAAGGAAATGTAATCTAAAACTTCCACAATAGAAGTATAGATAAAACTTGATACTAACCAATTAAGAAAACATACTCAAGGAAATGGAAATAACAGAAACACTGGGCAAAAGTGATTATGTAATGCTAGAGTTATTGATTTTAAAGGAAACTAAAGATGACTATGGTCAAATGTGAGTGGGTGTGTTTGCATGTATCTTTGACCAAAAAAAGGAACTTCAGTAAAGACAGAATATTCAGAACAATCTTGCTTTTAAATACTAAACTTAGTATTTAGTTATTAAATACTTCTGTATTTTCAGATAAGAGAATTAATGGTTCCACTTCATTTTGCATTGGTCAGATCCTGACATTGATAATTGTGTCCAATTCTGAACATCACAGTTTAAGGTTTCAGAGAAAGTGGAGCTGCTGCAGAGAGGATGATCAGAGACAAATCCTGTGAAAAGAGATTGAAGGAAATGTATTTGTTTATCCTTGAAAACAGAAGATGAAGGAAGGTTATAGATACTTCTACTATTTGAAATATTATCACATAGAAAAGATCTGTTCTGTATATCATCTCAGATAATAATGGATTTAAGCTTTAGGAACTTGTCTTAATCCAACAAAGATCCTTTTATGGGAGAACAACAGAGAAATAGATATGTCCATTTCCTGTTTATGCAAATTACATTCTGTGCATTATGATAGGAGTCGTTCTATTTCTCCATTGATCTGTTAATTTAAAAAAATCTGCACAAAATTTTAATAAATAAATTTTCTCCAACAATTCACATTTAAAACGTATTTTAAAATATGTTTTATTCAACACTTCACACCTTTTGCTGGTATACCAAAGTCTGAAAACTGTAAGGAAGCTGATCTGGTTTTTACAGTATCTTTGTGCAGATGATAGTCACAGGGAACACTGATTTGCAAGCTTTTAAACTTTCTCCCCATGAAGAAGAGTTAAGGAGGGAAGTTCTTTCCTGCCATGTACACTGCTAACTTTCTCCATGTTTTTGGACAGATCTACAGACAAACTTCAGCTAATTGTACAGCTGAACTGATAACAGTGTTCTTCCATTAGGAGTTGGGTTGCATAGGATTTGCCCTTGTGCAAATCAACAAATGTTTGACTACCAGAAAGCCATCAGGAGAATCCAACCCAAAGGTTCTTAGTAGCACCACATTGTTATTGAAAAGACAAGAGCTCAAAGACCCAAGGTCAAAAGAAATGAAGTCCATTTAGCAGTCTGTTAGAACTACTGAAATGGAGCAGAGCTGCTAAACTCATGTACAGAAAAAGAATATTGTTTAAAAACAAAGCCCATGAGCATATTAGAGAGATCCAGGTTAGTCTTACACCTTTAGCCCACCTTAGCATAAATAAACACACACTTAGACATGGCAGATATGAAAAGTAAGTACAAAAGAGTCCTTACATTTATTCATTGCAGGTACAGCATTTTCGGTAGATAAATGATGTTCCATTTCTTCTTTCTGTTCCCTAAACTTAGTTAACTCTTGCCCCTCATTGCTGGGAAGAGATGCATGTAGAAAGGGGGAAAAATCTTCTCGGTCCATCCATGGCCTAAGATGGAGCAGCACACAGCTGCGTGCTTTGCTCCCAGTCAAAGGAAGAGAGAGAGAGAGAGAGAGAGAGGAAGTGGGAGTGGCAACAAATAGCTTCCTCAAAAGCATGGAGAGTTTGCATCCTAGAGCAACCATCCATATGCTGATGAGGCATGCTAGATTTGCCAGGATCTCCAACAAGAATGAGGAGGTCAGTTTTGAGTTAAAGGCTACCTACCTGAAAACAGATGCTATTCTAATGTTTGGTATTTTCTTGGAGAAACCCACAGGACTGTGTTTGGAGACATATTTAAAGCTCAAACCAAATAGGCATTCTTACTGTTTTGATAAGAACATCCGTCCCAAATTTTGGATTCACACTACACATTAGTTTCCCCCAAAGCAAGTGAAATTATTTGCTGTTGGCTCATAACGCTGGGATTTATCTGTTGGTTTAATAGGGCTTTACAAACTTGTGCTTCTCAAATGCAATTTGAGAAATAGAATGTTGAATTGCATGTTTTCCGTGGATTCTTGCAATCCATTTATATCATATTTTGGGAAGGGAGGTGTTTCTCTTGACACACATTCTCCCAATTACATATGCCCCATATGTATTCAGTGTTAAAAGTGGTAGTTTTCTCTGATTGAGATTCCTAAGTAGGCTTTAATAATAATGCTGCTACTAATCTGCAGAGAGGAGACAAAATGTAAGTGATGTTACAGAAGGGATAATTAAATAGGGGAAAAATATAATGTTAGTGCTGATTTTTCAAGCAAGGTTGCAGGTGATTCTCTGAATATCTATTTTGCCTTCTGCACCATGATTGCATTTGGTAAATCCCTAGGTATGTTTTCAAAACAGATTTCTTTCTTTTATTATATATAGAGAGATATGAGGATAATCAAGTTGTGTAGCAACTTGCATTCATTTTGCCTGTAATACATTTAACATTTCTATAGAATAGCATTTAATTCTACTTGAAATTGACCAGTGAAGGCATTTGCACCACCTTTTTTTTCCTTGCTGAAGCTCTCTTGCAACTTTTCTGACCCAGCTTGCCAGGATGCTTGCAGAAAGGGTGTTGAAGTTAATCTAGCAGAAGTAGGCACATAGTTCTTTTGAAAACTGTATGTCCAGGGAGCACCATGTGCACATTTTAAATTGGCTGATTTCCCATACAGGAGAGAACCACACATTGTGATATAAAGAGCATCTTTATCTTGACTTGATCAGTGACAGAACAGGTATTTTTCTTGCACAAGGTCCCAGGTTCAATCCTCTCATTGAAAGGGTTAGGAACAGGTGAGCCGAAAGAATTATTAGGACAGCTATAGTCCTAATATCCATGGAAGGCAAGAAGACTTGAGTATATAACTTCTCATGAGGTCAGAATAGCTACTTTGGAGATGCTCCATGAGATTTGAAGAAATTCCTCTATATATACAATGTCAGAAACAATAAAAATTGCTTCTTGGTTCACACATAACTAGTATTCCCATTAGCACTTTTTTTCTTTCAATACAATAATGTCTAATTATTTCATCTGTTCATGCTCTGCTCCAGTTGCATGTCCAGTTCTGTTACAGCTTCAAACAATAACAATGATGGAGTCATAAACTTCCTTTTTAAATTCTAAACCCTGATTTAATTATTTGTTCCTGAAGGAGTTGTTCCAGGTGCACAAAGATGCATTTATTTTAGGCAATGGCACATATTTGTATCACTTAAAAGTGACTCAGCCACTGCTGGGTTCATGTGAACGGAGCTTGTCCATGTAATCAAAGTAATCCATCAATGAATCTCAACTAAATCACATCGCAATGGATTAAACTGTATGTCATAATCAAAAGGAAACCAGTTAATAGAGAAAAAATTAGAAAATAATGGGGCTTGTAGCAATTTTACAAGTTCAGACTCCAGATTTTACAGGGCTTTCCCAGTGATCTGGGAAATCGTTCTGGAGTTGGGCAGCACCAAATTTGAATTAAATGAGAAATAAATCTGCAAGGATTGCGTGAATATAAAATGCAATACATCTTGTATGTGGAAAGCAATGCCTTGGATTACTTTATGTGGAATGACTCTGATATAGTAAGAATTGTGCAACCATATAATTGAATGGTACTCCAGGGCTTATTGAGATGAGTGTCGCCAGCTCTGTAATTTGGGAAATCAGGAGTGATCAGCTTTATAATGAACCTGATGCCTTTTGAGCCAAACACAGTAACAAAATATGTTTGTTGAAGCATAACTTTACATACAGATTGACTCACACTCTACATAAGTCCAGAGAGAGTACAAACACTAATGCACAGAGTCATGTTTCTTACAATTGGGCAAATGTCTATGTTTTGTATTTCATGTTTTATTGAATATTAGTTACCCTGAATGCTCCAACTAAGCAAAAAGAAGATAATACAAATACTGTATATATAAATAAATGGAGTCAAAGGGCAGAATATACAGTAAATCAAATAAGCTGAATAGGAAGCCAGGATGCAAATCAAATCAATAAATCAACTCCCTCTCTGTGGTCATGTTTCAGCAGGTCATATTTCTTCATGTAGGTGTGAATAGGGACAATGTTAGGCATTATTACACATGTTTTTCAGATTATAGGAGTCTATTTTGAGAAATGAGGGTTAGACAAAGATTTTTTAACAGAGGTAAATCAGACTTCGAAGAGTTAAACTCAACTCTTGGAACTATGGTGACACATTGATACCATTCTCTTGGCAATGTTACCAAAATGGTTTGCCATTGCCTTCTCAACTGCTGTGAAAGGCATGGCATAGAAGTCTATACCCCTGGCATCAAGCTGGCACTATCTGAAACTTTGAAAAACCCATGGTAGTTATAACAGGCAACAGTGCTCGATTTCTGCTCATACATTTTCCCAATTTATTTGATTGTGCAAGGCTACCAAGCCAATGCCAAACAAGATTACTGGGTCTAAAAATCTATAAATGATTGTTATGAAAAGAAAACCAGTCCCCATATTATAGTGGCTTATTCTTTCATTAGATCACAACAGAATATATTTGACCAAATATTCCCCTTGAGACAGCTTTTGATGATTTATGGATACATTTCTCCCCTTGTCTAGCAGCTGGGAAAGCAAACATTTTCTGTCTGAAAGATAGGAATACGTGACATTCACCCCAACCCCATGGAATAAAGAACAAATCAGCACACATTTGTACTGAACCCAGAAAATTATGCTTGCATTTTTGATTTATTGAGTCATTCTCCCTTCTACAATAAGCTACAATTTCAACATGAATGAAATTGGTCAAGTGTGGAGAGGTATCAGAATGGATTTTGTACCAATGCACATTCACTAAATCCTTATAAGCTTATCCTTTGTTAGGTCTTGGTAATAGAGTAAACAGAGCACAGTAAACCTTTCAGAATCAGGTTAGCAGTTCAAGTAAAACAGAATTGGCAAAGGGTAAATTGGAATTTATTGATACAAAAATAAAATACTTCTACTGTCTCTTTCAAAATTCAGTTCCTGGAATCTCTAGACTGTAGTAACTCATGTGTAGGCTTCAGCTTCTACACTCATGTAATCCTCCCCTCCGCTCATGAGCTGATATAATACACTGCCCTGAATCCAGGACCATCCAAGAAGGTGGACTGTGTGAGGTCTGAGACAATAAAAAAGGACATATATCATCACACAACATACCCCGGAACTAAAGAATTGTCATGTGCACTGATTCAATGACCTGGTTCACAAAATGTACTTAATTAAAATATGGTTTTATTTTATTTGGGTTTTGTGTGTGTGTGTGCCTTCAAGTCATTCTTGACTCCTCGCAACTGCCTGGACAAAGCCCTGGAAGTGGTTGGCCCCTGCCTTTTTCTTCCTAGGGCTGAGAGGGTGTGACTGGCCCAAGGTCACCCATCTGGTTTTGTGCCTAAGACGGGAATAGAACTCATAGTCCACTGGTTCTAGCCCAGTGCCTTTAACCAGTACACTGATTTGGGAATAGTGATGTGCAAACCATATGATATGCATCCCTACTCTGGTTTGTTATTTAACCATGGTTAGAAAGGGCTAGTTTAAAACTGCAAGCCTGCCCACACTTATATGTACAAACCACTGAATGAAGATAGGCTAACTTTGGAGAAGGCATGTGTTAAAGCACATTGTTGAGTTGGAATAAATATATACAGTACATATTAGAAACAGCCTAAATTTGACGTGCCAATAATGATCTCATTACTCATATAAGTTAGTCTTGTCTCACTATTACCCTCACCAAAAAAGGTTAAATTATGTTAGTAATTTCAAAAAAAATCCAAAGCCTGTTTAATTATGACAACAGAAAGTCAAAATCTGGTATTTAACACGTCATTTCCAAACATTACAAAAAATTCTGCAACCTCGGCTTACTAGTAACAAGAGCTACTGCTTGTTTTAAACCAAGTGAAAATAGCTCAACTGATTTCTAGAGAAGACTCTTGATTTTTACCACTTTACTTCTCATAAAAAGTAATTATAAATGATTTAATTAAAATCTCTGACTCATCAGTGGCCTATTACTTAAAGAGTTAAGTACCACATTGGCACAAAGATTTTACTCTTTATTCTATCTGCTCCCAATAAGTCATTCTGCATCAATTCTATATTGTTTGCTTATCATTCCTTGCCCTGGATATCTGCACTCTTCAAAGTATCATGAATAGGAAATCCAAAATATTCTTCCCCCCCCCCCCCCCCCCAGACTTCCACCTGCTCAGCAAAACACTGACTACATGAAACACTGACTTGATTTGCTAGAGGACATAAACAGAGCATCCTATTTCTGATTTTTATAGTGGCATCACTTAATGGTCAAGCAACTTATAGAGATGTAATTGAAAATGGGGTGGAGCACAATCCAGCCCCCTTTAAGCTTCTCTATTCAAGCCATTAAATAGACTTGTATTTTGAGATTGTCTTGTGTGTATTTTTGTGAATTGTTGTTAGCCACCCAGGGTTGCATATTTAAGATGGGAAGTTATATAAATGTTCTAAATAAATACAAAATTCATACATCCATAAATAAATCTGCTCAGCTAACTCCTACCTGCAAGGTTTTGTTAGTGTATTCAAGGTAATTTACTGGAGAATGCATATCAGATCTTCCCCAAAGGAAACAACTATAACTATACTACTGAGAACTATTAAATGGAGGTCTAACCATGTTAATAACATGAATGTTTTCTACTGTGGCTTTGCTTGATTGTCTATACATCTTGAGATCTCTTTTTCTGACTATAATCATCCTACAGCTCAGCGGGTAAGACGCCAGGCTTGTCGATCGGAAGATCGCAAGTTTGGAGGTTCGAATCCCTAGCCCCGCGTGACGGACTGAGCTCCCGCACTAGCCCCAGCTCTTCCCAACCTAGCAATTTGAAAGCATGCAAATGCAAGTAGATGAATAGGTACCACTTCGGTGGGATGGTAACAGCGTTCCACGCGTGTCATGACGGCCACATGACCACGGAAGCGTCTTCGGACAGCGCTGGCTCTTCGGCTAACGAACGGAGATGAGCACCGGCCCCTAGAGCAGGACAAGACTGTGCAGGGGAAAACCTTTTAAACTACCTATCATTTGTATTATTGGATACAGAATGATTGATTTGTATTCCAATCATAGTTTAGCTTGAGTGATTAGTTATCTTGAAGTGTGGCACACCCCAAGCCTAACCCCACAGGCGTCACTGCATTGTGAAGCATTTTTTATCAGTAAAAATTTGGTGGGTAGGTAACAGCGTTCCGCGCGCGTCATGCCGGCCACATGACCGTGAAAGCATCTTCGGACAATGCTGGCTCTTCGGCTAACAAATGGAGATGAGCACCGGCCCCTAGAGTCGGACACGACTGCACAAATGTGCGGGAGAACCTTTAGCTTTTTACAGTATATATGGTAAGCCTGGGATGGGGCTTAGCAAGTGGTCATCTATTTCATCCAAAATAATCTCATGAATCCTCTTATTGATGGTGTTTAAATGCAGATGATATATTGTGTGGTTATAATGTGGTAATCTACCCAGATTCGCATAATACAGATAAATGGAGTCTTATGAACATACTGGGAGAAGTGCGGGATCTGCAATTAGGGATTAGTTCTCCAAATTTTGCAGTTTGCTAACAATTAACATTTACTTCAAGGGAATCTGTGGAAAAAGTACATATGGCCATGAAAATAATGAATCAAAATATTTTGTGTTTGTGTGTGTGTGTGTATTTATTCTTGGAGAAATGTGTACAAAAATGGGTAATTTTACGTGCAGATTTAACCTCAAGTTTAATAAATAGGGTATTTTCACGAACACGAGAAACTGAAATAGATAGATTCAGCCATCTAGATTGCCCTCATATCTATGCCCTTTAATTGTTTTTGTGCTTTAATGTACTGTATGTTGCTTTAGTCTCGGGCTGTAAAGCTATGAAATAAATTAGTATGTAAAACTGAGGTAGAAATGTCATCTTGGCATGAGTTTTCCATATCAAAAACAAACTGAGGCCTGATATCTAAAAGTTTCCCAGTTTGGCTGAATTCAGCTTGATCTCTCAGGAATGAAGACGATTAAAGCAGGGTGGCTAAAGATGAAAGGGTAAATAAGTATTGGACGCAGACGTACATGCAGACGTTCATTCTAAAATTATGATGAGTGACAGGGGAAATGGCACAAAGACAAGATAATGCTGTGCTGTTGTAGCCAGCGCTAATAATAACTAGCATTTGGTTATGCAGAATATCATAACAAAATGTGCTTTTTTGGGTGTATGGGTGGCATTGGAATTAAAATAAATCTCGCAGGAATGAATTATTAGAGAAAAATTGGACATGGACAAACATCTCCTTGTTGGGGTGGGGGAGGAAGAAAGGAAAAAGGAGTTGAGGTGAGAGACAGAAAGTTCCCCCTCTGTAGTGGGCCTAGGGCAGGGGTGGGGAACCTTTTTTCTGCCAAGGGCCATTTGGATATTTATAACCGGGGACCGGGGGAGTGGGGTTTCTGGGATTTCCACGGACCGGGAGCCGGAGTTTGCGGGCGGGATCCAATCACAAGCACTGGGGGATGGGGTTTGCAGGCGGGAGCCAATCACGTGGAAGGGGTGGGGTTTGTGGGCGGGAGCCCCGTGGGCCTTATATGGCCCACGGGCCTGACGTTGCCCACCCCTGGCCTAGGGAATGGCCTGGAAGGACGGGAGGAAGAGCCATCACCAAGGCAATGGTCAGATAAGAGGGGCTTGAGCCCAGGACAAGAAAATAACTTGAGAAAACATCTCAGACTAGCCCCTCCCTAGTTCACATGAAGGTAAAGTGAGGGAAGGGGAAGCACATTCAAACTTGCAAGATTCTCTTACTATACCTTTTCCAATCAAAATAGTCCTGATCTATATGGCATTGGTTTCTTAGTCAGGTCTACCTTGGGCTGACACCCACCTTCCTGATTCTGGAAAATTGAGAGAACAGATGAAAGACAGAAGAGAAAGCCCAGCGGATAGGCTCCAGAGCATGTAGTGAACAGGCTGGGGTGCTTTAGGTAAACTTTGTTCTGAAATACCATTTTTCTCTGTGTCAGAACCAACCCTGGTCCTTCCCACCCATCACAAGCCTGTTAAGAAAAGTGTCAATTAATATAAACTATGCTAAGAACATGACATTACATATTGAATTGATTGATAGCTGAACATTGGACAGTACTCCAAACTGTTAAAAACTGATGATGTAAACCATAACCATTATAAAGTAATAAAACCAGAAGCCACATAAAAATAAAAATACAATAGACAACAGGAAATAATAGTTCCTCCTGGGGGTGGTTAGCTTAGTAATACCCTCCTTTTAAGAACTGACCATCTTTTGGATTTTTCTATTTATTATTATAGTGGATTTTAGTTGTATAGGTTTTAACTGTTTTATAATATTTATAATATTTATAATATTATTGTAAACTGCCCAGAGTCTACTGTTGTAGAGATGGGCGGTGATAAATCCAAAAAATAAATAAACATGATAATAAACATGATAATAAAACCAAGAGCAAAACTGGTTCAAGAAAAGTCTAAAATGGTTTCCTTAAGGTTATAATGTAGGAAAAACCATAATATAGGAGCTGGTGAACTTGGCTCAGGAAGGAACATTGAAAAAGCCCTTCTGGTTGGGTTGACCTGCCTTGCTCCATTGAACAGGAACATCTGGGTAAGCATCTCAGGTGAGAATTGTAGTTTCCAGGTATTGGATAGCAAATAGCTTTATTCAGTGGAGGGAGAAACACTAAAGTTAGAAAGTGTTCTTGAGGATTGTGCTTGCATGAAAGAAAAAGAAAGATAGGCTTGATTTAGAAAATAACTTGATGATAGAAAACTTGAGCTACTGAAGTCTAGTGACAATTAAGACAATTAAGAATGTGCTCTTCTCCATTATGGAGCAAGAATGAACCAGGTAAGTACATGAAGAGCACAGGTCAGTCAGAAGACCTAAGAAGACTGAACATAGTGGGGAAGAGGTAAAAACCCTGAGACTATCCATCCATCCTGAGGAATCTGTATGACGACCAAGTAGCAACGGTAAGAACAGAGCACGGAACAACGGACTGCTTTAAGATTGGGAAAGGTGTATGGCAAGGTTGTATACTCTCACCCTACCTATTCAACCTGTATGCAGAACACATCATGCGACGTGCTGGGCTTGAGGAATCCAAGGCTGGAGTTAAAATCGCTGGAAGAAACATTAACAATCTGCAAGATATGCAGATGATACCACTTTGATGGCTGAAAGCGAGGAGGAGTTGAGGAGCCTTATGACAAAGGTGAAAGAAGAAAGTGCAAAAGCTGGGTTGCAGTTAAACCTCAAAAAAACCAAGATTATGGCAACCAGCTTGATTGATAACTGGCAAATAGAGGGAGAAAAAGTGGAGGCAGTGACAGACTTTGTATTTCTAGGCGCAAAGATTACTGCAGATGCTGACTGCAGCCAGGAAATCAGAAGACGTCTACTTCTTGGGAGGAGAGCAATGGCAAATCTTGATAAAATAGTTATAGAGCAGAGACATCACACTGACAACAAAGGTCCGCATAGTTAAAGCAATGGTATTCCCTGTAGTAACCTATGGCTGCGAGAGCTGGACCATAAGGAAGGCTGAGCGAAGGAAGATAGATGCTTTTGAACTGTGGTGTTGGAGGAAAATTCTGAGAGTGCCTTGGACTGCAAGAAGATCAAACCAGTCCATACTCCAGGAAATCAAGCCAGACTGCTCACTTGAGGGAATGATATTAAAGGCAAAACTGAAGCACTTTGGCCACATAATGAGAAGACAGGATACCCTGGAAAAGAAGCTGATGCTAGGGAAAGTGGAAGGCAAAAGGAAGAGGGGCCGACCAAGGGCAAGATGGATGGATGATATTCTGGAGGTGACAGACTCAACCATGGGGGAGCTGGGGATGGTGACGGCCGACAGGAAGCTCTGGTGTGGGCTGGTCCATGAAGTCACGAAGAGTCGGAAGCGACTGAACGAATAAACAACAACATCCATCCATCCCAGTCTTTCTCAAACTTGGCAGATGTGTGGACTTCAACTCCCAGAATTCTCCAGCCTTTGGTCTAACCCAAAGGAGGAATATCCTACAGAGATGTGCAAAGTAACTATTTTAGGCAACCAAAGTAGTTGAGAGTGCAGAGTCCCCCTGCTGACTATCTCTACACCAGCTGCCCCCAGTGATCAATAGGTTTCCAGGTGCAGAAAGCTGGCGTGTGCTAAGTTGAATTCCCACACTAGGTAGACAGGGAAGGTCTACCGCTTCTTCAGACAACCTTGACCCAAGCCATTTAGGGCTCTGATGGTTGAAACTAATGATGAGTTAAATCGGAAGCCTCATATTCACAGGAGGTTTTACTACTTTCAAATGAAGTAGGTGTTCTCCCTTGCTCTTGGAGGGAGTAAAAGAATTCCAAATAGAATTTGGGAGGGGGCAATTGTCTAATCTTGACTCCCCCTACTGCCTTCTTTCTTCTTCTCTTGATAACTATACACTGGCCATACAAAGGTTGTCTGGGCCCCTGGCAATTTCATGTCCAAGGGATCCCTGTAGCTCTTGTGGCACCAGCATATATGGGCATGGGCTGTTGAAGTACAGGTAATCCTTGGGTTACGGGACTGGGATTTCTGTTGCTAAGCAATGCGGTTATAAAGCACAATGTCACATGACTGCACCACTTAGGGACAGAAATCCCAGCAGTTCTTATTGTCCTCAGTAAGTGAGGACCACACAGGTCGTTAAACAAGGACCTCACGTGACTGCAACATGGGAAGAGGCAGGAATCCATCCATTTGGCTTGTGGGAAACTGGCAGGGAAGTCGCAAATCGCAAATGGCGATCATGTGACCATGGGATGGTGCAACCATTGTAATTGCAAGCTGGTTGCCAAGTGCCTGAATCACAATCACATGACCGCAGGGACACTGCAACGGCCACAACTTCGAGGACCGGTTGTAAGTCCCCCTCATTCAGCACCATCATAACTTTGAAAGGTCACTGAACAAGTGGTCACTAAGTCCCTTCTCCTCCTGAGTTCTGAAGGGGATTTGAATAATGTCTACCTTCTGTTCTCTGTGCCTTGATTTCAGATGTCCTCCTTTTGAAGTTGCATGAACTCTAAAGGCAAGGAGCATCCTGCATAGCTCTTGTTTATACCACCTCTTTGAAGTAGGCCTGGAAATGGCTCTGCAGTTAATACAGATTGTGTAATATAGCATTGCCACAAGATAATAGTATCCTCAACCTAGGTGCCTTCCCGAGGAGGAGCGCAGCTTCCTGAGTGTTCCCAATATTATTCATTAAGACTTACAATCGAGGATGGCACCCATCTTTGCAGATTTCAGTCCGCTTCATCTGAAGCAGGAAGTGTTATATTATGTTATACTTATGTACAAACATGGATGCAGGTGAGAGGCCAGGTGGAATTTGCAATGTTCGGTAATGCACTTGAGTGGTTAAAGTTAGGATAGGTAAAGGTAAAGGTACCCCCCGCACATTTGTGCAGTCGTGTCCGACTCTAGGGGCCGGTGCTCATCTCCGTTTGTTAGCCGAAGAGCCAGCGTTGTCCGAAGACACTTCCACAGTCATGTGGCCGCATGACACGCGCGGAACGCTGTTACCTACCCACCGAAGTGGTACCTATTCATCTACTTGCATTTGCATGCTTTCGAATTGCTAGGTTGGCATGAGCTGGAGCTAGTGCGGGAGCTCACTCCGCACGCAGGGCTAGGGATTCGAACCTCCGAACTTGCAATCTTCCGATCGACAAGACTGGCGTCTTACCCACTGAGCCACCAGTTAGGATATGGAACCATTTTTCTCACTACAACGCAAAAGGGCAATGAAGAGATGTTGAAAGAATGAAGAGAGGTTTTGTTTGAAAGAAGAAATACAATCAATTCAGACTCAAGTCTGCAAAAATCAATTCAGACAAAGAAAATAAAGCAATAGACTTTTTCTTAACTTACCAAAGCCATAATATGCATTATCTTTTAGCCAAACACCAGTTACAGCTATAGTCCATTCTTACACACCAACAGAAAGTTTGATTGCACATTATGGTGGACATAAACATTGTTTTATAATGCCTTATCTTCTTTTTAAACCCTTTTATTAATCTTTTTTTCCTATTTTCCACAAGTACCTATTTGAATTGGGTTCATCGGTCAAGGCTAATGAAGGCAATTACTGAGGGATTTTGACTTCTGAGGGAAAACAAATTCACCCAGATAATGCTGTTATTGATCTATTTTTAATCTCTTTTCAACAGTTCTCTTTAAAATATATAAAAACCCTTGGTTTCAGAAGTATTATTCACAGGACTCAAGCACAGCAAAAGTAAACAGGCCAGAAATATGGAAACTAATTCATTTTAATCCAGGGGAAGGATGATAATCCAATTTATTGGACTTTGAATTGTGTCAGCTAAATTAACTTCATTAGGTGTTTAGGAGTACAGCCTATCAGCTGAAAGATGAGTTAGAAAAACCAGTCAAAAAATACCAAGCAGCTAATCATCTAATACAGAGCTTTCCAAACTGTGTGTCGGGACACGTTAGTGTGTCGGCTGCAGTGTCTGGGTGTGTCGCGGCTGCTGCTGCCTCCGAGCCCTTCCAGGACTCCGCGCAGGTCCTAGTGCCTGCCTTGTGCCCTGCTGCCTCCAAACCTGCTGTGATTCTGCGCAGGTCCTAGTGCCTGCCTTGTGCCCTGCTGTAAGAGTGTGTCGCGAAATGATGCATGTCTAAAAAGTGTGTCACCAGCATGTAAAGTTTGGAAAGCTCTGATCTAATACTTTAATCATCTTCCTTCCTTCCTTCCACATTTATTTTTGCACTTTGAGCATTAAAATAGAAATAGGATTGGATTCTAACAAGTGGTGAGAAATTGTTGATACATAGTCTGTGATGATAACTAGTGGATTTTTCAAAGTCAGCTGTAGAGGTTTGCTCAATACATTTGAATAGCTATACATTTCAGATAAATTTAAAATTTTCTCCAAGATGGCGACCAGGAGCAGACACCGACTGCTGCTCCTCTGAGCGGGAGACTCTCGGCCTCTTTTTAAGACCTGACCCCCCAGGCCCCAGCCCCCACTTCACTAGTTGGGGTTTGGGGAGAGACTTTCGAGGGTCCCCGGCCTTTACCTTTGGGCCAGTGTCGGAGCCGAGAGGAGTCCCCCGGACGGAGCAGTGGGGCGCGGTGGGCCTTGGCGGACTCCCGCAGGCCTTGGCAATGCAGGCGGGCTTGGTGGTGTGGCGGCCTTTGGCAGCATGGAGCAGTGGGTCGAGTGTTTCTCCGGCGCGGCTGGTGGAGTGGTGAGCTGGCTGGTGAACCCCCCAGCATGGCAAACCAGTGAGGCGATGGGCCCCCGGTGCAGCAGGCCGGCTTTGGTGGCAGTGAGATCCAGTACACTGGAGTGAGCTTGGTGGTGCGGTAGAGCTCAGTAGTAGGGTGGGCCGGCCTGGCGGCACATTGGATTCAAGTGGCGGAGTGGCCTTGGCAGCCTGGCAGCCTTGGCGATGCGGTGGACCCCGAACCGACCCTGTTGGAGGATGCGCAGCCTTGGCGATGCAGTGGACCCCGAACCGGCCCTGGCGAAGGATGCGCAGGCCCCGGTGCAATGAATCGGCGTGGTGCAGTGGACCCCGGTGATAAAATCAGCACGACGGAGCCCAGTGACAGGGGCCATCAGCTCTGGGGACTTAATTCTTTCTTAATTCTTGGAGTCCAGGAGGCAGGCCTACTCTGTGACAGCGCCCACTCTATGGAACATTTTGCCCCCAGAGTTGAGACAGATTTCCTCCCTCCCGACCTTTAGGAAAGAGCTGAAGACCTGGTTCTGCCGCCTGGCATGGGAAGGAGGAAGGGATAGTTCCTCATGGGGGTGGCTAATCCCCTAATTTTAATGTCCTTCTCTTAATGAATGCCTTCGTCCATCTGGATTTTATAATTCTTATTGTATTGTACTATTGTGGTTTTTATATATTTTTAGACTCAATTTTAACTTATTTATTATGAACCGCCCAGAGTTCCCCATGAGGGGAGATGGGCGGTCATATAAATTAAACAAATAAATTAATAAATTCTTTCTATCAGAGGCCCCTGGACGAAGATCGTGATGGTGGAGGGGCAGCAAAACATCATGGTCCCAGGCCCCTTCTGAGAGCCCCCCGGATAAAGAGGGAGGACCACAGGGGGACACGGTCGGCAGATTGTAACAGCACAGGGGTCCCAGTGGGCATGACAGGCTTCAGCATGTAGGCCCCAGCAGTGAGGAGTGGCGAATTTGGAGTTGGGCACTGGTCATCCCCTCCCAGCCTACCCAGAGATGGCGGAGAGCTACCAGGGTCCCTCCAGTATGAGTGAGGTACTCCTTCCTGGGTGCGAGAGATGTGGGGGTGTCCAGGAGCATATGATTGTATGTGAGAGTACTCACCCCCTGAGTGAGAGATAGGAGGTGGGTAGGAATGGATGAGGTGCCCCCTGTTGACCAGTAAGAGAGGCTGAGGGGGGGCACAGTGAGTGTGTGCGTGATGGTCAGGCCCTAACAGTGCCCAGAGTGGAAGCTGGTGCGCTGGGGGGCCTGTCATCACCATGTAGTTGATTGAGCATGTGGGAGGATGTATGAGTGGGGGAAGGGACCCCCACTTCGAAACAGGGATTCTGAAGGCCCAGGACTGGAGGCAAATGGGTCTGGAAAATCTGAGGTCTCTGGGCAGGTCAGGCTATTGAGGTGGTAATGGGCTGGGGATGCTATGATAGGAACCAGAGGGCGAGCCATCTTCAGGGAAGACGCCCCTGGTGTTTGTTACCGGTGGTGTGTTCCGGCCCTCTGGGTTCAGACCCAGGCCCTGGACAACAGATTCTTGAGGGCCCTGGTTTCCGGCTGCTGCTTCTCAATGCCAGGTCAGTCAACAACAAAGCCCCCCTCATATGTGATTTGATCACGGAGGAGGGGGCAGACCTGGCATGTATTACCGAGACCTGGCTGGGCCCGGAAGGAGGGGTACCCCTTCCGGAGATGTGCCTAGCCGGGTTTTGAGTGTGGCACCAGCCGAGACACCAGGGTATGGAAGGAGGGGTGGCAGTTGTCATCTGGGAGTCTCTAGTGGCCTTCGGGGGCACTGCTCCACAAGTGGCCGGTTGTGAGATCCTGTTTTTCAAGTTGGGTTCCCGAGAACAGCTGGGAGTGTTGCTACTGTACCAGCCTCCCCGCTTCATGGCAACCTCCCTGCCTGAGCTGCTGGAGGCCGTCTCGGGGCTGGTGGTAGATTTCCCCAGACTTATGGTTCTGCGGGACTTCAATCTGCCATCCCTGGGGCATTCCTAGGAGGCGACTCGGGAGTTCATGGCTACCATGGCAACTATGGGTCTGTCGCAGATTATTTGGGACCCAACTCGAGACAGTGGCCTCACGCCGGACTTGGTTTTCTTGTCAGAGCAGTGGCAATGTGACCTGAGGGGAGAGCTACTTCTGTCCCCATGTTCTGTTCAGAGTATGAGGTGACCAGAGATTGAATAGAATTAAACTTTATTTACAATTCAACTATTACCACCTAATAAGTCCTTTGAAAGAATGATTGTTTGCGGACTTAAAGCCAACCCGGCAAGGTCAGAGCACTGGATGACATGGACAAACAAGATTCCATTTGGGATTGCAACACAGCAGCAAGGCAGGATGCGGCTTGAGATCGAGGCAAGGGAACTGGAACAGGCTCGGCTGGAATTCGCGGCAAGACAAGGCTGGACTTGGTAGAAGTGCGTGGCTTAACAAGGCAAGACTTGACTGGAAGGCACGTTGTGGCAAGGCAGGATTCAACTGGAAAACGCGGTGCGGCAAGGCAGGACTCAGCTGGAGAATGCGATGTGGCAAGGCAGAACTTGGCTGGAGAGCGCGGAGCGGCAATGCAGGACTCAGCTGGGGAACATGGCGTGGCAAGGCAGGATTCCGCTGGAAGGCGCGGCGCAACTAAACTGCACTCTGTGGAAGGGAGTGGCTCAACAAGGCAGGACTCAGCTGAAGGCGAGGGCACCCGGAGGAATTCCGAATTGGTGAAAGGCTCTGTAGCCTTTGATTCTATGAAGGTTACAGAGCAGTCTTTTGAAGACAAATCCGGCTCTACTTCTGAAGAAGCTGTTAGCTCAGTGGAACGGTTCTCTCCGGTGGTTTGCTCCTTGCACTGGCGTCTTTTTATCCTATTTCCTTCACGCCGTTTATCCTCGGGGACCAATCGGGCTTCTCTCTGTTTGGTGCACTTTTCAGCTCGCCTTTCCCTCACACTGATTGGTGGCTTAGAGCATGCTCCCTGTTTCTGGCTAATCAGCTGCTCAGGATTTTCCCACTCTGCTGAGTCACTCTGAGTTTCTGTTTCCCAAGTTTCCTCAGGATAAGTTTCGATTTCCCCTTTTTGCTTAACATAGGTTTTGGTTTCGTCTAGCTCAGCATCAGATTCAGACTCAACTCTTACACCCCATTGTCATGGTCAGATCATGCCCTGGTGGCCCTGAGATTCTCTTACACTGCCCCCCTCCTCAGGGAGGCAGGACCCATTAGATTGGTCTGCCCACAGCGACTGATGGACCCAGTAGGGTTCCAGAGGGAGCTGGGGGTCATACCAGAGGATCTGTTGCACGGTCCAGCGGAGGCTCTGGCCGCAGCCTGGAATAGAAAGACAGCTGGGGCCTTGGACAGGATCGCGCCTATGCGGCCTCTCTTGCCCCATTCAACCCGACACACCCTGTGGTTCACGGAGGAGCTGAGGGTTTTGAAGAGGGTTAAGAGATGTCTAGAGCACCGCTGGAGGAAGACAAAGACCAAATCCGACCGTTTTTTGTTATCTTGTTGTAAACCACCCAGAGTCCCTCCAGTGGATATAAGTTTGGGGGTGATATAAGTTTGATTAATAAATAAATAAATAAAAATGGTAGACTGTGATCTAACAGTACAACTAAAGCGTATCTGTGAATCTTTCTCTGTCTCTGAAGTACTTGGTACTTAATTTTTTTTATTCTACAGTCCTGGCAGAGTCTTTTTGCAGTGTTACCCTATTTGTCTTCCTGCCTTTGACTTTCCGGTGATGTGATGGGCCCTGTGATCTCTTCCAGCCACACTTCTGTAATGATATCACTCAAGATGTTACAGTAGCTTTTATAACGTCACAACCAGTTTGTTAAGACAGCCGGTTTGGTGTAGCAGTTAAGGCACTGGACTAGGAACCAGGAAACTATGAATTCTAGTCTTCCCTTAGGCAAGTCTGAATGCGCTTCCCTCTCCCTAACTTTACCTTCATGTGAACTAGGGAGAGGCTTGTCTGAGATGTTTTCTCAAGTTATTTTCTTGGTCCAGGCTCAAGCCCTGCTTATCTGACTGTGGCCTTGGTAGTGGCTCTTCCTCCTGTCCTTCAAAGCCATTCTCGATACCCTCTACAAGCCCAGCTCTAGTAGGGCTCAAGGTGACCCCATCCATGCCTTGATTCTCATCATGTGATTAGAATTGTGGAAGGCAGGATGGGACAGGCTTTCACCCCACGGCCCATATCATCACTACATTACCAGCCTTCAAGTCTTGTAAGGCAGTTGGAAGCCTGATGTATGCACGTCCATATATGGTGCAGTTTGAACCCTGCCAAATCATGATTTGGGTCACCCATCTATTCTTGCTGCATTTTCCTTCATTGCCATCCTACTGTGGCTGGAGTGGCATGAGAGAGACCCTAACCCAGTTGATACAAAACATAACGCCTGCACCAGTCAGTCCCTCTTAGAGGATCAGAGAGAGAGAGATTGAAGCAGCCAAAATGCCACCGTTGATAACATGGAAGGTAAGCGGTACCTGTACATTAAAATATAGGCACTTCTGGCTCATGGAGAAACGGCAGGCAACCAGCACAGCAGGATATCCCTCCAGGTACTTTATAGCCCTACTGTTTTTATTATCTTGTATCAGTAAGGAAATCAATGCTTGACTACATTTATGGGGCCATTTAGAACTTCAAAGCAGGCACTTCTGCTTTAGAAGAGGTGATTAAAAGGCTCACCCACCAATGCCTTTCTGTGGATTAGCATGCCTTTTCTGAGCTATGTTCCCTGATGGTGCTTTGTAGGCAAAGGGTAAGTATTCAGAGCAGCGTTCAGTGTCCTTTGGGGTGTGATTGGTGGCACTAGAGCAAGCCCAAGCCGCCTGAGAAAGCTCCCAGTCGGAAAGCAGAATGGAAGACAAGCCTGACAAAAGGTTTCATGCTTCAGTGTTTTACTTGTCTCGGTCTGCGCAGGGAAAAAGGCTCTTCATATATACTGTACCTTTTCAAATAGGAATGGATTTTGTTTCAGATTTATAGCACCATATCACATCTCTCTGCCGCAAGAGCTAGGCTGAATTTACAGTACCAATTCACAGGACTGTTAAAAAAGATGCAGGCGTCATTCATGTTCAGCTCAAATCCTACTGACTTTATCGACACATCCATATAGTTTTCGGAAGTGATTGACCATGGCTGTCTTCTGGATATTCTTTTTTCAACATTGTAGTCTAACCTATAGTCCCAAAATAACCTGGTGGTCTCCCGTCCAAAAACTAACTATATCTATTTATTCTCTATTTATATTGGTCATTTGATTGTAATTTTATGCTTATATGGTTTTAATTGTTGACTTCATTGTAAACTGCCCAGAGTCCCCCTTTTGGGGGAGATTTATTTATTTTTATTTATTTATTCATCAAATTTTTATCATTGCCCATCTCCCTCCACAGGAGGGACTCTGGGCGGTTTACAACAAAACGATCCATTAAAACACAAGCATAAAATACAAGCACAATATATAAAATATAATACAATTATTAAATAATTATAAATAAGGGTAAAATCCAAGTGGCAAGATCTAAATCAGTCCATGGGTGTGAGGCGCACTCTAAGGCACTAGCCATCCCCAAGAGTAACTATTCCCCTCCCGGCGCCAAGCAAGGTGGCAGAGCCAAGTCTTCAGGTTCCTCCGGAAGGTCAGGAGCGATGGGGCTAACCTCACCTCCGGGGGCAGGATGTTCCAAAGGGCGGGGGCTACTGCAGAGAAGGCTTGCCTCCTGGACCCCACCAGATGGACTTCTCCTACAGACGGGGTCCGCAACATGCCCTCTCTGCATGATCGGGTGGGACGGGTTGACGTATTGGGGACGAGGCGATCCCTCAGGTAACCTGGCCCCGTGCCATGTAGGACTTTAAAGGTGATAACCAACACCTTGAATTGGACCCAGAAGCAAACCGGTATCCAATGCAGCTCGCGGAGTAATGGTGTTGTATGTGCCGATTTAGGGGCACCAATGATAGCTCACGCGGCTGCATTCTGGACCAGATGTAGCTTTCAGATACTCTTCAAGGGTAGCCCCATGTAGAGCGCATTGCAATAGTCTATATGGAAGATAACAAGGGCATGAGTGACTGTTCAAAGGGCTTCCCGATCCAGGAAAGGGCATAATTGGCGCACAACACGAAGTTGCGCAAAGGCCCTTCTGGCCATGATTGCCACCTGCTCTTCAAGCAGGAGTCGTGAGTCCAGGAGGACCCACAGATTCCGCACTGGGTCTGTCTGGGGCAGTGCCACCCCATCCAGAACCAGAGACGACAATGTCCCGGATACGGAAGAGCCATTAACCTACAGCCACTCCGTCTTACCAGGGTTCAGCTGAAGCCTGTTGTTCCCCATCCAGTAGTTCTTTAAAATGGGATAAATATATATCTTCTTTGATTTCCTATAGAGAGAGCAACAAGGGAGCATCTGGTTCAGGGATTCCACAGAGCCATCTCCACATGGGCAGGAGCACTGCTGAAAAGGGATGTTTTTATACCGTCCCCACAGAACTGCAGAGGGTAGAGCATCCAGCTTGGCCAAGGTGAAAGCCCAACGAAATTTCAGAATTAGCATTGAAGAGACATAAGATGATGGCCCATGCCCATTTGAGAAGGATCCATAAACTGTAGGGTTGGACACTAGGCTTAAACTGGTTTGAAAATCGATATCCCAGATACGTTGTTTAAGATGACTCCTGGCATTTTCAAGCTGTAATGGACAGAGACTTTTCAAAGAAAGTCCTAAGGACTGGAGTTTGCTGTTAGCTTTTGTTAGCCAGGTTGATTCAAAATGGTATCTGAGAACCAATAGAGCCAGACCCAGAGGGAAAAAAATCAATTTCAACCAGAAATTAAGGAGAGAGCTCTGGCACCCACAGAAGCCAGACCTGTCTCTAACCATAAAACAGAATTCTTGATGCATCTTGGAACTACGAGTATTGGTCTTATACATTTGGGCTGGACAGCTTCCTGGATATTAAACTTTGTAAAAATGCAAATTGGAACACCATAAAGAAGCTGAGAGATGACCTTAGCAAGAAAAACCTTTGCAAGCTGCAGGAATAAAATGTGCCCCCTTTGAATAGAAGAATTTTAAGACAGCTGTGGAGCTACGTTGGGCCACACTTGCCCGATAAGAGAAATGTGCCCTCCAAGATAAGGAAGCCTGGAACTGCACCCCAAGATGTTTATACAGTAAATACCTACCTGCTCTATTGGGGTCCCATTAATTTGCCATTTATGCAACCTACTGTTGTGTTGTGCAAACACTAGCACTTTGGTTTGTTGATAATTCACTACAAGTTTTTCTTTTAGGCAAAAGGAAGCCGATGCCTTTCTCATTCCCACCTGGGAGACAGACAAAATTATTACATCGTCTACATATAGCAAGGCTGGAATTGCACAATCTGCTAACATTGGAGAGTAATGATTAGAAGATGAGAGAGCCTGAATTATGGAATCGATGTACACATTAAAAAGTAAGGGGACTAGAATACACTCTTGCCTTACCCTTCTTTTGGTGGAAACAGCTCCAGAAAGGTGTCCCCAAGGGGAACATCTGATTCTCAGTGAGGTGTTAGAATAAAAAGTCTGGATAAGAAGGAGCAATCTGTTATCCATTGAGGATCCCTGAAGTTTTTGCCACAGCCTCTCCCTTGGAATCAGATCAAAAGCTGATTTGAAATCCACAAAGGCTGCAAAAAGGGTGCCTTTGGGTGGTGAAGTGTATTTTTTAGCTAAATGGTGCAAGACCAGACAGTGGTCTAAGGTTGAACAGTCCCGTCTAAATCCAGCCTGTTCCTCAACAAGAATATTTTCACTTTGGACCCAGTCCAACAGTTTTCAATAAAGATATTTTGCATATCGTTTGCTTATTGTATTAAGCAAGCTAATTGGTCTATAGTTGGCAGGGTTAAGTCTATTTCCTGTATTCTTATAGAGAGGAATAGCTATGGCCTCATTCCACTCAGATGGAAAACGTGCTGTGCTATTAATGTAAGTAAAAAGAGCAGCCAGCACTGAGGTCCACCAATCTTTATTTTCTTTTAGCTACTCAGGAGGGATGAAATCACCTCCAGGAGCTTTCATAGATTTCAATTGTACCACGAGATCCTTAGCTATACACACAGGAGGCCATTCGGGAGAAGTCACCATTGGGTGGGGAACCACCACTGGATGATTTAATAGTTTCGGATTAAAAATGTTCTGAAAGTGACTCTATCAAATATCTGCAGGTATTTGGCAGATGCTACTACCCAGAGGAGAGCAGTTAACTAGGCGCCAAAACCAAGCAGGGTTCTTACGCTTAGCTTCTGCAATTAATCTTCCCCAACCCTTTCTCAGCGCTTGTTCCTTCTTAGATTTTATAAGTGCTTCATGAAACGCCTTATGCTCTCCGAGTGATTGAAAGGGACCTCATGAGTTGTCAGATCGAAAAGTATATACTGCAGCAAGAAGGGCCTTTTTTGCTTTACAACTATCTGTGTCCAACCAAGGTTTGGATCCCACATGAAGGGGGCTAGAACTCATTGATGAAACTCGAGATAGTGAGGCCTGGAGGGTGTGGATAATAGACTGGTAATGTGATAGTATCGGTTCAGAGGAGTTGGCCAAATACTGTAAATCTGGGAGCGGAGTTGAAGGAGGGGATCTGAATTTAACAGAGCAGATGAGTTTTTTGCCACTCTAGAAGACCGTTTATTTCGAATGAGTCTTTTTGTTGTGGTCCCGGCACACAAATAAGACATTTGCTTAATATTTTTGAGTTGCAGAAAAAGGAAATACTAAAATCTAAGGCAGTGTTTCTCAAACTTGGTGACTTTAAGATGTGTGGACTTCAACTCCCAGAATTCCCCAGCCAGCATGGCTGGCTGGGGGATTCTGGGAGTTGAAGTCCGCACATCTTAAAGTCACCAAGTTTGAGAAACACTGGTCTAAGGCCTCCTTAAGATTGCAGCCTGGGCCAAATAACCTCTCAGTCCCCTCCTTGGATTCTGGATGAGGTGCAAAGAGGCACCACTCAATCCCCTAAATCCTAATTCTACTCCCTTTTACTACTCTATGTCTAATGGACAGCTTCCTGGATATTAAACTTTGTAAAAATGCAAATTGGAACACCATAAAGAAGCTGAGAGATGACCTTAGCAAGAAAAACCTTTGCAAGCTGCAGGATCTATGTCTAATGGAAGGGCTTACTTAATTGATTGGCATTGTACCATCCACTCTCAAGACAAAGAAATGATAGCTGACTGGCTGATTAATTCTTTGGCAGGCAAGCCTTTGATCTTGTTTCTTCAGTCATGTTCAACTGTATCTGAACATGGGTCATCTGGCTGCTTGTTTTCATGATGCTTTCCCCCTTCAGCATTCCTCTTCCATGTTTTGGTGAGTCTTCTCCCAGTCTCACCCAGCATCCATTAAACTCTCTGCTCAGTCCATTTTAGCCTACCAGTCTACCTTTCTCTGAATAGAATCCAACAGAACATCATCCATCTCCTACATCTACTGGAACTATCTAGTCCTTTGTAGCCACTCAGCTGTTTCTCTCCAGATTGTCTCTGATCTAAATGCGTCTTCCTGGAAGTTTTAAAACTTCCCCCCTTGACGCCAACTCTATCTCTGCTCCTCCTCCTCCTATGAACACTATGCCTCATGAGAACACACACACACACACACACACACACACACACACACACACTTCTTTATTCCCAGCTCCTCATCCAGAAAGCAAAGCACAGCGTTAGAAAAGAGCATTTTGTTTGGACTACTTTTCTCCTCCCAAACGCCCACTCCAGAGTTCACACAGATGCAAGGACACGTGTGACTAGACAGTGCCAAAGCATAGCTGGCTTGTCAGAGTGATGCTTACTAGTAGAAGAAGAAATGTCGTCCTTGGAGAGCACTATTCATTTTGCTGATGGATTCAAAAATTCAACTATTCATAAAAATAAAAGAATTCAAGCTAGTCCAAAAGATCCTTAGACAAAGATTTCAGTATGATCTAAAATATTTAACTATGTAACATATATGCAGCAGAGCTATATCAGAATGTTCTTTAAATGGTATTTGAACTGAAGCTTGGGATTTATTTATTTTTTAATGTGAACCTGGATGGATGGATGGATGGATGGATGGATGGATGGATGGATGGATGGATGATGTGCGGTCAAGTCGGTGTTGACTCCTAGCGTCCACATAGATAGATTTTCTCCCTGAGGATCACTCCCTAACCTGGTCTTTCAGGACTTCCAACGGTGCACCCATCACCATTGTAAATGCAGCCATTAACATAAATACATGAACCAAATACACAATACACAAACCAAAAACCAGTTACCCTTTGAAATTCACACTTCTCTGAATTTTGCAACAGGATACTAGTAAAAACAACATGTAATAGGGAAACGTCTGCCCAAATGAATACATATATTGATGAGGATAATATACAATATTATGGGTAAATTGTTTGAAAACTCCCCCCTACACACCTTTTATAGGCAAATAGAAAATAAGAAATCAAGAGAAGTCAGATTTGCCCATCTCTTATAAAAAAATCACCCAAATAACAAGAATTTATTTATTTATTTGTTTGTTTATTTATTTAATTTCTATAGCCGCCCATCTCAACAAGTGACTATGAAAGAAGAGAATGTTATGAAAGTCTTCAATTCACTGGTATGTAGATAAGATGTGACACTCTTTTCTAGCATTGCTATACAGGTAGTCCTCACTTAACAACCATTCGCTTAGTGATGGTTCAGACTTACAAAGGTGTTGAAAAAAATGACTTACGACTGGTTCTCACACTTATGAGAACTTGCAGCATCCTTGCAGTCACGTGATCATGATTTGGGCGCTTGGCAACCAGTTCGCATTTATGACCATTGCAGCATCCTGTGGTCACATGATCACCATTTTTGACCTTCCCGGCTGGCTTCTGGCAAGCAAAATCAATGGGGAACTGCGTGTTTCACTTAACGACCATGTGGTTTGCTTAACGCCCATGGTGATTCACTTAAGAACCGCAGCAAAAAAGGTCATAAAATTGGGTTGGATTCCCTTAAAGACTTCTTCGCTTAGCAACAAAAATTCCAGTCCCAATTGTGGTCGTTAAGCGAGGACTACCTGTATTATACTTCTGACTGCTAAAAGGCACCAGATCTGATATTCATCTACCAGATCCCACAACATAACTCAGTAAACATATGTCAGGAGAATGAAAGAAAATAAGTTGGATACATCCTTCAGACCCAAAAGACAGACATACAAGTTTCTGGGGGTGGGGGGAATCCAACAGTATTTTCTAGAAAAGGCTGATCATTATGAGGTTTGCAGCAGGCATGGAAGGTGAATTTGGAAGCTTCACAACTACAGTCCTGAAAAACTTCTTTTTTAAGATGATAATGACTTTGAAAATGGGAATTCTTAATGATGTCAAAAGGCCCAGGTTATTTAAAACCATAGCTTTTTGTCCACACTAGATGGCAGTGTGGTATACAATCAAAATAGTTAGGATCTATCTTTTGGTACCGCAACAATATAAAAGATGCCGGAGGAAGTTTGCTTCTTAACATACATCTGTTATTGTCTACTTCCATATTTCTCTTCAAGAATGTTTATGACAGAGACACCAACTAGCTCAACATTTCTTGGGCTATAACTATGGGTGGCCCAGATCTCACCGGGAAATTTAATTCTTTAGACATTAGTAATATTTCCCAAAGTGACCCTCCTGAAGTAGTATGAGAGAGAACCAGAACTTTGTCTAAGTGAAAAAACTGTAGAGGTTGACTTCAACTGTTTTTTTTTTAATTATTATTATTATTTTTAAATGTGTAGATTTAACAAGTCAGAATAATATATCTCCTTTCTGACAGGGGTTAGAGCTGTCCAACCTTAAAAATGCCACTGAGATACCATCATTTGTATCATTCTGAATCAAAGAAAAGTACAAATATTTGCAGCAAATTGGTGACATGGAATCACTGTGTGGTTGTCTGGAAGGTGTATGTCAATCAAAAGATAAAATTTGATTTGGGAGTAGTTGGAAAACACACAAATTGCAATCGTATTATTTATAAGCAAAGATGGAGTTTATAAACTCACTGTGGAGCATTTTAATTCTTTAGGCAATACATAAAATGTAATTAATTTTTTAAAAAAATTACATACACACACGGAATGTGTGTTTCACAGAGATCTGAAATTAAATTTTTGGAAAACTCAAAATCACAGAAGAGCCCATATTTCTATGCAACAGCAAAAGCAGCCACTTGGATTTCACGGTTAGTGTTAAAGACGTTTGCAAGCATCAAGTATTTCTGAACCGGAAGGCACGGTCAGCTTTTCCATGCAACAGAGCTAACGCGTGAAAAAAGAGGGTGTTGTCTTTTTGCTGGCCTTTTCCTAACTCTGTTAGGAGCCCTTGAACCTTGAAAAGGCCTGAAGGCCCAGCTGGCTCTGCTCAAGTGGGTTCCTTCATATAGCCAGGAGACTTGGAGGTGACAGGAGCAGAGTGGCAGCTGGTACAGATGGGGTTACAAAAGGCAGCCTGGCTTCCCTTCCATGCATGTTTGTTGCAACCCAAGGCATTACTCAGCTTTTGACTGGCATGGCCAAAATTTGCTCCACAAAAAGTAGGTAGGAGTAATTAGATGGCTCAGTGGTTAAGACGACAGGCTTGTCGATTGGAAGGTTGGCGGTTCGAGACCCGAGCACCGCATAACGGAGTGAGCTCCCGCACTCGCTCCAGCTCTTGCCAACCTAGCAATTTGAAAGCATGCAAATGCAAGTAGATAAATAGGTACCACATCCGTGGGATGGTAACAGCGTTCCATGCGCGTCATGCTGGCCACATGACCACGGAAGCGTCTTCGGACAGCGCTGGCTCTTTAGCTAAGAAACGGAGATGAGCACCGCCCCCTAGAGTCAGACACGACTGTGCAGGGGAAAACCTTTACCTTTACCTAAGACAGACAATCATGTTGGATTTAGTGTAATTTTAAATTAGTTTATATTAAATTAACTAAATAAAGTTTATACGATGTCTCCCCATGTATGCCTTCTGCCTGATGAAAAATTATAGCCAGTGCAAATTTTTGGAGGGGCTCTGGAGACTGTGCTAAAGACTTGTAACCAATTTCTATTGCTGTTTCCCAGTTAATTAAGTGGCTACAAAAGTTAGTTTCTGTACAGAGTTTGTTCCTGATGTTTTGTTAGAAGATTTGATCACTTTTGCTGTAAGACTTAGCAGGTATGTATATTTTTAAGGTTCTTAAAGAACTTCACCACCTTTAACTTGGATCCTGACTTCTGCAACGTTCAATGAACATACGTAGCTTCAGTTTTAAAAATGAACTTTCTCAGGGTTTTAATCCTTATGCAACCTCCTAGATCTGAGCATCCATTATTAGGGCTCTCGGCTCCCTTATAACACAGTAGCATATGGAGAACAGCAATAGGATGGGTGAATTACCCAAAATTAGGGATTCCTTTGCATGAGTAGAAGTAGCTTTTTGCAATCAAGTTTCAGCAATGTTTGCAATCAAGTTGCAGGTTTGGCAATAGGGTTATCCACATATGTAGAGGTTTTTTTAAAACTTCCTAGTAAATTCTTGACAGGAAGATACATTGAAAAAGGGATGAATCTTCACTTCCGGGCCGGACTTGCAGCTCGACAGTCAGAGTTTTTCAGAGTGCTGAAGACCTGGCTAGCTTTTCCCTGTTTGCGGGAGTCTACTGAAAGTATAAGACCACCGGAGTTTGTCCCCGGAGAGGGGAGAACCAGAAGATTACTCACTGGGTCGTTGGGATCTGCCCCCTCCTGTCTTTTTCGTTGTTTTCCACCACGGAAGAGCAGGGTGGAAGCGGAGGAACGGCCGGAGGACTAAACTGGCTCTCCAGGGAAATCGTAAGTCTCCTAATAGAGAGATACCAGGGCTAAATCCGGCTTTTAGATCACTTTTATTTTATTTTTTTCTAGATTATATTGTTTTATTATCTAAGGTCTATCTTTGGACAATGCTCAAAATGTTGGCAATTTTTGCTCTTTCTTTGTTGTAATTGCGGTGGAAGTAATGATGGATTTTATATCTGAAGTACAGTGAAAACGTCTGCAAATTTTTTCTTTTTTACTTTACTTTATTTTTCCATTTCACTAGAGTGACACCTGCACACTTGGAAGTATAAGAATTTTTATTGAATATATTTTGAATATATTTTGTTGGACTAATTATTGATTAATTGGCTTATTTCTTATTCTTTTTACAGTGGTTGAAATCTTTCTTTTCTTTTTTCCTTTTTACAAACTGTATGAAATATTGCTCTTCTCCCTCTTTTTGGATTAATGGATCTCTTTCTTTAACTTCAAGAATTTTTTTGTATAGGTGATAATTTTTTCTCTTTTTCTCCTGCTCTTATAACTGGAATTATTTGGGACTTCTCGGGCCCTGCTGGTGATTTTCCACTGGAAGACCAGCTGTTTATTCACTCTCTTTGAGAAGCTTTTTGTTTTGACTAGAGATTCTGTGGTGGCGGCTGGGCCTTGGGAACGGGAGGGGGGTGGAAAAAGGAAATGGCAGTTACAATTGTTGGCTTGATTCAAGAGTTTAGAGAGGAGGTTAGAAAAAGTCTTTCAGAAATTAAGAGATTATTGGAGGTTTTGTTGGTGGATTTGCAGGGCCAGGAACAAAAGATAGAATTGGAGGCAGAGGAAACTTTGAAATATTTACAGCAAAGTAGAGATGTCTTTAAGCAAGATTAGCAGCAGAGGAGCAATCAAACAACACAATAGACCTTAATCAAGGAACTATTAACTCAGTCAATCACCCAAACAGCACACAACAGCCCAATCAAGGAACTACCAAGGAGAGTACAAGACCCCCACCAACACAGGCAGGACAAGCCAGGGTATATAAACAGACAGCAAGTTCCACTCCCTTTTCGCACTGAAGATGTTGCCTAGCCTGGCAATGAAACGTCTGCATGAAAACAACAAGGCTCAGAGAGCACCAAAGATTCCCCAGATGTCTTTAAGTTAGAGGAGAAACAGGAGAAAGAGATTTTAAATGTATTATTGCAGTCGAGAGAGAGAGAAGTAAATATGAATTTGCAATTTGAGGGTTATTGTGAAACTGCCTGGTTTGGTATTGGATGGGGAAAGGTTCAGAAAAATACTTTAACATTTTATATGAGACAAATAAAACAGATTATACATTATGATTTTGGTATAACCTGAATAGAAGATTTAGTTTAAAGGATGGATTATAAGATTAATGGAACCATGGATTAAATTGGAAAAATTGATATGAGAAACTGTATTTTAAAATGTGATTATAGGATGAATTAATACTATAATTACTAACATGAATATTATTGAGAATTGTTATAAGGTTATGTATTAGTAGAACAGATAGTTATAAAATTTGTTAATTAGGTAAATATGTAGGAAGATGTAGAAAACAGTATAATTATAGTTTTAATATAGACTATGTTTAGATTTGTGTTATTCTTTATGGATATATATGAATAGAATGTAAAAATGGAAAAAAGTGATTAAAAATATTAAATTGATACATTCAAAAACATTTAAATTGACATTACTTCAAGGAGCGGAAATCATAGATGGACTATTGGAGGACTGTAAGAAAGATGAAACCTATATGAAGATCAGAAGATTGGATTATAGAAATTAAAGTATACTTGACAAAGAAAAGTTCCTGTGTATTGGCTGAAAGACTAACATTTAAAGTAAAATATTGTATTTAATGACCAAAGATAGATTGGAGGTTATCTACCTTTTATACTATTTTTGTTTATTTCTTTTCTTTTCTTTTCTTTTCTTTACTTTACTTTACTTTACTTCACTTTTCTTTTACTTTTTTCTTTACTTTGTATTTCTATTTCCTTTTCAACCTTTTAATATGTACTTTAAAATTCAATAAAATTTATATTAAAAAAAAAGAAAAAGGGATGAATCTTAAAGTGCTGGACATCCCCTATAAAACCCTAAATAGTTTTTTTTTTTTGCTTTTTTCTGCTCTTCTCTGACATTTATATGGTCTTACAGTATTGTATATTTAGCTTATAATGCTACATTGATTCTTTCTTCTATTGTGGGTTTGATTACTTTGGCCATCTTGGCCTTTCTTTAAACACAAAGACTAGTTGTAAACTAGGAAATAAACAGGAAAGAATATCTGGAGAACAGTCACCCCACAGATCTGCCAAATAATTGAATGTATCTTCAGAAACCCTGAACTTTATTCAGTTGGCTTGAACACAAGACAAGTTTTTTCATGTTTCTTATCTGTTCTTATCCTTTAGGTAGCTTAGTTTATTATGATGATTTTTGTTATCTCACAAGGCTTTTGATTTGAACTGATGTTTTCTGGCTAAGTAGTATGATCCAACCTGGCTCAAATGAACACCCCCCCAATTCTTTGGCTGCCCCCCAAGAATTTGGAGATAGCTATAAGACTGATATGGATTGAGTCCATAGCATACCCAAGTTAAAAACCCCTCTGGAAAATCAAGGACATTACTTGTACACCATTGGCTCATGTTGCTATAGTCATAGGTTGCATAGTGGTAAGCAACCTATGGTGTTCAAGAAGTTGTTGAATTACAACTTCCAGCATGCTGGGCAGCATGGCCAGTGGGCAAGGGAAGCTGGCAATTATAGTTCAATAGCCTCTGGAATGCCATAGGTTGCCCACCTACCCCTGGATTCAGATAAGAATCCTTCCATAGTCCAGCCAGATCTTCGCAACATGGCTATAGCACAAATATGAATGGTAAATTACAGATTCCTATTTGACACTCTCCAGCCTGCTTTCCACTGAGCTCTTTTGATCCCATCTTTAGACTTTCATTGGTCACAGATCATAAATCAGGACAATCATCCCTCCAATAATTATAGTTATAATTATAATCTGTTATCTAAAGCAAAAGTCACCATCATTTTATGACCTGGAAGCAAAAGATCAATCTCTTCTCTGATGTTTCAGTGGACAACAGCAGTGAACAAAATGACAAAAGATTTGAGTCTACTGAAATAGGTTCCTTCAGATGATGTCCTTCTCTGATGAAAGGAAAATCTGAATTATAATTCTGTACTCATTCTGTAAGTTTGGGGTATTTGGATAATTTTTTAAATCTGTTCAGTCATGTCCAATTCTCAGAGACTGCCTGGACAAAGTCCCTGCAGTTTTCTTGGCAAGATTTTTCAGAAGGGGTTTGCCATTGCCTCCTTCCTAGGGCTGAGTGAGAGTGACTGGCCCAAGGCCACCCAGATGTCTTTGTGCCTAAGGTGGGACTAGAACTCATGGTCTCCCAGTTTCTAGCCTGATGCCTTAACCACTACACCAAACTGGCTCTTATTTGGATAATAGATGGCACATTGGCCAGATTGGCCAAATTCATCTCTCTTGGCAAATAATGGGGGTATATTATTGAGAGCCAGTTTGGTCTAGTGGTTAAGGCAACAGGCTATAAACCAGGAGACTGTGAGTTCTAGTCCCGCCTTAGGCATGAAAGCCGGCTGGGTGACCTTGGGCCAGTCCCTGTCTCTCAGCCCTAGGAAGGAGCCAATAGAAAACCAGGAGACTGAGATTTCTAGTCCTGCCTTAGGCATGAAAGCCAGCTGGGTGACCTTGGGCCAGTCCCTGTCTCTCAGCCCAACTCACCTCACAGGGTTGTTGTTGTGGGGAAAATAGGAGAAGGAAGGAGTATTAGGTATGTTAGCCGCCTTAAGTTATTTATAAAAATAATAAAGGCGGGATAGAAAACAAACAAACAAACAAACAAACAAACATATCAGTGGGAGCGGGGTTTGTGTACTTTAGAACTGAATGCAGAGCAATTCCAGTATATGTTTTGTTTTGTTTTTCAAAGCAATGTTATTAATGCACCAACTGTCCTTTATAGGGATTTTGACTTTAAATGTAGGGATGGACCTCGCCCGAAGGGCAGAGTCACAACTCGACTTAAGGCAATTTATATAATTTCTGGGTTTTAAGAGACAATTATTACTGTCCAAATTCAGGTACTTTGCTGCCCAATTTCAGTGTGCATTGTAGACCCCACTTTCTGGGAAGTTAGGGGACTGGGTCAGGAAAACCTTTCGTTTTCCAGCTTCTACTCCCAATACCTCACTTATTTGCATGTTTTATAGTAAAAAAAATCCCATCACCAAATCTTGCTGCATGATCTTGGGCTTGTTTGGAGATGACAAATGGGACATTGTGGAACCCATGGCCCCCGTGCATTAAGAGTTAAGCAAAACTATTTGTCATCATTCCCCACAAGTTTCTCATTATTCCTATTATTAACAAAATCAGAAACTTTGAAATTACTATTTCCAATTATGTGTTGCAACCTATATTCTAACCCAGGAATTCAAGTCTCAGATACATACAACAATGGGAGTGGGAATGGGAGTGGGAATATTCAAAACGTTTGGGCCAGACATAATCTGATATTTGTCTTTTGTTTTAAATTGCTTGTTTATACATAAGTTTTGCTGATGCTGGGGAAGGTGGAAGGCAAAAGGAAGAGGGGCCGACCAAGGGCAAGATGGATGGATGATATTCTGGAGGTGACGGACTCGACCGTGGGGGAGCTGGGGGTGGCGACGGCCGACAGGAAGCTCTGGCGTGGGCTGGTCCATGAAGTCACGAAGAGTCGGAAGCGACTGAACGAATAAACAACAAATACATAATTTTTACTGATAAAAATGCTTCACAATGCAGTGATGCCTGTGGGGTTAGGCTTGGGGTGTGCCACACTCCAAGATAACTAATCACTCTAACTAAACTATGATTGGAATACAAATCAACATTCTGTACCCAATAATACAAATGATAATTTACCTATAATCACCAGAAACTGATGCTTTCAAAGTGGCTACTTACACACGTTATCCAGTCTATTCTGTCTGCCTTTCTGAGACTTACTGTACAAAAATATAGATAATAGGGAAAATAACATAAAACAAAGGCTACAGCCTGTTCAGGATGCTTCCTCTACAAAATACAGTCAATTGAAAAAAAGGAAAGGAAAGGAAAGGGAACAGAGACAAAAATAGATGTTGCAAATTACCAGCCCAAGTCTAGCTAAGATCAAAACACCTGCAGCGGTACGTCTGCCTTCTTTGCTCCTGCGTCCGTCTTCTTTGGCAAGGAAAGCTTCTCCTGTCATTTCAGTACTAGTGTGTAGAAGGGTGCTGGGTGTGATTCTCTGAAATTCTAGTCCATTATTTAGCTATTATTTGCAGCAGGAATGAAGTAAATATACATGGATAGACATTTGAATGATGGGGAAAATGCAGAATATAGGGAAGGGGAGGGATGGGTGGGTGGGTTGGAAACAAATCCAATGATCCTTTCTGCTTTATGAAGCATTCTCTTTGAATATAAGGCCTGGAAACTTAGGTTTTAGGTTCTCCCGTTTTATCATTGTCATTTCATCTAGCATAGGTATCGTAAATTCGTTTCAACAAAGGACTGAATGCATTTGTTTTCTCTAACACCTGCTCCATTCAAGGAACGTAACATTTTAATGTTGATAAGAATGGTAACTGGAGGAAGAAGGGAAATGGAAAGGAAGCAGCAGATATAATAACATTATCCTCCCCATGCATTAGTAGGGATATCAGATCCAGGCTGCAGAAATGTTGATGACCACCTGATGGGAACCAATGGTTAGACTATTCTGTATCGCCATGCTGCCATCTTGGGATCCAGTGGGTCTGGTAGCTTTAGATTTAGAGCAGCCTGCTGACTGGACATTTGGGCCAAGGGGAGATTATAGTCCTAACCCTTCTGTAAGCAGGGCCGCAACTAGGGGGGGGGGGCAAGCAGGGCACGTGCTCCGGGCACCGTGCTGGGGGGGGGGGGGCAAAAGTCCTTTGTGTTAGGCCTGCAGTGCAAATCGGGACTTAATCTCACACTCGCGCAGGTTCCTTGTGGGTGGAGCCCACCGCTCAAGCAGGTCTAAAGCAGGAGCGGCTTTTGTGCGCCTGGCTCCTCCGACAAACTAGTGCTCGCCAGAACGGGAGGGCGGGGGCTCGCTCGCTCTTCTCTTGTGCACGCTTTGGAAAATGTTTCGCAGGTTTGTACACACACCGTAGTGCGAGTAGGAGGCGTGGCGGAACTTCTCATTTTGGACGGGAGTGGAATCCATGGGGGGGGGGGGGCGTGGAATCCATGTTTGCCCCGGGTGACACAGACCCTAGATGCGGGCATGTCTGTAAGGGGTTTGGTTGTGGAAGGATGAAGCTGGAGCAAAGCTAACGTTAACACCTGGAATCTGGGGGCAACTGCTGAGTGATGTCAGCCCTTGGGAAGTGAGGGGAAATTGTTTAAGGCTGATGTCAGGCTCCTGGCATCCATCTAAAACCAAAATCTTTTCCAAACACAATTCTCTTTAGTAAGATTACTGAGAAGAAAGGGATGTGGCTACAAGAATTCCAGCAACTGAACTATCTCCCATCTATAACTCATATATCCTGAAATACATTAGGGCAGATATTTCTTTATTCTCTCCTATATTTTCTTTCTGTGAACTAGTGAAACGGCAGGTCTTTTGATGGATAAGGAAGGTACCTGCAGCTTGTAGCCTACAGAACCATCTCCTGAAATTTTATCAACCTGGGAATTATTCATTATCTGATATCTTCCACACCTTTCATACCTCTCTGAGCACCTTAACCACTATGCCACACTGGATCTCATAACATATGATGTCATCATTCCTTCTATTGGATACCTATGCCAGCAGATACATTGCATCCTATAGAGAGTAAGCAAGATGGAAACATCAAAGAGAATATTTGTAGCTCAGGGTTGAACTGTGGAGTCCTTGGTGCTCTCTGAGCCTTGTTGTTTTCTTGCAGACATTTCATTGCCAGACTAGGCAACATCTTCAGTGCAAAAAGGGAGTGGGACTTGCTCTCTGTTTATATACACCTCCTTGCCAGCAATCAACACCCAGATATGCAAAGATTAATACCAAGATTAGTACCAGAGGAACAATCAAACAGCACAATATACCCTAATCAAGGAACTATTAACTCAGTCAATCAACCAAGCAGCAAACAGCCCAATCAAGGAACTACCAAGGAGAGCACAACACCCCCACCAACACATGCAGGACAAGCCATGGGATATAAACAGAAAGCAAGTCCCACTCCCTTTTTGCACTGAAGATGTTGCCTAGTCTGGCAATGAAACGTCTGCAAGAAAACAACAAGGCTCAGAGAGCACCAAGGACTCCTCAAAGATGGAAATATCCAAGGTCTGTCACCAGGGCAATGAGTGTGGGTGTGGGTGTGTTTAAAATATATTTTAAGTCCACAACAGACAGATAATATTTGTAAGTGACCTCCGTAATTCATAGGACTATAAGAAGGAGGAGGAGATCCAGCACAATCAGACTTACAAGATTCTATTATTATAGCCAATCTCAAGAAAAGTTGTTTCAGCCTTTCTGTGGAGTTGATTTATTGGTCTGGTCTACCTACTGGGGCTGACACATCCAGCTTAAGCGTGCATGTGAATGTGGGTTGTTGGGGAGAGATTTGGGATTAGCGCCTGGCTAAATCAAGTAAATCTAGTAAGGGGGCGTGGTGGCTCAGAGGTTAAGATGCCAGGCTTGTCGATTGAAAGGTCACAAGTTTGGAGGTTCGAGACCCGAGCACCATGTGACGGAGTGAGCTCCCGCACTAGCCCCAGCTCTAGCAATTCAAAAGCATGCAAATGCAAGTAGATTAATAGGTACCACTTCGGTGGGATGGTAACAGCGTTCCACGCGCGTCATGCCGGCCACATGACCGCAGAAGCGTCTTCGGACAACGCTGGCTCTTCGGCTAACAAACGGAGATGAGCACCGGCCCCTAGAGTCGGACACGACTGCCCAAATGTGCGGGGGGAACCTTTAAATCAAGTAGGGAGAAGGGGAATCCACATGAACATGAATACTACTTGCTTGGGGTAGAAAAGGGAACATTGGCATTGCACTACATACTATCCCAATGTTAGCTTGCCTGCTCACTCATCTTCAGCGATATACTTACACTGCAACACTTAAGTTGGTTACTGAACTGACCCATTTGGGAGTTTTGCACAATACTTTGCACCATAAACTCAACAAACAGCCTGGGTTTTCACCTGTTTCAACCTAACTTGGGTTAACACTAGCCAGGCTTAACATGGGCAGAAGGAGCCACTAGGTTTGTAACAGCTGGTTATGTGAACATGGTCAATGTGTCGATATGCAAAAAAAAAAAAAAAAAAACCCACAACAAAACACTCCCCCTTTTTTCTTCTAAATGGTGGAGAGGGAAACAACTCTTTAGAGTCAACCCTGAATCTTCTCATAGCTTGGGGGCTGGTAGGGAGAGTGTATAATAGTATGAATCAGTTTTGGAAAGCACTGTATAATGACAAACAGCCTCCTTTTCTTCTCTTTTCAACTCTAGCATTGTGTTTTTCCATCAGCTCTTTGACCCAGTATTGATATCATCCCTACTGAGAGACAGCGGCAGAATGCACCAGCCTGGGTTAGTTCTTCACATCAAGATAAATTCTGCCTCTGTCTCCTTTCTGGTTATAATGACATCAGCATGCATTAGGCACTGGTGCCTGGTTACCCCCAACCATGGTTGCCTCTGTTTTCCTTTGCTAGAGTAATCGGGGATATTTCTCTTGTAAACACACCATATTTCAGGGAATAGCCACAAGCACGGTTTGCCTTGCTATCAGTTCAGAATCTTCAAAGGGTTGCGACAACCACTAAGCCTCTTTCAGCCGTTTGCTACCCAGGCTTTTTTGGAATTGTTACCATGGAGACATGGCACAGGTACCACTTTTGCTTGCTGGCACACGTTCGTAAAAGTGTGCCCAAACTGCTCAGCCTGCCAGCTAGCCAGCCAGGACGGAGATACAAAAGCCACAACAGAGCCAACAACTGAGGACGGAATTCTTCAAATGGATTTGCTTGGGCGTGTTGCAAAGGAGGAGAACAAAAGAATCAAATAACAATAACCGACACAACAAATATCATCAAGCTCTCTGCGCTGTCTGTCGATGAAATCCATGAAACAGGGAAGGTAAAATGAGCAGGCAAAGAATTTCAGAAGAAGGGGAGGGGGAGCAATTTGGGCCCTGGGATTCCCATGGACATAAGTCTTTCCACTTTCAGTCCCTCTGTGCATGCAAAGAGATGAATGTATACAGAGGCCCTCTTGCCTATAGAAAGATGAATCTATGGAGAGGCCCTTACAGATCGTAAAAGGGAGGAACTATATCAATTAAGAAAAAAAAAACTGAACCAGATTGGAATATCATTGGCTTCTGCTAATGCATAGTCATACTTCACCAACAATTAGGTACTAACCTACAGATTCACCATAAATTATATGCTGAGGAGTTTGTCTTTTTTGAAACTGTACTTCATGAGATCACAATTGCATGTTAGTTTCACGTAGAAGTTGGAGGCCTATTGGTCAACTCATTTCTCTGACAAAAGCAGGGTTTCTCAACCTTGGCAACCTGGCAACATGCTGGCTGGGGAATTCTGGGAGTTGAAGTCCACACATCTTAAAGTCGCCAAGGTTGAGAAACTTTGGACAAAAGCCTGCCTTTTTTCTACTCAACAAAGCAGTATTGGCAAATGTCTGGAAAATCCAGCCAAAGCTGGTGAGTTAACAATATGGCAAGGTTTCTTTAGTTCAGAAGTCAGAGGATGAAGAGTTTCAAAGGAAAAGAATCAGTGACTGTGTTTGCATGACAAATTGAACCAGAAACTAACTAATCAATCACATCTGAGTATACTGTGCAGACCCAGTGGGTCTCATTAAGTTATGACTGTTGCATTTATAGTCCACCTTTCTGTGTGGAGCTTAAGGCACCATATATGTAGAGTCTTTCCTGATAAATCTGCAAGATAAGTTGGGCTGCATGCAATTGGAACTCTGAAGAGAGAAAAAAAGAATTCTGGGTCAGACTGCAATTTCATCTGAGTAAAAACACCGTCTGGAATCCTGTTTCTCACCTGCTAGCTTTCAGTCACTTTCAGTCAACCTTGATTTAAGGGTATGTTGGGTTTATTTCTGACTAGCAACTGTAGGAGATCTTTTGAAGAGTAAATTCCTTCTTGGTACCTTCAGATGTACTAGCTGTTCTAATTAACTGTTCTGATTAGGTTTAACAAGGTAGAAGTCTGTTCTGGGTATCTTACAAACAGAAGCTCTGTTTTACACAGTGCAGGTATATAAGCTGCTCAAAAAAATAAAGGGAACACTGAAATAAGACATCCTAGATCTGAATGAATGAAATATTCGTATTAATTACTTTGTTCATTACATAGTTGAATGCGCTGACAACAAAATCACACAAAAAGCAATGGAAATCAAATGTAAGCAACCCCTGGAGGTCTGGATGTGGAGTTACACTCAAAATTAAAGTGGAAAAGAACACTACAGGCTGATCCAATGTTGATGTAATGTCCTTAAAACAAGTCAAAATGAGGCTCAGTAGTGTGTGTGGCCTCCACGTGCCTGTATGACCTCCCTACAATGCCTGGGCATGCTCCTGATGAGGTGGCGGATGGTCTCCTGAGGGATCTCCTCCCACACCTGGACTAAAGCACCCCCCAACTCCTGGACAGTCTGTGGTGCAACGTGGCGTTGGTGGATGGAGCGAGACATGATGTCCCAGATGTGCTCAATTGGATTCAGGTCTGGGGAACGGGTGGGCCAGTCCATAGCATCAATGCCTTCGTCTTGCAGGAACTGCTGGCACACTCCAGCCACATGAGGTCTAGCATTGTCTTGCATTAGGAGGAACCCAGGGCCAACCGCACCAGCATATGGTCTCACAAGGGGTCTGAGGATCTCATCTCGGTATCTTATGGCAGTCAGGCTACCTCTGGCGAGCACATGGAGGGCTGTGCGGCCCCCTAAAGAAATGCCACCCCACACCATTACTGACCCACTGCCAAACCGGTCATGCCGGAGGATGTTGAAGGCAGCAGAACGTTCTCCACGGCGTCTCCAGACCCTGTCACATCTGTCACATGTGCTCAGTGTGAACCTGCTTTCATCTGCGAAGAGCACAGGGCGCCAGTGGCGAAGTTGCCAATCTTGTGTTCTCTGGTAAATGCCAAACGTCCTGCACGGTGTTGGGCTGTAAGCACAACCCCCACCTGTGGACGTCGGGCCCTCATACCACCCTCATGGAGTCTGTTTCTGACCGTTTGAGCAGCCACACGCACATTTGTGGCCCATTGGAGGTCATTTTGCAGGGCTCTGGCAGTGCTCCTCCTGTCCCTCCTTGCACAAAGGCGGAGGTAGCGGTCCTGCTGCTGGGTTGTTGCCCTCCTACGGCCTCCTCCACATCTCCTGATGTACTGACCTGTCTCCTGGTAGCGCCTCCATGCTCTGGACACTACGCTGACAGACACAGCAAACCTTCTTGCCACAGCTCACATTGATGTGCCATCCTGGATGAGCTGCACTACCTGAGCCACTTGTGTGGGTTGTAGACTCCGTCTCATGCTACCACTAGAGTGGAAGCACCGCCAGCATTCAAAAGTGACCAAACCATCAGCCAGAAAGCATAGGAACTGAGAAGTGGTCTGTGGTCACCACCTGCAGATCCACTCCTTTATTGGGGATGTCTTGCTAACTGCCTATGCTTTCCGCATGTTGTCTATTCCATGTGCACAACAGCATGTGAAATTGATTGTCAATCAGTGTTGCTACCTAAGTGGACAGTTTGATTTCACAGAAGTGTGATTGACTTGGACTTACATTGTGTTGTTTCAGTGTTCCCTTTATTTTTTTGAGCAGTGTATTTTGTACTGTTCACAAGATTATTCTAGCTTGTCCTGACTCTGCTGGGCAGTGTTTAAAGACTGGCTAGATTTGCCAAATGTGCTAAGGTATGGCAATTTAACCATTGCTGCTCAATTAACCAATTTTTCTAGTAACTAGGGATGATCTAGTAGAGTGTTTCTCAACCTTGGCAACTTTAAGATGTGTGGACTTCAACTCCCAGAATTCTGGGTGTTGAAGTCCACACATCTTGAAGTTGCCAAAGTTGAGAAATACTGATCTAGTAACTATAAATACAAGAGAGGCAGTATAGTGTATTAGTTATGGTTTTGGACCTGGATCAGTCCAAGGTTTAATTCCTCACTTATTCACAGAAGTCACTAGGGAATTTTGCACTAGTTCCTCTCTAGCCCAGCTTAGTCTGGAGAGCACTCTGATCTGTAGGACACAGATTTGATCTCTGGGAAGGTTAGCGGCCCAGAGTCCTGCAGGATAATGCAGATATTTAAGCCCCAGAGAAATCATTTTATCCAGGTTCTGGAAATTATGCAGAACCATTTTTTTTTAAAAAAATAAATGTTTGTTGGTGTTTCCACAAGAAGCCCAGTTTTCCTTCTCTAGCAGAGCTTAGCTTACCTTTTCGGAAAGCTCAGATTCATAAAGTCTTGATGAATTATTCTAAATACATCTTAATCATTGCTATAGAATACTGGATTATTTGACATGAGTTTTGCGCTAACAGGAAAGCCATCCCAGTCTCTAGATTTGCTGAAAACAGACCACCAGAGAACCTGTGGCATAGTTAATATCACTTCATACAATCTGCCTCCCTTTTTCAACAGCCCCAAGATTTCAAATGACACCAGTGACATAGATGAATAGGAAGTGTCATCAGATCCCACAGGTTCAATGTTCTTCTTGAAAATTCTTTTGCTAAATCTGTAAGGTTTCAGCAGAAGACTAAGTCCATCCCCCAATCCATGCTTTTAAAACCACAGCTGAAGGCATATATATTATTTTAAAATCTCTTGATTACTCATTTTCCCCACTCTCTCATCATAAAGTAGAAAAATGTCTTATAAGCAGCTCATGTCTAGAAGCCTGGTATAATAATTAATAACAGCAACAACAATAATAAAACAGAGAGACCTGGGCCAAATCGAGATTGGATTCCAGAAACTCAGAATAAATTCATTTTCTTTCTTGGAAAATGTTTGCATAGGAACCTCTATCTGGTCTTTTTCCAGTTGTGTGTTTCTTAGCATACCTGTATCATATCAGATGAAAAGATGAAACCTGGGAACACCCAATGTTGAAATAATGCAAACTGGTTAAGAAAAAATAAACTCAGTCACACGGATCTGGCAATGATCAATTTATAGTTTTTGTTCCCAATGATTCTTCTAAAAGAAATGTGGATGGAAAAATTTAATTACAGTAATTATAGCAAGCCCGGATTAGCACTGGAGTGATTTATGGTGTGTTTCAAACAAGCATGCAAGATCAAAGACAGAAGAGCATGTTAGTTACCAATAAAACCAAAGACTTGGCACTAATGCATCTCAATTGCTTTATAACATTTTGATTTAACACTACCTTGGCAAAGAATCCACGGGGTTGGGTGTGGGGAAACATGCTATTTCTGATCGCTTAAACTTGATGACAATCTTTATTAAGAAATTATGGATTAAATAATCTAAACTGAAATCATGTTATATATTGTGATGTTCTGAATCTGGGATAGTGTAATTTACTTTATTTACTTCATTTGTATGCCACCCAATCCCAAAGGTGGCTAACAAAGTCAACATAAACACAAAAATTATATATATATATATATATATATATATATATATATATATCACATACACACACATGCACACATGCACACATGCACACATGCATGCAGACACACCCCACTGGCTCATCAAGGAGGAGCTGTGAGTCTCAGAGGATCCCCAGCTTGCAAACCACATCTGAATGAGGATGTACCACTCTGTTCAGAATCATCAATTGTATTTCCCAGGAATCATTAGGCCCACAAACCCAAAGCCCGTCTTGGAGGGATTGAATCTGTCTATTCTTCCCCATCTAGACCCTCATAGCCTCCAGGCTAGTACTTCTGCCGCATCACCTGTTTGACCCAGAGCTGAGATGTATAGCTGTATCATCGTTGTACAGATGATACTGGACTCCATGCCAATAGATAACCTCCCCCAGTAGAAGTTAAAAAGAAGTGGGGAGAGGAGAAAGATCTAGGTAAAGTTCTCTGGGTGGAACTCTCCACAGAGTAGAAGTCTTTGGGTGGAACCCTTTTCCCTGCCTCACTGACTGGAACCACCCCTTCAACAGGAGAACCACTGCAAAATAGTGGCCCCACTCCAGTCCTTCAGAGATGGTCCAGAAGGATGTCATGGTTGATCATATCAAAAGCCACTGAGAGATCAAGGAGAACCAGAGGTTGCACACTCCTGATCTCTCCTTGGTCATCCACAAGTGCAACAAGTTGCAAGCAGTACCCTGGTCTGGAACCTGATTGTCAAGGATCCAAATAATCTTCCTCCTCCATGAATCTTTGAAGTTCCAGGGCCATCACTCTTTCTACAATCTTTCCAAGAAAAGGATGTTTAGACACACATCTAAAATTACCCAAAACAGTTGGATTGAATGAAGGTTTCTTTCAGAGATGACAGGAACAGCTCCTCACTCAAAAAAGTGTTAATTATTGCCTGAATCCAACCTCCTGTCACCTCATGGGAGGCCTTAACCACCCATGAAGGGCAGGAATCCAAATGGGAAGTGGCCCTCACTAAGAGAACCCTACCTGCTTCTTAGGACTCACAGTCTCCAAATGATCCCAGGTCATTTTATAATGTGAATCCCCTGTTATCTTCATTGGCATTGCCCAACTGAAGTCCAGCTCCTCTTGAATTTTTTGCTGGCCAGGTATTGCAAGAATTCTTCAGAGGAGCTTTTGTCCAGATGCTCATATTTCCCCAAAAGAAGCATGACACATTAAAAAGGGCTGCTGAGCAGCATTTGGCCAATGCACTCAGGGCAACAAAATACCTCCTATTTGCCACTTGGATCACCATTGTGTAGGATTGATTGTGAGCTCTTCCTGGTCTCCAGGCAGACTCAAGACAGGGTCTTTCACCAATGGTGCTCTAGGTGTCTCCTCTGTTGCTTCATCTCCATGAACAACTCACTAAACCCAGGAGCAGCAGTAGATCTATGAGAGGGAAGACGACATTCTGGTGCAATCCGATCAAGTGCCCCAGCCACCCAGTTATTCCAAGAGGCACTGGTGGAAACAAAAGAAAACAACCTAAGTTAAAAGGAGGCTTCAGTCATCCTTACTAAAGGCCTGGGTGAAGAGCCAGGTCTTCAGACTCTTTCAAAACATCAGCAGGATGGGGGCTGTTCCGATCTCAGGGGGAACCTCATTCCAGAGGGCAGGCATTGTGACAGAGAAGGCACACTTCCAGGTCCTGATAGGTGGCATTGTTTAATTGAAGGAACACGGTGTGCACCAACCCTGTAAGATTGGACTGGCCAGGCAGACAGTATGGGAGATAGGTGGTTCCTCAAGTAACTAGGCCCTACGCCATGTAGGGCTTTATAGGTAACAACCAGCATCTTGAATCGCACCCAGAAGCAAACTGGCAACCTGTAATGCAGGGGTGGGGAACCTTTTTTCTGCCAAGGGCCATTTGTATATTTATAATCGGGGACCGGGGGGGTGGGGGGCGGGGTTTCTGGGATTTCCACGGACTGGGGGCTGGAGTTTGCGGGCAGGAGCCAATCACAAGCACTGGGGGGCGGGGTTTGCAGGCAGCCAATCATGTGGAAGGGGCGGGGTTTGCAGGCGGGAGCCCCGCGGGCCTTAGGCGGGAGCCCCGCTGGCCTTATACAGCCTGCAGGCCTGACATTGCCCACCCCTGCTGTAATGGAATGTGAGAATGACCTTGGAAGATGGAGCGAAGAGATGCTGCCTACAGAACAATCAGATAAAAGAGGGAGGAGCCCGCAATTGAGTAACAGGCAGAGAAAGTAACTTAGAAAGGATCTGCCCTAACTTGGCAGGTGGTAAAAAGGGCTGGCGGGAGATTTGTTCTTTCAGACTTGCAAGATTCTCCTAATGTGGCCTAACAATAAAGTAGAAGTAGCTCATCTGGTCATGTTTCCTGTATGGTTTACCTGGGAGGGTTGACACAACCAATGCAGCTTGTGATATTAGGCACCTGGGGCAGACCAATCTAAGATGTCTTTCCCATTTGCAAAATGGTGTTGCACTGCAAAACTGCACAGTGATCAGAGAGTGATGGGTCCACAATGAGGGTGAATCTCAGTGCCCTCCACTTTCAGTTCCTGTCATGTCTGCCTCCAAAAAAGAAACAGATCTAGTGTGTGACCTCTCTTGTCTGTTGGTTCCTCAATACGTTGGCTTAGGTTGTCATAGGCACTATGTTTGTCTCCTGGGATACTGCTAAAATAGAATTTAATATACTGCATCAGAATGAATCTTCTCACACAGAAGTATCCTCATTCTGTCTTCTTCATTGTTATTAAAATCTCTATGGGAGTAAGTGAACTCATGGTCATTTGAGGCCTGTCAAACTGACAGGAGTATAGGAATAGATCTACTTCCTTCTGCAAAAGTGAACTAAAAGTAAACTAAAAGGGAAAAAAACTTTTCATTTTCCTTCTCTTCTGCCCTGGAGGTGGAAATACATCTTGAACTTGCAAGCATAGCTTGGCTGCATCTTAAGAAGTATTCCATGATGTAGTTTTGGAGACCATTTCAGAACTAATGAATTTTGGGCTGAATTCTAACCCCTGTGTTCACTAGAGGATCTTCTGTATGAGGAAAAACCGGAGGGTTTGGTTTTATTTTTAGCTTGGAACAATGAGATTGTTTTAAAGCAGTTTATTCACCACCAATTTAGCCTTTGATTCTTAGGTTGGCAGCTGTAGTGGTTCCTCCCTTATATGATGCTCTGCTACTGTATTGCCTTTTCTCTCTACCATTCCACTGATAATAAGACAGGTCTTATTACTGAAGCTTGGTGAAACACATCCAGATAGTGTTTCCCAACCTTGGCAGTTTTCCAATGTATAGACTTCAACTCCCAGAATTCTCAGCAATGGCCATGTTGCCTGGGGAATTTGGGGTACCGAAAGCCACACATCAGGACGTCGTCAAGTAGAGAGGGGAACGGGTGCTGGGGTTCATTTGGCACACACACAAAAACAAAGATTATCCTCCAATAAGGATATGGTCTACATCTGATCATCATCCCCATGACAGCGACCCGTCCCACCTGGTCATGCAGAGAGGGCATGTTACGGACCCCGTCTACAAGAGAATGCCGTCTGGCGGGGTCCAGGAAGTGGGCCTTCTCTGCAGTGGACCCCGCCCTTTGGAACAATCTGGGAACAAGCCCCCATTCTCCTGACCTTCTGAAAAAAGTTGAAGACCTGGCTTTGCCATCTCGCTTGGGGCAGGAAGGGGAGTAGTCATTCTTGGGGATGGCTGGTGCCTTAAAGTGGCCCTCTTATAGACAGGAATTGAATCAGATCTGTTATTGCCATCTGGATTTTATTTTATATTTATATTTTGTATTTATATTTATATTTTGTATTTATATTTTGTATTTATATTTATATTTATATTTATATTTATATTTTGTATTTATATTTATATTTTATGTATTCTGGTTTTATTGTATTTTAATTTTTCAGCTATATTGTAAACTGCCCAGAGTCCCTCTTTGGGCAGTAGCTAAATTTGATAAATAAATAAATGAAATAAATAAATGGAATAATAATTTTTTAAAAAACCCAAGTTCTGTACCAGGAAGAACAACAATTGAGAAATGATAATTTCAAGGGAGGAAAAAAGCCACCTTTAGCTTTTACGCACCTTTGGGAGTAGCCATACAAAAGAATAACCAGTATTTTTGCTCTTGGTTTTTTTTTCCTGGAACCAGATGAAGATCATTTTGAACCAATTTAGTTTGCCAATAACTCTTTCCTCAGCTCTTTTTCAATCAGAAATGGTTGCTGGGACTCAGCCTGGATAGGAAGCCATTGTGTGGGCAGGGTCGCCACTAGGGTCCGTGTCACCTGGGGCAAACATGGATTCTGCGCCCCCCCCCCATGGGTTGGTGAGGGAGAGTTGTCATTTTGGCGCCTCCCCCAGCGTGGCGCCCGGGGCACATGCCCCGCTTGCCCCACCCCAGTTGCGGCCCAGTGTGTGGGTCTGTTGAGGGGATTGGTAAGCTTTCCCCCCCCCCCCCACATGGCTTTGAACAAAGTAAGCAAGCAATGCACCGGCAGGGGCCTCTCTTGGGGATGTAGGGTCAAAAAGGTCAAGATGGTGGCCATCGCCATGTAATTGAAGGCATGACACACATAAAAAGGAACATGGATTTGATCATGTGGGTGCAAGCACCATCTCTTTTGACACACAGACACACCCTGCTTTATGCGATGGGGAGAAATCCCATTGCTGTCAAAATTTTGGACTGGGGCAGTGCAAAATATTGAAATGTCTCTCCTGCTCCCTTGTCTTGCTCCTAGCTTGATCCAGTTAGTTAGAATCTGGGAGCCCTCACCCCAAACTGGATGGAACCTGAAGGCAGGGCAAAAGAATTAAGGCAATATTTGCTTTTTCACAGTAGATCCAAGGATGAGCTTTTAAATAAATAGGAGGTGTTCAAAATCCTGAATCTGAAATGGACTAAGTGGGTTCATATGAAGCCTTTAGCTGGGTGAATATTACATGTCTGACTTGTGGACTTTAAAGAATAAATTAATTTTAAAAAAAGCAGGACCAGCGTGAATGGTGGTGGTCAAAAGGTGACATCTGGAAAGCCTAATTATCCTCCAGGTGTTTTGGTCACACTTAATTAATTCCTCGATTGGTAAGAATATCCACACGTGGGGATCTCACCAGAGAGGGTCATTTGCAAATTTCATTTGCAGCACAGACCCTTTGCACAGAATCCTTCTTTCCTCTCTTGGGGTCGGGGGGGGGGGGAGTGAAAAGACCAGGACAAGCAAATGAGGAAGCAGCAAAGAGAGGGAAAGGCGGGGGCAAAAGCTTAAGAAAAATTCCTTATGGGTTTTTTTGTCCCCATCCATCCCCAACGATACTGCTGGTTTGGGGGGATGACAGTTAAATGCTGATACATTCCTGAATGAGAGCTGATGATGCAGGAAAAAGGCTACCTTAAAGTTTGTTTCAGAGTGAACTGTTACCTGGAGAAACAAGTACCAAGGTGGTGAGGAGTCCGGAATGGGTTAAGGATGGGCATGTTTGGCCTCTGGAAGAGACAAATGAGGGGAGATATTTTATCCAACCCCACTCTCCCTCTCTCCCTTTCTCTCTCCCTTTCTCTCTCCCTTTCTCTCTCCCTTTCTCTCTCTCTCTCTCTCTCTCTCTCTCTCATATTTATTATATTATTTATATTTATGGTTAAAGGATGGGTATGTTTGGCCTCTGGAAGAGACAAATGGGGAGATATATTCTGTCCTATCTCTCTTCTCTTATCTATCTTATCTATCTATCTATCTATCTATCTATCTATCTATCTATCTATATAGCATCTATCTATCTCTGTCATCTATCTATCTAGCATCTATCTATCTCTATCATCTATCTGGCTGTGAGAGCTGGACCATAAGGAAGGCTGAGCGAAGGAAGATAGATGCTTTTGAACTGTGGTGTTGGAGGAAAATTCTGAGAGTGCCTTGGACTTCAAGAAGATCAAACCAGTCCATACTCCAGGAAATAAAGCCAGACTGCTCACTTGAGGGAATGATATTAAAAGCAAAACTGAAGTACTTTGGCCACATAATGAGAAGACGGGATACCCTGGAGAAGATGCTGATGCTGGGGAAGGTGGAAGGTGGAAGGCAAAAGGTAGAGGGGCCGACCAAGGGCAAGATGGATGGATGATATTCTGGAGGTGACGGACTCGACCGTGGGGGAGCTGGGGGTGGCGACGGCTGACAGGAAGCTCTGGCGTGGGCTGGTCCATGAAGTCACGAAGAGTTGGAAGTGACTGAACGAATGAACAACAACAATCATCTATCTATCTATAGCCACACAGCCCAGAAAACCCACAACAATCATCTATCTATCTCTATCTCTATCTCTATCTCTATCTCTATCTCTAGCTCTAGCTCTAGCTCTAGCTCTAGCTCTAGCTCTAGCTCTAGCTCTAGCTCTAGCTCTAGCTCTAGCTCTAGCTCTAGCTCTAGCTCTAGCTCTACCTAGCCTTATTAATATGCCACTCATTCCTGAAAGTTCTGGATGGCTAACAGTCAGAAACCTCACTGAGCTAAAAAAGAAAAAAAAACTTTAAAATGATAACGCCATCCATAAAATTAACCCAATGCAGTATCAAAGTTATAAAAAAGAAAAAGAAAAAGAAACTGTACAAAAGCATGTCTTTGCCAAATCCATATCTTCAATCAAAACACTCCCTCCTCCTGCATTTGGAGTAACCAGGTCTTAACTCTGCTCCTGGAACCCAGATGGGAAGGAAAAGACCATTCCTTCCATGGGGAAGGAATTCTGCCGTATGGGAGCAGCAATAAAAATATTTCACTTCCGAGGTCCCGTCAGAGGGAATTCTCATGCAGGTGGGACCTAAAGGGAGTGGATCCTATTCGACCTGCTCAGACGGGCAGATGAGTACAGGAGAAGGTGGTCCTTCAGACCACCCAGTCTGGAGCCATGTAGGGCCTTAAAGATGACAACCAGCACCTTGCATGGCACCCAGAAGCCAACTGGCCACCAATGCAGCTGCTAAAGCAATGGGAGACACCTGATTATATTGGGGTACACATCATTGTCTGGGCCTCTGCATTTTGTACCAGCTGAAGCTTCCAAATGCTTTCCATGGGCACCCCCATGTAGATATGGTAGCAGTCTTTAAATATATGAAAGGTTGTCTCACAGAAGAGGGAATGGATTCTCTATTTCCCCAGAAGGCAAGACGAGAAGCAGTGGATTAAAATATATGGAAGTAGGTTCAGGCTATATGTGAGGAGGAAATTCCCATCTGCACAGAGAGTCAGCCAGTGGAACAAGCTGCCATATGAAGTGGTGAGTTCTTCACTGGAGGTCTTCAAACAGAGGCTGGATGGTGTCTATCACAGATGATCTCGTGGATTCTGCACTGAGTACAGCACTGAACTAGGTGACCTCTAAAATTCCTTACAACTCTATGATTCTAAATAAAAATCTGCCTGTGCTTGAGATCCTGATCAAATACCATTTACATCATGTCAAATTACCAGGAATAACAGCAGCACATGATACAGTATCTTCTCAAAGAGAATATTTGTAGCTCAGGGTTGAACTGTGGAGTCCTTGGTGCTCTCTGAGCCTTGTTTTCTTGCAGACGTTTCATTGCCAGGCTAGGCAACACCTTCAATGCGAAAAGGGAGTGGGACTTGCTCTCTGTTTATATACCCTGGCTTGTCCTGCCTGTGTTGGTGGGGGTGTTGTACTCTCCTTAGTAGTACCTTGATTGGGTTGTTGTGTGCTGCTTGGTTGATTGACTGAGTTAATAGTTCCTTGACTGAGTTAATAGTTCCCACCAACACAGGCAGGACAAGCCATGGTATATATAAACAGAGAGCAAGTCCCACTCCCTTTTCACACTGAAGATGTTGCCTAGCCAGGCAATGAAACGTCTGCAAGAAAACAACAAGGCTCAGAGAGCACCAAGGACTCCACAGTATCTTCTGGCAACAGCCTGCAACATCTTTTATACTGTAATGACAGCAGCTAGCAACTATAGATCCATTATCTTTGGCAGAACCAAGTAGTGTCTTAAAGACATCTAATATAATTGGCTGTGACATTTTGTCCCATCAAGTAGACAAAACTGCAGTCAATGTACACATTGTTCACCCTGTAATTTCTCAATTCATCCTGTAGCCAGGAGTGGTTGGGAAAGAATCTAGAAAGACACTGGTGACCTCCATTCATACCTGCATGACCCAGGGTTGCCCTAGTCTTCAGTCTCATTGAGAAAAAGGACCAGGTTGATCTGAATGATATCTGACCAGGCTCTAGCAAATGGCCAGGACTAAGGGTGAACGGTATCTTAGAGGCCTGCAGGATGCTATCTAGCGACATGGAGATATCAACCAAAGAGGTGAGGCCAACATTTTCAGCCCATTTGTTTACAAATGGTGGATGTGTGAACAGGAGGCTTCTGGGGACAAACTACTCTTATTCCAACCCTTGTCACCTCAATTCCCCCCAAATGGGCTCAAATATTGCATTAAAAAATGAATCCAGGACAGTAGGCAGTACCAGGAGTGCCATGAAAGCTGCAGATGGGAAGAGATGAGGAGACCATGAAATGTAGCACATTTTCACACACCCCTTGACCACCTCCTTGTTAAATAAGTACCTGAACACCACAATCCTCCTGTGGCAATTTCACTGCCATTCCCTTCTCTTTGAGAGAAATGTCAGAAGCAAATGCTTTCATCCGATTGAATGAGAACTGGTAAGGGGAAAATGCAGATTCCCTTCCCCCAAGCATTAATTTACATCCATGCCCCAGTTTCCTGACTCATCATGGCCAATCCTGGCTAATTGCCTCCCTCTGCTATGAGCCCTCTCTTCCTTTATATTGGAGACCCTCAGTAAAAGCAGGTGGGGGGGAGGAATACAACTTTTGATGTGGAGCTTCTAGAAGTAGCTGAGGATTGGATGAGGGGTCTGTATTCTCAAAGGGGTCTGCAGGGGGGCCAGTCATAAAAGGCAAGTGAGCAGAAGCCATATAAATTGAATGAATGAATGAATGAATGAATAAATAAATAAATAAATAAATAAATAAATAAATAAATAAAAATACAATGCAAGCCCCGCCTCTTCGGTATGAGCATATAAAAGGGGTGGGGCTTGCATCATTCCCTGCCATCTTGCCTTTTTTGACCCCTCTTCCCACAGATGCCACTGTATATCCTTGCATTAAAAACCAGATCCACCATGCTTTGTCTTGGAAGAGACCTGGCTTTTCTTGGAGCAAACATCCCAGCCTCCAGTCCATCTTTGGGACCACGGTTATCAAATGGAATCCAAAAATAAGGCTAGGTCCTGAACATTTCTTCAAAGGGAGAGACAGCATAAAAGAGGTATTTCAAAGTGATTTCTCCATCAACTGGAATTTGTGGTTTTTGAGCAGAAGGATGTTTTTGAAAACAAAGACCAGTCTTTTCTAGCAGTGGTTACACTCGGCGACCACATCTGTGAGGGAGTACATTACTCATATTAGTGCTTTTAATTAAGTGGTAGAGACCAAGTTGACCCATTAAAAGCACTCTTCTGTCCTGGGATAGTTGCTCCATCCAGCAAATTTATTCATAATGTACTTAATCATTCTAATTCTTTTGCTCACAGGAAATTCAGCTTAACAACTTTAGGGTATAAAGGTAACTTAAGGATATCCTTCATTTAATATGGCTGGGAATTGTAGAAAGTGTGATCCCAACCGGGAATATAACAAAATGTTTGATGTGACAACCCCCCGCCTCCATTGGTACTTACACCATGATGCATGTTTTGATAAAACCTTGGCTTGCTGTGGATGCCCCAGGTCCCAACATATCTGGAGGACAGTAAGTTGAGGATCACAATACGTCCAGTGAAAACTAGGCTTTTCCAATGGAAAACCTTTAGGTGATTATAGGGAGCTTTTAGGATTCCTCAGGAAAAGGGCAATGTGGTCTAAGCGCCATTAACTTGCTGGGGATAGCACTATAAATGTTGCTGCTCATTTGGTAGCTAAAAGGAAGCTCTCTTCAGATGCTAAATTCTTCCACTGGAATAAATGAAAACGATCTTGTTTTCATAAAAAAAAAACTGGATCCCCATTTCCACCCCCATCCCCAAAGAGCTGACATCATCTCCAGTCCCAAAGAAAGAGCCTTTTGTATGAACCAAGCAGATAAAAAAGGTTGACGTGATACTGAACTTATGACTCTCATCAGTGATGTTACGGGTGACTCCAGAGAGCCTTTGTCTGCTTTTCATGCAGCCAACTGAAGAGTGAACTTGTGAGACAACTCTCTTTATTGCAGATAGTTATTTATGCTGGTGGTACCCATAAGCAGCAATCAAGGGCCTTGTAAAGATTATTGGAAAAGAAAAAACACATGTAAAATGCAGGAGAAGTCACCTCATAAGGCTGATCCAACATTTCTTTCTAAGATCGATAAAAAAAAGAAGAAGAAGTATTTAACATGGTACCCTCCAGATGTTTGGTACTAAGTCCACACAATCTTTTCTCCTCGGCCATGCTGTTTGTGGAGAATGGGATTTGAAATCCAAAACATCTAGAGGGTACCAGGGTGCCTGCCTTTAATTGGAAATAAGTCCATACTTGGACTGATTGTAATTATAAACTGGATTATTTTTTTTTGGAAGAAACATTGTTTGCTATTAATCCACCTGCAGTTTGAAGCAGTAAATTCCAGTTTACCACACAATGAGCTACTTGTCTAGACCAATTTTAACCCCAGAATTTGAAACTTGGAAATACTCTGCTGTTGGTTTGGACAATTTTATTTCCATTGTTTCTCCGATTGGAAGAGATATTCTTAAACTTTTGCATTTTGAAAAACCTATCCAGCCCAACAACTCAGTAACTCCAGGCTGCTGCTGAAACCCACAAGAGAAAGGCTTATGGCACTCCTGGGAAGCTATGCTGCAATGACTAATCAAGAGGTACAAGATGTGGAGGTAAAATAATTCAGGAAGTTTGGTTTTCTTAGCTGTTGACTAGGAAGCCCCCTTTAAGACCTGGGAGCAGTGAAAAACGTGGAAATTGTGATGAGTGCACCCTGAATCCTTGCTTATTTATATGAAACCCATCTGCTTCTCATCTTCAGTATCATCCACTTATTTCTCCATTTGTCTTCCTGAAACTGGCTTCTCCGTGTAATTCTGCTCTTCTTCATTGGTGAATTCATTGCAATTTTCTACATCTGAATATAATGTTGAACAACCTGGAATGGGTTAATGCCTAGAGGAGGAGAAGGAGAAGGAGAAGGAGGAGGAGGAGGAGGAGGAGGAGGAGGAGGAGGAGGAGGAGGAGGAGGAGGAGGAGGAGATATTTTTAAAATTGTTTAATTGGTTATAATCCATTCTGAGCTCCAGGTGATGTGGTAAATAATTTTCTAAATATTAATGATAAAGTTTTACCCATATTTATCCTAGTAAACTCCTCAGATGTTCTTTGAATGAGCTCTGTCTTCATGCATGAGGAAATCCGTAGGCTTTATCTGCAAATATGGTTTTGGTGGATCAAGCAGTGAGGATTTCCTGAACTGTACCTTCGATTGCCACCCAGTGGCATCTGCAGGGTGGGGGAGCAAGGGGGCCAGAAAGGCAAAAGCTACCTCGCAGCCTCATGGTGCAAGGCCTGCCCCTTTTGTAGGGGTGTTGTGCCGTTGCACACACACACACAAATAAGGGGACGAGTCTGCAGTGAAATGCAGTAAAGCTGCTTTCATCCTTTTGATGAAAGCCACAAGATCCTATGGGTGCCTTCATTAAAAAGAGAAGGGCAGCTTCTTTTGGCACAAGAAGGAGAAATGTTCAATCTGTCCGGGCGTATTTTTTCATCCACGTAGGGAAGAGTCCAAACACTCAACCCATGCCTTCTCCCTGCAGCATAATCCTCTTGTGGACGATTGAGATTTGACAAGCAAACAGGTTGGCCATGTGGAAACCCTACAACCCGTCATGGGATCCCTGCCACTTCTCTTCCAGGTCAGAGCTGATAAGGAAGAAACACTTCCTCCTGGCTGTCAGTTATGGAAGGGAGGGGGTCAGAAAAGTCAACCGTGATTTGGGTGACTGGCTGATTTCAGAGTGCATATTTAACCTGGTTACTGAATTAACTCATTTGCTGGGCTGGCACACCATGTTGAATTATTTAGCTGCTAACCCAACGTGTTGAATTGGCACAAGGCAAAGGAAAAAAAGCCTGGCGTTAACCAAACTTAGCAGGTTGCATGAGTGCAGTTGCTAGGTCTTCATTCAACCTGGTTAAACGAAATGTATGAACACAGCTGGTGGGTGTGCTGGTGGGCACTCTAGTATCCACGCTTGAAGGGCTGGAAGAAGGAAGATGCATTGAGAAACCAGAGGAGCAGCGCCGCTGTGTTTTCTTTGATGTTCTTTGGTACATAAGAACATGTGACTTGATGAACAAGCAGGTGGTTTGGTGCAGTGGTGAAGATGCTGGCCTAGAAACCAGGAGACAGAGTTCTAGTCCCACCTTAGGCATGAAAGCTGTCTGGGTGACCTTGGGCCAGTCCCTGTCTCTCAGCCCTAGGAAGGAGCCAATAGCAAACCAGGAGAGTTCTAGTCCCGCCTTAGGCATGAAAGCCAGCTGGGTGACCTTGGGCCAAACCCTCTCTCTCAGGCCTAGGAAGGAGCCAATAGCAAACCAGGAGACCGAGAATTCTAGTCCCGCCTTAGGCATGAAAGCTGTCTGGGTGACTTTGGGCCAGTGCCTCTCTCTCAGCCAACCCACCTCACAGGGTTGTTGTTGTGGGGAAAATAGGAGGCGGGAGTATTAGGTATGTTCACCGCCTTGAGTTATATCTATATAAAAGCCAGGATAAAAATCTAATAATAATGGGGCCACAGAGAACAGAGCAATAAAATGAAGAGAGTAAGGGTAGAAGAGTGGTAAGAGGAGGCGCTGGAATAGTGATGGGTGGAGGCAGAGTCCACCTATGTAGGAAAGAAGTCAGGGAAGAGGTTGTGACCCCTAATCAAGATGATGTCTGTAGGGTACCCAGGTGGTCCCCCATCCACTCACTGATCAGATCTAGACTGGCTTAGATTTCACAAGGCTTCTGCAGCACGTGCTTTGGGCCTCCCTACATTGCATTCTTCTGGTCGAATGGCCCTCAGACGAGCATCTTGATATCTGCCTGCAGATCTTTACAAGCTGTACCTGAAGATGTCCTTCCTTTGCTGGACTGAGGCAAGGATCTTTCATTCTACCACCAAGATCAGAACCCAGAGCAGCGGAAACCATCCCAGCTGTTGTTCTGACATAACTGATGGATCCCGTTTGAGAGACAGTATAAAAACTTGAATTTAACATGAGGACCGATTACATTCAGAAACACTTAACATAATTTGGTCATTAAGTTTGTGAGTGCTGGTGTGTGGAGAAGGGGGTTGCGAATTGCACATCCGCCAACCTTAGAGGGCTGACACATCACGTCCAATTAGAAACAAATCTCGTTTGGAAGAGCAGAGCTAAACTTGTTGGGAAGCGCTGTCTGGACTCCAGCCTGTGCAGCTTGGGGCATCTCTGTTTTCAGTCAAACTGCAGAATGGCTGCCAAAGTCATTCAGTGTTATTTCCCACCGGCTTTAAGGAAATTTACATTTGTGGATGCGAGGAGGAAGAGAATAAAAACCTGCTCAGGGTTTGGATGTAATTTGGGGAGTGAATGCCACTTGGGCTGACATGGGTGAAGGAATTAGAGCAGTGTTTCTCAAACTTGGCAACTCTAAGACATGTGGACTTCAACTCCCAGAATTCCCCAGCCAGCATGCTGGCTGGGGAATTCTGGGAGTTGAAGTCCACATGTCTTAGAGTTGCCAAGTTTGAGAAATACTGAATTAGAGGAAACAGTGTCCTCTTGGTTGTTGTGAATTGCAAACAGTGGTGATGTGCCCAGGGGTGGGTGGGGAGTGTCAGACCAATTTTTACAGAGCCCATTCTTCCAGCTTCCTACTAAAAGAATTGCTAGCATGATAATTTGTGGCCTGCACAGCATTTAAAAAGTGGTATATTCATGCCAGAAGGAAAATATCTGCATCCCTTCCTTTTTTAAATCTTTTTTTTTTAATGTCATTTTTTTTCTGCAAAGTCAGTGTCAGCCTTCCGTTCACCGATCTATCTGTGGTGGATTTGCACTTGAAACTTTTCTAAAGTAAATAGTTTCATAGGAAGGCTGGGCTCCTGGGCTTTTAATAACTGTAAAAAGATAAAGGTTCCCCCCACACATTTGTGCAGTCGTGTCTGACTCTAGGGGCCGGTGCTCATCTCCGTTTGTTAGCCAAAGAGCCAGAGTTGTCCGAAGATGCTTCCGCGGTCATGTGGCCGGCATGATGCGCACGGAACGCTGTTACCTACCCACCGAAGTGGTACCTATTAATCTACTTGCATTTGCATGCTTTCGAATTGCTAGGTTGGCAAGAGCTGGGGCTAGTGCGGGAGCTCACTCCGTCACGCGGGGCTAGGGATTCGAACCTCCGAACTTGCGACCTTCCGATCGACAAGCCTGGTGTTGTACCTGCTGAGCCACCACGCCCCTTCTTTTAATAACTGTGCAGTGTTGCAATTTTCATGTCTTAATGGTGACAATCAATATCCCCATAAAGCCTCTTTGGTACACAACTGTTAAAGGCAACTCACCCACTCCTTTGTCCTCCTGTTGCACACCCCTCACTCCTTCTAACTTACGTTGGATTTTCTGATGAAGGTATTCCAGGCTTGTTTCAAGCTGACTGAAGTCATTTTTTTTCTTTTTAATATCCATAGAAAATAAGGATGCCCCTTTTAGTAGCCTGATATTCTGAGCTTGCTGATGCTCAAAAACACTATTATCCTGAGAATTGCAGCTGCTCAATACATCTGAAGATTAAGCCATCTGGAATTTCCTTTCCCCCCTATAAGATTCCTTATCAGATCCACAGACTGCTTTCTGCCTTCATGTCCATATGGATCCTATTGAATCTGTGCCTGCTCTGTCCTGCAAATTTCCCAGGGAATGGAAATGGCCGGCCATCAACCAACAACTCACTGTTGTTGCAACTTTCTATTCATTTCCTGAAATTGCATTAAGAATGTGCACCTGTGCAATTTCCAAATGTTAGGCGGAAATCAACACCAGCTCCCCCCCCACACACCTATGCATGCTTGTGCAGGCAAAGAAGGGGGTTCGCTGAACAGCTCAAATTTAATGGCAATCTTTGGGTGGCTGGATTTCAAGGCTTCACACATTTCTTGCTTAGAACATATGCTGTTTCTTCCAGCCTGTCCACAGATGCCAAAAGAAGGGGGGGGGAATGTAACTCACTCCTTTTTCTAATTTCCTTAGAAGACTGTTTTCTAGGGATCATCAGTTCTCTTCCACATCTGTTTTGCTGGGATGTTTTTTTTAAAAAGAAACATAACTAGACATTTTCCAGCTCATCGCCAACTAATCTTCCTTTATGCAGGGACCAGAAGACGGTGTCTATAGTCTGTGAATCTGAGGATGGACCTCTAACAGATGCCTCCTGCCCTGATGAGAAAGCCACAGGCCTGGACTGGCAAGAGTGAGATTCCTTCACTGGTATCTTCCCCTTTTCTTCACTCTAGTCCTCAGAGAAAAGTACAAAAGTAGACTGGGATCAACCGAAGGACCTGTGGCCAAATATCAGAGTGGTAGCCACTTCTTTAAAAAAGGCATTGCTTGTCCATTTACTGATTTGGACACCCTTTTGCATGCACATGTTATCTTCTGAATGTACAAGATGATATGTGTGGATTTGATGGCAACTGTCGACATACAGAAGGCACACTTTTTAAAGGGATGCTCAGTAATTCTCTCAAAGTGTCTGCAAGTATGGTAAAAAAAGAGTCAACATGTGTCCACAGTGGTGCAATCAAAGTTCTGCCTGTTTTTCATGTCTGTTGCATGTGTGGCGCACATAAAAAATAGATATAGTTTCAATCACACCATCATGCCTGTCTTTTGACCATACTTGGTGGACCCCAAGTTATTTTAAAATAATTGACTCAATGCTGGTCATGCAAGTCACAGAGTACAGTTTCACAGCTAAAGAGAAATTGACAGTGCTATTTGTTTATGGTGTTGAGTGGCTGGTTGCTTAACGATGGCTCACACAAAATGCAAAGCCAGCATTACAGATCTCTAGGTCTATATTATACTTCCTTTCCTTCAAGAGGTTTTGGGCGGATGCATTCAAGGTTCTCTGTATTCTCAAGAGTTTAACTTCCCCCATATTTTGCTTGTGTAGAGTTCCTCTTTCTCTCATCCTTCAGTCCATCTGCCTGTATGCCACAATCTGGCCATTCCAAGAACAGAAAACAATGCAAGAAGCACAGCAAAAGTTGCCTGTGACCGCCACATTACCATAGATGAGAAGTGCCTGATGCCTCAAGAGGGGAATTGGAAGAAGCCCAAAGTTTCTTAAAACCATCTTTCTAAGGATGAATCTCTATCCATGCAATTTACAGTTTTTGTACATCTGGGAAATTCTGTCCTTAACAGAACTGAGAAAGTCCTTTGCAGATAAATTACTGAAGTCTTACAAATACTTTAAAATATTGCTTTAAAGATTTAAGAGTTAGCTCATTTATCTGTATTATCATCATTATTATGCTGCAAATCTGTCTTATTTTGTGAAAAGTAAGTTGAATTGACAGCAGATAACACGCCTCAGCCATCTTGCATTTTGGTGCTTGCTAATCTCTGATTATCGTTAATGATCTTTGGGTCCCTTTTATTCCACATTATTCAGGAATTTCACATAATCTTTCCATTTAAGTGTGGCTAGAGAAACTTTAATCCACCCGGATATATTTATCCTCCTCAGGATTTCATTGAAGGATTTTTCTCCCTGAATTTCCTCTCCTCTACATCCCCCATCCCTTGACATATGCTTATACACACATGCAAACGCAATGAATTAATTCTAAGAGTTTGGTTGGCTACTTCTTTGATTTTTTTACATCATTAAATCTGAGTGGTGATTTTAACCTCTTTCCTTCCAAGCAGATATGTTTTAGAAGCTGTATACAAAAGGCGGATTATTTAGTCATCTTTCACAAGATAGTGCATTGGAGATATCTTCATCCTTGCACTCTCTAAAGGTGGAGTCCTCGGTGCTCTCTGAGCTTGGTTGTTTGCTTGCAGACATTTCATTACCCGACTGGGTAACATCATCAGTGCGAGTGAGGGTGGGGTTTGCTGCCTGTTTATATACAGTAGCTTGCTCCACCAATTTTGGCATGGATGTGGTTTCTTCCTTGGTGGTTCCTTGATTAGAGTATTCAGATCAGATCAAATCTTTATTACAGTCATAGATCAGCATAAGGAGGGTCATAGACTCAGATAAGCAGGGATCAACACCAGACAAACAATCAGGCAGAATACAGTGCTCTAATCAAGGAACCACCAAGGAGGAAACCATCAAAATGGCAGGGCAAGCCACTGCATATAAACAGACGGGAAACCTCACCACCACTCTCACTGATGATGTCACCCAGTTAGGTAATGAAATGTCTGCAAGCAAACAACCAGGCTCAGAGAGCACCAAGAGCTCCACAGTTCAGCCCTGAGCCACACATATCCCCCTCTCTAAATGTGTTGGGACTATAATAGTTGCATTGGCTAGGAATTCTGGGAGCACCAGTTTGGGGAAAGCAGGTTTACTTTGACAGGCATTAGCTGTCCAGATCCTCAGGCAGAGGAATTCCTCTTTACCTGACCTTTAAACCAGAAGTACCTGGGATCAAATGGGCATGACAAGTTGGAGGGTTTGGAAAGTGCAATAGGAGCTGGCTTTCACTGTGAGAAACTAGACATTTTCTGCCATGCAGACTTCATCCATACCTGGAAAGGCCTTCAGAACTGCTGGGCATCTTCTGGAAACAAACTGGACCAGAACTATATAAGCTGAGCAATACGTGCTGAATAATCATTGTGCTCCACTCCTCGTTACCCTTTGAGGTTTCTCTCTGCCATTATCTAAATACTGAAAAATTATATCATGAATTAGTCCTTGAATTGAACTTGACTCCTAATTGGTACATGAACAAGTCCATGTGGTTTTCTTGGCAACATCTTGGAAGGGTTTTGCCATTGTTTTATTTCAGGATGTGTGTATGTGTCTTCCCAATCAAAAATCACTATAGCCCTGGGATTTTCAGATGGTCTTCTATCCATGTACTCTCCATGTCTGCCCATGCATACCTTCTTCAAGATCAGACAAGGTCAGTTCCATGCTGCCATCTGCTATATATGAGTCTTTCAATCTGAACTGTGATAAGTTCAATTAATGTTTGCCAAATAATGGAATAATAATTAGCAGCCAGTGGCATGCATGACACCTGGGAAATGTCTGTGGTTGGGCCTCCTGGGAAGGAGTTCTGGATAATGGGGAACTTTGCTTCTTACTTTTTGAGAAACACGAAACAGGTGCAGTGATGGCAGCTTTCAAAGGCACTTTTTGGGTCTAGGTGCCAAGAAGAAAAAAAATCTGAAAAAGGAGCAACCAAAACTCACCTCGTTAAAGTAGGTATAGACAACTTAGCAGCTCCCTTGAGTAGTCCATAATGCTGGAAAAAATGAAAGGGTGAAGAAGCAGGTAACCAGCAGCAAGGTGGATGGACTTACTGTAGCAATGAATGCACCATTGAGCAACCTAAAAGGATCAGTTGAGTACAGAGCATTGGGGTCACTAAGAGTTGTCATTGACTTGATGGTGCCTCCCCAATCAATCAATCAATCAATCAATCAATCAATCAGACAGCTTAGCAAGTGTGTGTGTGTGTGTGTGTGTGTACACATGTGTGAAGATGTTACTGAACAGGAAATTCTTTTGTTCTCATGCATGTTTGAATTGCATTCTATGGACCCATCAAAAATATGCTTATTTTATACATTTCTTCCCATCTGCCATCAAGACAACTCATCCTTTTCTTTACTGTGACATGCAAATAAGGAGGAATAACTTTTCAAAGGTATAAAGGCACAAGTATAGGATGGGAAAGGCCTCGTTTGTGGGTAATACATGTGAAAGGGATCCAGGTATCCTTGTTGACCACAAATTAAACATGAGCCAGCAATATGATGTAGCTGCTAAAAAGGCAAATGCTATCTTGGGGTGCATTAACAGGAGCATACAGTCTGGATCACAGGAATTAAGTGTCAGACCCCATTTGGAGAATAGCATCCAGTTCCAGTCACCACAGTTCAAAACAGGCAACAACGAATTATAGCAAATTTAGAGGAGGGCTACTAAGATAGTGAAAAGTCCAGAAATCACACTCTAGGAGGAATGGTTAAAGGATCTGGGTGTGTTTAGTCTACAGAAAAGACAATTAGGAGAGATATGATAGTAGTGTTAAAATATCCGAAAGATCATCACACAGAAGAGGGTATTGATTTATTCTCTATTTCCCCAAAGGGTAGGTTAAAACTACAAGGAAGAATATTCAAACTGGACATCAGGAAGAATTTCCTGAATGTATGAGCTATCAGCCAGTGGAACAGGCTGCCACTTGAACTGGTGAGTTCTTTATCAAATAGAAGCTAGATGGTCATCTGTCCAAAACAGTCTAGCAGATGCTGCAGTGAGCCAGCATCTCAGTTGGAGTAGATGACATCTTTGGACCTTTCCAACTCTATGTTTCTATGATTTGATTACTGAGCTACTCAAGTAGCCCCATCAGGCTCTAATCAGTCCAACCATAGAGCAACTTGTTTATAATCTACTTCAGGTGAGCATCCATCAGGGATGATGAACTGGGCAGTAGTGGGTGAGATGATGATGATGAAGTGGGCAGGGTCTTGTCATGCACATGCATGGCACAGAATTTTCAGGGTTTTTCCCCAAGGATTTTTGTAAGGAGTAGTAATTTGCTTGTGCTTCCACCCACCCATCCAGGAGTTACTCTATGGTTTGTACAGTTCCTTAAAACGAATACAAGTGATTATAACTGGTGTTTGAGGCTGTGTGAGGTTGATTACCACATCTGACACAATCTTCAGATTGCTGAGAATTGATTCCTATGTATTTTATAAAACAGCTCATTAACACCCACACTAGAACCTGTTTCCTCCCCCACCACCCACTTGTTTAAAACAAATCTCCTCAATGGTGGTTTTGGCAGCATTCAGCAACACTAATTGGTCCGAAAAATAACAATCACAATTTTGGGACTACAGAGTATCAACTCACTTTTGTGCCAGAAAAGGGCTGGCAAGGACAGGCTAGCCTTGTCCCCATTGGTCTGGCAAGAACCAGTAGGCATGGGTTGGTCACTGCAGCCAATCAGGGGTTGGAAGATCTGTTCTGTGCTGCCAGACCTAGATAAGAATAGAATAGAATAGAATAGAATAGAATAGAATAGAATAGAATAGAATAGAATAGAATAGAACAGAGCATAGCATAGCATAGCATAGCATAGCATAGCATAGCATAGCATAGCATAGCATAGCATAGCATAGCAGAATAGAATAATAACTTTATTGTCATCCCACTGTACACTATACACCAAGTGCACAATAGAATGAAATTTCGTTGCAGTTGGCTCACAATTTCAATCAAACAGTAAAATACTACTAATAATAATAAAAAACCATAGTTACTATAAAATATACATTCTTTAGCTCACAATTTCAGTCAAACACTAAAATACTAATAAAAAAATCCATAATTACTATAAAATATACATTCTTTACATATCCAACATTTCACCTAAAAGAACTTATTTAAGCATTCAAGAATCCAATAGCCTGATAGGTTAGTAATGAGAGTCTTCCTTTTTTCAGCCATTCTTTCTCTCTGGCTTCTTTTCTTGGAGGACTAGATAGGAAGGATGGGTGCATTGACTGGGTTTAGATGTTCCCATGACATGATGGACTGTTAGAGATGGGCGGCTAAATTTACTCTCACAGTGGCTCTGTAAGGGCCACCTACTAACAAACTTAGTCTTATCTTTTATTCTCCAGACACAGAGTGTCCGTTCTTTCTAGTCTGTCCAACTATGAATGTTTTGGCATGCTATGTTATCTGAGCTTCAGTCTATGAATCAAATGCTTGCTAGCTGAAATGCTAGAGGGGGAAGGAAGATGCAGAAGCAGCAGAACATCCAATGGATTAGGCAGTCTGCTAAGCTTTTGTCTCTGGCCAGTATGCCCTACTTGGCAAATGCTCACGCTTGTTCACTAGCATTTTCTTTGGTTCAATATAGCATTAGAAAGTCATTCCTCCTCCTCCTCCTCCTCCCCCCCTGCCCCAGAAGAAGTCATTAACAGTATCTCATTTACACAGAACAGACAGATTTCATCAGGCAGCCTCTAACACACTTTCGGTATTAATGAAGTTAAAACCATAGCAACGAAATAGTCCTGGCCTATTTCAGATTATTTAATCCTCTTTATCTTGTCTTTGAATCTTGGGCTTACAAGTTATTTAGCACATTTCAGTAAGTGTCTCAGCACGCTCAGAAAAACATCTGCACTAAACCTTGGCGTTCCCCAACCCAGATACATGGGGACCAGAACTCCTGGAATCTCCAGCCAGCATGGCCATCGCCCTTGCTGTCCTCTGGAATCGCAATGTAGCACTTCAATTGAACCCTGGCAAGACCGAGTGGCTGTGGATTGATGGCTTAGCGTCTTCTGGGAAATTATCATCTTTGGTTCTCGATGGGGTAGCACTGCCCCATTCAGAACCGGTGCACAACTTGGGGGTCCTTCTAGACTCACGACTCCTGCTCGAAGAGCAGGTGGCAGTCGTGGCTAGGAAGGCTTTTGCACAGTTTCAGCTGGTGCGCCAGTTGCGACCGTTCCTGGATCGCGATGCCCTCCGGACAGTCACTCATGCTCTCGTCATCTCCCATGTAGATTACTGCAATGCGCTCTACATGGGGCTACCCTTGAAGACTATCCGGAAGCTACAACTGGTGCAGAATGCGGCCGCGCGAGCATTTTGGGTGCACCAAGATCTGCACATATAACACCTTTGCTCCGCGAGCTGCATTGGGTGCCGGTTTGCTTCCGGGTACAATTCAAGGTGTTGGTTATCACCTTTAAAGCCCTACATGGCATGGGGCCAGAATACCTGAGGGACCGTCTTATCCCCATATTATCGACCCGCCCCACCCGATCATTCAGGGAGGGCCTGCTACGAGCCCCATCAATTAAAGAGTGTCACCTGATGGGGTCTAGGAGACGGGCCTTCTCTGTAGTTGCTCCTACACTGTGGAATATCTTGCCCCCGGAGTTGAGACAGATCTCCTCCCTCCCGACCTTTAGGAAAGTTCTGAAGACCTGGTTCTGCCGCCTGGCATGGGAAGGAGGAAGGGATAGTTCCTCATGGGGGTGGCTTGTCCCTTAATCCTAAAAAGTCCTCCCTTTATCATTCTTTCGTCCATCTGGATTTTATTTTTATTTTTATAATTATTTATTATTAATTGTATGAATTGATGTTTTATATTGTATGCTCTATTTTAATTCCTTTTTATTGTAAACCGCCCAGAGTTCCCCGTTGGGGGGAGATGGGCGGTCATATAAATTAATTAAATAATAATAATAATAATAATAATAATAATAATAATAGCTTCTTGCCATCTAACATATAATATGGAGTTTGATTTACAGACACACTCCATAACTTGTTAATTAAATAATTAGCAGTTAATATAGCCTCTCCCCAGTATCCTCTTGATAACCCTGAGTCAGCTATAAGTGAATCCTTCACTGTCTGCAATGCCAAATTCCTACGTTCAGCCACGCCATTCTCAGCTGAACTATGCGGATTGGTTCTCCTATGCACAATGCCCCTTCTACCGAGCCATTGCTGAAAACTGCCACTCAGAAACTCAGTACCCCGGTCAGTTTGTAAACTACACACCTTTGTGCTATATCTACGTTCCACAAACTGCACCCAGTTTCTAAACTTATCAAATGTTTGACTTTTAGCTTTCAATAGGTAACAGAACCCAAATCTGGTGTAATCATCTACAATAACTAAAACATATTTAGCACCCCCTATTGTAGCTGTTAATGGACCAATTAAGTCAGCGTGAACTAATTCAAAAAATTTATGTGACTTCCTATCACTGAATTTGCTCACAGGAAATACTTTTGACTTTGCAACCTTACAAGCTGTGCAAGCCAAATACACTTGGCACTGTTTCAAATTCATTCCAGAACTTGCTTCTGACATCCTTTCAATCACTTTGAAACTCGGATGCCCCAGCCTTCTATGCCATAGGTGCTCACATGAATCATGTATTGGCTTATTAATTGTAGCTACATCATGGTTTCTGCTTGTCCTGGTTTGTACCATTTCATAAAGACTGTTCTGTAAAACACCTTTACCACAAACATTGTTATCCTTCATGACAATACATTCACCATTTCCAAACTGTACATTATAACCCTGTGTATCCAATTGTGAAACACTTATAATATTGTACTCCAGTTCTGGTACACATAACATTGATAATTCAACATTTAATCCTGGTACATACATTAATCCCTTACCAGTCACAGATGCAATGCCTCCATTAGCTAGACTAACATGATCTCTATCAGCCTGCTTAAAACTTTTAAACATCTGTCTGTTATTCGCTACATGCTGACAAGCTCCGCTGTCAAGCAGCCATGGCTCCTTTAAATCTTGTACACTTGAAGTAATTAGAGACAGCTGTGCTTCGTCTCCCGGCTTGGAAATCCCTGGCTTGGCTTTAGGCTTCTGTTTCTTATCACAATTTCTCAACAAATGCTTATCAGACTTGCAGTAGAAACATTTACGCTTTACAAATAAAACATTGTTAGACTCATTAGAATAACATTCCTTAACAGACTGCTTTATGTTATTACTAATCACATTAGAACACTATTTCCTCCTCTGCTCTTCTTCCAAGAGCCTGCCAGGTAAGTAATTTATGGTCAAATCATTCTCAGATAATGACCCGAAGCTTGTAGCTAAACTATCCCACGTTTCATTTAGAGAACTGAGAATTACATACACTTTATTTGCTTCTGTAAATGGCATATCTCTCTGAGCCAACTCCTGAAACAAGCTTGTCATATAATGCAGGTGATCCCGAATATTATCAGATACACCTAATCTGGCACGATAAAGTTTCCTTGTTAGCATAACCTTGCATAATGGCATGCTTCTCAGATAAACATTATTTAAAGCTTCCCAACACGTATTAGCTAACTGACAATCTCTAACATAACATAATTGGCTATCCTCCAGACATAAAATTATGCTTGCCAATGCTTTCTCATCCTGTAGAACAATGTCTTCATCATCCAAGTCTGGTTGCGTGCAAAGTACAATCTTCCAAAGACCTTCACGTCGAAGATACATTTCCATTTTATATGACCATGACGGATAATTAGTGTCATTCAGTCTCTCCAGAGGAAAACCTCCCCCGACTGCCGGCAACATCTTCACGTCGCTCATCTGTCTTCAGCCCCTTCTGGGCAGACACCAATGATTAAAGACACAGACCTTATCAGAATGTCCTCCAGCTGCAAAACAAGCGTAGGAGAAAAAAACACACACGCAGGCACGGAACCTGTTAAAGCTCCAAATCACTCCAAATAGCCACAGGACTCCCAGATAGGCTTCCAAAGCTTCCAGCTCACAGACTGCACACGATCCCACGATCCACAGCCAGTCCAAATCTTCTGTTGTCTATGGCTTCTCTGTCGCCTCTGGGCCCGTAACCTGTCGGGGCGAGCGGATGGAGCGGCCTGCTTCTTCTCCTAGACACCAGTGATCCTTAGGCTGTATAGTAAATAGACACTCACACAGAGATTATATAAAATAGCCTATTTACTTATATACATACGTATTTACAGATCACTTCCACAGGTAACAAATGATAAACCAACAATACAGCATACACGAGGTAAATTGAGAATAAATGAGAAATGAGAAGAACGAATACAGGACATCTCTGTATTTATATATAAACTGACCAATCACCTTATAGGTCACTCTCATTATCCACCACACCCAACTTAACTCTAAGCACTTGTTGTATGAGTCACACACTGACACATCATCCCTACAACAATGGCTGCTAATTGGGTGACTCTGCAGAATATTTCCCCTTTCACCTAAATATCAAGCCTCTCTGTATAATTTGTATCTAGCTGTAAATTCCTGGGTATATCAAACCCCAACATCAGCCTTACCAGGTAGACCAGACAGGAAACACAGCCAGATAAGCTAATGCTACTTTATTGTAAAACTACATTAACAGAATGTTGTAAGTCTGAAAGTACAATTTTCCCACCATTACCTTTACAGCCCAATAACATAGGGAGGGTCCTTCCTGAACCTCTTGTTCCACCCACTATACAGCTGTGGGCTATGCTCCCTCTTATCTGACCATTCCCTAGGCAGCATCTCTTTGCCCCGTCTCCCAAGATCATTCCCACATACCATTACAGATGTAACGGTTCAGTCCTGGAGACTTAAATTCATTCATGGTACCAGTTCTTTACTTACCTTAGGTGGCCACTCCCCCCTTGAGTCATTTGTTCTGCTTAGGTCCATTTTAGTACAGCTTCCCTCAGGGGAGACAACCAAAGCAAAGTAGGAGCTGAGGAGCCCTCTCCTCCCCTCATCACCCGGCACTGTCCTACCATCTTCTCCAACCAAAAGGTCTTCCCTTCCTCTTTCTTCATTTTACTATTGAGATGACATTCTTTCATGCATCTTTTAGGAAGGAATACAACAATGGTTAAAAAGTGCCTCCCCACCTCCCAATGTTATTGCTTTTTGAAAAGTTGGCACTCCTGAAGTAAGGTTGTGTGTGTGCGTGTGTGCGTGTGTAGCTATGTCAATGTGTGGTCTGTGTGTGTTCTAATCCCTTCCATCCACTCTCTAGAATAGTGGAGAAATGTGTATATTTTATTTTAAACTACACCATTCTATCGTGCAAGCATCTTGATCCAGATCATGCTGCTGTGCATGTAAAGCAGGGGTGGGGAACCTTTTTTCTGCCAAGGGCCATTTGGATATTTATAACTGGGGACCGGGGTGGGTGGGGGGCGGGGTTTCTGGGATTTCCGTGGACCGGGGGCCGGAGTTTGTGGGCGGGAGCCAATCACAAGCACTGGGGGGTGGGGTTTGCAGGCGGGAGTCAATCACGTGGAAGGGGTGGGGTTTGCAGGCGGGAGCCCCGCGGGCCATAGGCAGGAGCCCTGTGGGCCTTATACGGCCCACGGGCCTGACGTTGCCCACCCCTGATATAAAGTAATATTTGAAAGGGTTTCTTCCTTATATCCACTTTAGGTATCGGGTGCTTAGCACTGACTTGGCATTTCAACTTCTTCCTGAGATGGCATTGCAGCCAAGAGCCTGATACCCAGCACACACCAGTGTTTTTCCTCCTGTAGCTTGTGCATTTGGCTACAGAACTAGGAATTACTGATGCTGCAATTCTATAGGCACCGACTTCAGAGGAAACCAGATCTGCCATCTTCTGGACCTGTGTCTTAACACCACTTATTTCTCATACAGAGGTGACTTTTACAGACAAAAACACGGCTGTGCCATGGGTTCTCCTGTGTCACCCATTGTGGCCAATTTATACATGGAAGAAGTGGAGAAGAAAGCACTCAACACATTCCAGGGAACGGTGCCCACCCACTGGTTTAGGTATATGGATGACACCTGGGTCAAAATCAAGGCCCAGGAAGTACAGGCCTTCACGGACCATATAAACACTATAGATGCCAACATTAGGTTCACCAGAGAAGACACCAAGGACAACAGACTGGCATTCCTAGACTGTGAAGTCCTCATTGGGATCGGTGGCAAGCTAGAAATAGGGATCTACAGGAAACCCACACACACAGATCAATATCTGATGTTTGACTCCCACCATCCACTGCAGCACAAACTAGGAGTCATCAGGACATTGTCACACAGAGCAGAAACCATCCCCACCTCCATGGATTCCAAAAAGAATGAAAATCAGCACCTGAGAACAGCTCTGAAGGCCTGTGGATATCCAAATTGGGCCTTCACTAAATCTAAATCTACCAGACCTAAAACAGCGACAGATAGGGCTGAGACTCAGAGTAAATGGAAGAACCTGGTCATTCCTTACATGGCTGGCGTGTCTGAAAAGATAAAAAGGATATTTGGCAAACACCACATACCTGTATATTTCAAACCCACCAACACACTGAGACAGAGGCTTGTACACCCCAAAGATCAAACTCCAAAACACAAGAAAAGCAATGTAGTTTATGCAATCCAGTGCAGTGAGGAGTGCTCTGAACTCTACATTGGAGAAACCAAACAACCTTTGTACAGGAGGATGGCCCAACACAGGAGAAGTAACACCACAGGACCAGAGTCAGCAGTTTATCTTCATCTAAAGGAAAAAGGACACTCATTTGAGGACATTAATGTTCACATTTTAGACAGAGAAGATAGGTGGTTTGAGAGAGGGGTCAAGGAATCCATTGATGCCAACTTGGAAAATCCTTCCTTGAATAGAGGTGGGGGTCTCAGGCACAATCTTTCCCCTATTTTCCTTCCTGCTTTGTCTTCTGTGCCTAGGAAGATTAAGACCATTTCGCAAGCTCAACAGCAGCATGGTAATCTTAACGATCCTCCTTTAGATGATAAAGGGACTTAGAAATAACATCTCAAAATAACCATAACCTAGCCCCAGGTGCAAGGTCACACAGCCACCTAGAAACATATTTAAGGATTCCCTTACTAACTTTGCTCAGACTGAAGAAGCTCCTTGGATAAGGAGCGAAACGTTTCCACTGAGAAAATAGAAATCCAGTTGACATGATTCAAGCTACAGACAATTCCACCTGGATGACTGAGAACCTTCATAGACATTCTGACTAGACAGGTATTAAGATTGCACTTTTCAAGTGCTTTTCAGATGGCAGGAAATACGCTGAGTGTTAAGAGAAACTTCCTAACAGTAAAAAATAATTCTAAAATGAACTAATTGCAAAGGAAGTTGTTGAGTCCCCTTCACAGAAGCCAGGCTGCCACTTGTAAGGGGTACGGATTCTGGCAAGGAAAGAGGTTAACTCAAGGCTCTAAACCAGAGCTTTCCAAACTGTGTGTCGGGACACATTAGTGTGTCGGCTGCAGTGTCTGGGTGTGTTGCGGCTGCTACTGCTGCCTCCGAGCCCTGCCAGGATTCCGTGCAGGTCCTAGTGCCTGCCTTGTGCCCTGCTGCCTCCAAACCTGCTGTGATTCCGTGCAGGTCCTAGTGCCTGCCTTGTGCCCTTATGTAAGAGTGTGTCGCGAAATGATGCATGTCTAAAAAGTGTGTCACCAACATGAAAAGTTTGGAAAGCTCTGCTCTAAACAGCCCCTTCCAACTTTATGATTCCATGAAGTTTAACTCCCCACCCCCACCCCCATGAAGTTAAACTCCTTCCTTCTCTTTGTTTGGTAATGTCTAAAAAGAACTGACACTCACACACCCCTTTTTGACCCTACAAAACCCCCAGGCTATGTTATTTCAGTTCTTAGTGTAAATTTGTATTGCAAGTCAGTCTTACTGCAAATGTTGTTGAGATTTTGCATTAAGCTTTGTGGTCCACACACAACAAGGAACCACCCAAGAAGAGGTGATGAATGTTGGCGGATTTAGTGTTTTATCTATAAAGGTAAAGGTTCCCCCCGCACATTTGTGCAGTCGTGTCCGACTCTAGGGGGTGGTGCTCATCTCCGTTTGTTAGCCGAAGAGCCAGCGTTGTCCGAAGATGCTTCCACGGTCATGTGGCCGGCATGATACACATGGAACGCTGTTACCTACCCACCGAAGTGGTACCTATTAATCTACTTGCATTTGCATGCTTTCGAATTGCTAGGTTGGCAAGAGCTGGGGCGAGTGCGGGAGCTCACTCCGTCACGTCGGACTAGGGATTCGAACCTTCGAACTTGCGACCTTCCAATCAACAAGCCTGGCGTCTTACCTGCTGAGCCACCACGCCCCATAGAAGCAATAATACCAAAGTTGAAAAAGTAGGGGGACCGGCTTTAATAAAATCCACAAACCCTCTCCTGGCCTTCTGTATAGTTCAAGGACTAAGACTGGGTTGGGGTGGGTAGAGCTACACTGTATATTGAAGGACTGACAAGTTGCCATCCTCAACTAGTACATAGCCATAAAAAGACAGTCCTTGTTGGTATTTGTTTTTTATTGCTTAAAGGAATGAGTCACATGAAGTCTTGAAGACACCTGATAATTACTGCTTAAGTGTTTCGGCAGGGTCAAACAGTCAGGCTTCTATTGTTTCCCAGGTTGTAAAGATAAAAAGGTCAGATAAGTTAAGTATCGGTAACCTATTTACATATGTATATATTAGCATGTCTAAAGATCTGCTGTTTGCATTCAAGCTGGCATTCAAGCCTTGCCTGTTTGTCTATTTCTCAACCCTGTGTGTGGGGTGAGATAGAAAAATGTTTTTTTTTTATGTATTTATATAGACATTTTTAACTCCAGAGATCTGGATCTAATTGTTTCATGTTTTCTGTTATATTAATACATCTTTGTTTTGATAAATGTCTTGTGTGATTTCTTGTCTCTCTAATGCTACTTGCTTCTGCAACTCTGCACATGCTCCAGAACACACTTCCAACAGTCCTTAAGAGTCCTTGAGCAGAAGGGGAGGTATTATAGTGGCAACATGGAAGACCATTGTTATTTCGAGGAGTTAAGTGACATATTTTGATTTTTCTCCCTCACACGAAGATTAGTTTATTTAGAGTTATACTGATGTTTAACTGTCTTGTTTTTATTTCTGTTTGGAATGGGGGGGAGATAAAAGAAAGCCCCCAGATTGTTAGTTTAAGCATCAGTCCACTCCTCCAACAGCCCCTCCAGCAGCTTAGAATGGGGGGGGAGATAAGAGATTGTTGTTGTTAAAGGTAAAGGTAAAGGTTCCCCCCGCACATTTGTGCAGTCGTCTCTGACTCTAGCGGCCGGTGTTCATCTCCGTTTGTTAGCCAAAGAGCCAGCGCTGTCCGAAGATGCTTCCACGGTCATGTGGCCGGCATGACGCGCGCGGAACGCTGTTACCATCCCACTGAAGTGGTACCTATTCATCTACTTGCATTTGCATGCTTTCGAATTGCTAGGTTGGCAAGAGCTAGGGCGAGTGCGAGAGCTCACTCCGTCACGCGGGACTAGGGATTCAAACCTCCGAACTTGCAATCTTCTGATTGACAAGCCTGGCATCTTACCCGCTGAGCCACACTAGCTTATCTGTATCGCTTCCCAGGTTCATGGATTATGTCATAAACAGTTTCACAGACTCTGAGAACCATCCTAGTCAAGGTCGGGTCATGCAGCTTCAGTACCATGGAAATAGAGTCACGGGGTTTGGGGGCCAGACTTTGATAAAAACCTTAGGATTGTCTCTTGAGGTTGGGAGCTTCTGCACAGATCCTGCGTGCTGGGTGCTGTGGAATATTGAGCCACCCTGGAATCTCCACTGTGTTGGTCAAGAGGCTCCTGACAGCTAAAGGAGATAGGGTCTCACCTTGCTTACGTATGTTATGATTTCCTTTTCTGTGTGCTATGCTTTTTATACTTTTGTATAATCTGCCTAAACTGTGTTTCTGTTTGAACTGTGTTTCTGTTTAAATCTGTTTAGTTAAGTTTATAATAAAGCTTAAACTCTCTTTACCCACTGGCGTGCTTATTGTCTCTGGATCTAAAAGAACCAATTGCCTGAGCACCTGATCACTGCTTGGACACTTGGCAGAACAGGCATTATGCCTTATTTTCTAAGCGGGTCTACCCCAAATGTTTGGAGACCAGCAACTTGTGTTTGCTTACAGCGGGCACCGTATAAGCAGCAGGGAGTAGGACCTGTGTACAGTCTAGTGTTCAGGACTGTCTGCAGGAGATGGTAAAAAAAAGTGAAGATGGTGGCCACAACGGTGCAATCAAGGCTTTGCCCGTTTCAATTGCACCACCTTGACGGCCATCTGGACTGTTTTGTCCACACCCTGTGGACACCCGTGCCAGTTTTCTTTTGGATACATTTCTTTGGTATTCTTTCTTCTTGCATAAAGTGAGTGGAAGAATTGGTTCATACCACCAATAAGGGGTGGAGCATATTTATATTACAGATGGGCAACATAGAATCTGATCAGAGTAGCACCATCTGAATTAACAACAAACAGCAGAACATTATTCTCTGACCCACCAATCTTGCAAATCTAGTAGAAAAATGGCCTGATTCAGGTACAGCATGTGCGGTTGAGCCGGGGGCTGGGGGAGGAGGTTGCGAAGCAGGTTGAATTCAGCCTAGAATAATGGAGATTTTCTCGAGAACGGCAGTATTTCTTAGTTTGACCAACTAGAATTGATCAATCATTTCCCTCTAATGGTTCAGAAAAAGCGCTTAGCATTTCTGCTGCAGTGGCAGCTCTCACTGATTAACAAAGCAAAGCACAAAAGCTAACTCTCAGCAAAAACTCCCTCCAATGAACCTTACACACACACATGCATGTACTCATGCACACACGCACACTGATATTGCCAGCTTATGTGTAGAATCTTGCCATACGGCTAAAGGGTTTAAGAACCACGCTTGTTTTGTGTGAAATAGATTTCAGCATCTACAAAGAAAGCAAAGTCCGAATGTTCCACAGCCAATTTCTCCACTGTGTCACTTCCATTACAGAAATGTTACCGAGATTTGGGGTGGTGGGGGGAGAGGAGAGTAAATCTTCCTATTTTGCATAAGGTTTTTTAGCTTTACATCCATCCATACTGATTTTTGTGAGGGACACCAGAATACAATCTGATTAACATCAGATTACAACATAGTGCTTTTTAAAGTGGTTTTGTTAAAGGGGCGGGGTGGGGGGGAGGAACAGAATTAGTTTTTTTCCAAATAAATTGTTGATCTTGGTGTTCATCAAGAATGTGGACTAATTTGACAATTGTCCTTGCTCTCAGCAATCTGCATCTGAAATCTCTCTTTTGTGGAAATGCATCAGTGGGCAAAAGTATTGAAGATATTATTTTTCATTTATTCCTCTCTATTATATTTCATCCAGCCCCAAAGGGGGCACCATTAGTGCAAAGATGCCTTGGTGATTTTGGCCTTACTTGAGACTTTAAAAAGATACTAACTGGTTTGATTGTTCCCCATTTAAAATGTGATGTCAAGCCATCATGGGGATGGATTAAGATATATTTTGGTTTGACTATTGGCTGCCTACTGCTTGGGTTACCAGTCAGAAGAAACAATTAAAGAGTTTGGGTCCCCAAACTCTTCAGCTCATTGATTCTTCATGAAGTTTCAGTTTGTTCACCGACCCCCCAAACATTTATTATATGAAAATAATTTATAAATACTACTTTAACTAATAATACTACAAATAATAACAACAACAGTAATAGATTAGTCTTAAACACTAATATTTGTATAACATTTAATATGCTATGGGTAGACTCTTCCCATTGTCTTCTTCTTTTTGCAAAAGACCTACATGACCACCTCTGTGAAAATTGAAGTAGTGACAAACAGAATCAGAATATTAATTCACTAACTGGTATCCTTTGGAGCCAGGACACTCCAAGGATCAGAAAATATAAAGATGGTTGCCATTAGCTTGGTTTCTACCACATGCTAGACTGGGATAAAATGGGGGTGGGGATGTATGAGTGTATAGCATGTTGTATAGATCAAGTCCATTGTGCTAGTGGTAGTAATATGATTCGTTTGACTATAGCATGTTATGTGAATATAGTGAATATGTTTTTGTTGAGTTTAGAATTTTGTGTGGATCCAGGCAGTATGCTAAAGATGTAAACCACAGCCACACCTTTAATACTTTACACTTAGAGAGGGATGCTTTTAATGAAGCTCCTGGTGCGGTTTTTAATATCTCTCTCTCCTTTCCTTTATGGCTTCCATCCTCAGCAGGGATTACGTTGATAATCTCTCTTTCCACTGTACAGCAGGTACCCGGTTTAAGAACGTCCTGGTTTACAGATGACTCCTAGTTAAGAACGGACTGCCATAAAGACTATTATATTAAAAATTTGAGTTAAGTACAATGTTTTGGGTTAAATACACAATACTACTTTGTGTATTATTATGTTTAAGATGTTTTAGTGTATTTGGAAGTGCTTCTTAAGTGTTTTAAAAGGTAAAATATATACTATACACTAAGAGAAACATTTGACTAACTGATGCCAAATAACTGTTCCAGCTTACATACAAATTTGACTTAAGGACAAGACTGAGGAACAGAACTTGTTCTTAAACCAGGGACCTGCTGTACAGCTATAAGGCTCAAGAGGATAATAGGACCATTTTTCTAAGCACTATAGGTGAAACAGGTGAATAGAGTAGCTGGGGGCAGGGAGGGATATCAAATATGGCAGGTTGTACTCTGAAAGTGGTTTGGGCACCCCTCAATTATGAAAAAAGTAAGGAATAGAGATTGCAACTTTACATTGGCTGCTTTCCCCCAATCCGAGCACCATTCCCTTTATGCTTCCATGTTATTAGCCATACTGTATCCAGACTGTGGAATGCCACTACAATCGCTAGATGGCACCAGAGATGCAAAAAACTTGCACCCTTTGCTGCCATCTAGTGATGAACTGAACTTTTCACTCTCAGATATGGGAATGCCTACTTTATCAACTGATCATACAAAGAACACTAACCAGACAATCTGAGTCTGGCTGGTAGATTGGATATATTCCTGTCGCCAATCTTTGAGTTCTTTGCAGTACAGTAAAATTATAAAATTAATACAAGGAGATTTTTGGTAGCCCTACAAAGGAGATTGGACACTACGCTGTGTATGTTATTTATAGAAAATCATATCCAAAGCAATGGTATATAAAAGGATTCATTATATGTAGACCAGGGCTGAGAACCAGTGGTGGCCTGATGTTGCTACACAACTTGGTAAGCATGGCCAATGATGTGGAAAGCTGGGACACGAAGAGTGAGCGTCCCAGCTGGTCTGTAGGATAAGCCTCAGGATAATTTAAAAAAAGAAATTAATGAGCATGTATTCCTCTCATCCTTATTTTCTTTCACCATCAGGTTTGTTATTTTTATTTCTCTTCCAACTTCCATTTCCTCCCTCTCCACTTCCACTTTTTGTCTTGTTTTCTTCTGATATGCCTGCTTCTATCCCTCATTTCTGCTTACTCTGGCCTCAATTAGATTAGGGCAGTATTTCCCAACTATGGCAATTTCTAGGTGTGTGGACTTCAAATCCCTAATTCCACAGCCAGTATGGCCATGGATGAGAATTCTGGGTGTTGAAGTCTACACACCTGGAAGTTACCAAGGTTAGAAAACACTGGATTAGACCAATTCAGCCAAATTTGAGATCATTTTTGCTACCTACATTTAAAAGAGATGGAGAGATTTATCTGCTACCTATCCCTTTATAGTGCACATATTCCGAGATCCTAAAGGACTGTAGCTTGCAGTCTTTAACATGCAAATCTTGTACTCTGTTAGTGCTATGATAATCTCTTCTCATCTTGCCAAGTCTGAGAGTGGGAAATCTTTGTGGGTTTGGGCATGGGACACTATATATACCATAAGCCTGATAGCATCTTTACAATATTCAGAAGATGGCATTAATAAGTATATTTATAACATTTATGTAGAATCAGAATTCACTGCCCAATAATAAGTGGTATCCACTTATCAATCACACCCCAATATATGGCCCCTTGAATGTGGTTGAACTTTTCCCTAAAGGAAAAAAAAAGATCAACTAACACGTGAGAAAATCTTCTGGACTGGTAAGTTGCAACAGGGCCAACCAAAATTTATTACTTCTTTCTCCTTTAACAAGGTGTAAATACAAACAGCATTTATAATTTACAACTTCAACAAATATCTCATGGGGGAGAAATCATGATCATTTCACTTGGATCTTTAGTACAGCTTAACCTGCAATACTATAGTAAGACAGCCATAGTTCTGCCTAAAGATATGAAAATAATCTCAACTGGTACATGGAAGTATTAAAGATGGTGACCAACAGCAGTATTATGTGTAACTTTGTAATTGTTCCAGTCTTTGAATGTAATAGATTAATCCTCATTTTTCTAATAGTTCAGTTTATTTTTGCATACACGTTAGCACCTTCTTGACGGTTGCCCATTGTCCACAGGTGCATTCAATTGTCTCATACGTACATAACAATTTTCAATTAAAATACAGGTGCTGTATTTACAGAAATCGATGGTCATGAATGCAATTTTACAGGTATGTAGCACCTTTCATTAAGAAAAAAAAAGATATGAAAGAACTTTACAGAGGAGTTACAAACAATTTTCTCCACCCATTGAAATTCAAGCCAAAGGTGGGCCAGGTTTTTTTTTTTAACAACTATATTACAATGCATAGCCATATTACACAACTGTTTAGGCCGAGGAGGACATGTGCTTTTACAGTTATGTCCAGAAAGTAGATTTTAATGTACTACCCAGTGCAGAATGTGAAGAGGCCTCTAGAAGAACTCTTATGTTCTGAGAGGAACTCAGTTGATCACAACGTCAGTTTTACACATCATCGGGGATGTAGCACTTCCAAGAACACCAATGGCACTTTTAAACCCATTGCTTTTGAAGTTGGGAGTGTGATGACAACGCCACCTATTAGGTCATTCCTATGCAGTACTTCTTGTGATACCTACAGAAATGGACAATGCAAAATGAAATGAAACAAAAGTGTCAGAAACAGTTTATAAAAATGGCACATTTATTGCTACAGAACAGTCATGTACATGACGGCATCAAATAACTACAAATGGGAAACATAATGGTCTACAGCAAGCTGTGTGTTTCGCCTTCAGGGTTCTCTAGCGCACAACCTGTTTAGACGCTTCTACAAATCAGAAATACACCAAAAACATGGAAAAAAAAATATTGAGGCACTCAGCCACACATTGAAAACAAAGTGTAACTGTTATCTTTTTTTTTCTTTTTGTCCATTTTATAATTTTTCCCTTTTTTCTTTTTTTTTCTTTTTAAATGTTGCAGCTATGGGTACAGTCGCAAAAAAGGTTCCCCACTGCGACCTCCAACTAAAAAAAAAAAAAAGAGAAAGATAAAGGAATAAGGAAAAAAGAAGAAGAAAAAGAAGCTATCGTACAATTTCATCTTGGTAACACATGGTAAAATAACATCTTTTAAATAGTAAAATAAAGTAACAAACTTTTACTTAGAATGATTCCAAAAATCTACAAAGAAGAAATATTCAGAATCTGACACCCCCTCCCAGCCCTCCCCCAATATTCATGGTATAAAAGGATTGCTCCTGTGAAAAATAAGCCAAATATATTTTTTTAAAATTTTTAAATTTAGGCTTTTCTTTTATCCTACTCGGGTGTACTACAGTCTATTTTATAGCAAAAAGGTCACTAGACAAACAAAGCTTTGTAACAAAAAGGCAGGCACTGATACATGGTAAATCTCTGCTTTTTTCCGTATCTTCACTTAGTTGCATCACAAGTAACAAGAATGAAAAAGGCCACAGTTCATATATTTTCACCATTACATAAGTCTATAATACTTGAAATGAGTATGGTCAAACCAGCACTGCACAAAGGTGAATCAACTTCAAGTCCCATGAGAAGATGTTATAAAAAGAAAAAGAAAGAAAGAAAGAAAGAAAGAAAGAAAGAAAGAAAGAAAGAAAGAAAGAAAGAAAGAAAGAAAGAAAGAAAGAAAAAGCCAAAAAGGTCTTGGTGCCCCAGTGTGTTGGAATTCATCGTATTTCATCTTTAGAAAATCATTTTTTTTCCTTCTCGTATCAGTCAGTGGATTAAGCTTGATTTGTGCTTTGTCTCCCCTGATAAATTATCTTCATTTGTGGCAATGTACTATATTGTTCACTGTGAATAGAAAGATGAACGTTGCAAATTCCACCCTTCTCCCACCCTATCCCCACCCGTCCCCACCCTTCTAATGAAATCAACAAACAAAACAAATCGGAAGACTGCATCAATACAAGTTGCATCACTGGTTGAACTGACAGTTGTATAAACATTAGTGTTCTTTGCAGCTACACATAAGACAAATGTTAAAAAAAAATATCTAGACGAACAGATTTCCCTAATCTGTGTATTCATAAATTACTTGAATGTGGAGGTGGATCATTCACTAAAGGTTTGATAGATTTCTACAACGTAGTGTCCAAGTACTGTTTATTACTGTACAACATGTGGTTTCTCCTTCATACGAGTGTGCAAAGCATTCCAGGTCTGCACCAGGATTTTCTCACAATCGCGGAAGCATCTCAAGCTCATACGGCGCCCTGCTTCAAGCTCAAAAGACTTGCAGAGTATATGGAACATTTCAAATTCAAAACAATTTGCACACCTCTACCTCTTGGTCATTAAACTCAAGTCACCACCAGATCTTTTAACAAGTGACAACTCCCATTGTAGACACATGTATAGAAATGGCAGCAGCAGTGAAAGCTAAGCGATTCTTGATGTCTTATTTCTTAGGATCACACACTAATTTAAAGCAAGCATGTGGGGGGAAGGGGGAAACAACACAAAACAGCACGACTGGTTAATTTTCAAGTTTAAATTCCATTATGGAACAGGAAACCATGTCTAAAACCACAGAGATTAGATTACTGTTTTATAAACAACTAAGCCTCTATTGGTTCTATGTACATCACCATTTTCATTCCTGTTTAGAATCATGTTTGCTGTAAGACTGTACTGAATGGTTGGTAATAAAAACCATCCTTTTATCAATGTTCGGTGACTGTGAATGTTTAAAGATTCATATAATGTCATCAATCTGGGCAATTATTAAAAAGATGTTATTTTGATTTGTGTTGATAGCTTTTTTTATCTTATCCAAATTAGTTTTATATACAGAGCAGACTATTTGAATTCTCTGTATTATTAATATAAACAAGCAGAAATGCTCACACTGATGACATCAAGATGTAAGTTAACGACCCTTTGATTTATCCAGGTTTTTAAGCATAAAGTTATCTTCTGAAATAACAACTTCCCATTAAAAATATTAGAATTGGTTTTTTTATAAAAAAACTTTAATCCTAAACTATATTAATATACTTGTCAATTAAAAGAGAATCCTGCAAACTGTTTAGAATACCAGTACTAAAAGAATTAGGTTTAAGACAAACACTTTCATCTAAACATACTCTATTAGAAGTATGGCATTTGCAATGAAATACTCATTTGTTGTTCTGATTTCAACTTACATAGACTCTGCTCTATTATGAGCTTAATCCACCTCCACATTTGAGAAACTTATTAACAAATAATAGTATTTTTAAAAGTTTTACTGCTACTGAACATATTTACAATTTTCAACACACACAGGTAATCAAAATGTTTATGGATATGGAGAGGGTGGTTCACATGGTAAACTACCATATTTGTTCTTTATGTTTTTCAGTAACATAAAATTAAGATTCTTATTTCGCACTATTTCATTTAAATGAGAGTTTGTTTCAACCACAGTAAAAAAAACAACAAAAGTTTGATACAATGTATTAAAACACATAATAACAAGAGTCTACATGTAAAAATATAACTTTTACATACACAATTTCAAAATAATGATACGTTTGCCATTTTGTTGCATAAAATTTACAAATGTATTTTTTTTTCATTACTATGTAACTGGCAAAACAGGAGAACAGATGGAACGTCTAGACCATTTTCAATGGGTATATGGCATTTACTCAGTGCTGATAGGTGGAAAATCTACTCAAACAGGGAGATTCCATTTAAAAATAACATGCCAAGTTTGCGTGGCTATTTTTTAAAAAATCAGAAGCTGGAACTGGAGACAAAAGGATGCTGACAAAGACTGAATTGAGAGCAATGTCAGTTAATTGTTCTGTCTACCAATGTAAATCTTTAGAAGATTCACTATGGATGCTTGTTTAGATGCCCTGAAATCCAATCACTGGATGAGTTGCTGTGTCGTAAGCTTGATCTATACTTACTATAATATATATGCGTTAAGTAAAAACTTGATTCATACTGGCCAGAGAAATACTGTTCTACTCCCTCCTCCTCAAGAAAGTGCAACTTAATGCTTTAGAACGGGTAAGGCTTGTTCTAATGCTGTGTGACGGTTGGATATTGGCATTTTTTTAATGAATGGAGGCGGCAGTATATGGTCTACCTTTCAGTAATACCCTTCAAAATGTTCTTTTTTAAAATCAAACTCTCATACAACTAGCAACTTTTCCACTTGAAACTGCCCCCCACCCCACCTTTGACCATGTATTCTGGAACGCCTCAATGCATATTGTATTTAAGCTACACACATTAATTTTAACATTTCTACTGGTTTGTTAAATCACAGCCACCTTTGATTATGTTACATTTTTGATGATATAAACATTGGAAGGCACAGTGGTAACATTGTAGCATTCTAACCTTGTACCTCTGAAAATCTTAGAAATAGGGTCTAATGAGAGCAATATTTATGATTTAGACTTCTCCACCCTCCACCCCAAAAATATATTGTGTGGGCCATCTTTCTCCAAACTCGTGCTGACGGTATGGTAGGGACTACAGCCCCCAGAATTCCTAACACGCTTCCCAGCACACTTGCAGGCTGAGAATTCTGGGAACAATAGTTCCAATCTGTCTGGGGGTCATTGGGTTGGAGAAGACTCCCTGGATCTCAGCAATGTTGCTTACACTTATCGACGTAAGACATACCTCACCTAGTCCCGGACTCTCCCAAGGGACTCAAGAAACAACTCTCTACTTTTGCATGATAAGCAACATCAGGGCCAGTGTTTCATCCTGAACTGCCCCTCCAGCAACAGAGTTGGCACTACAGGTTACAATAAAGAACCGAAGGGGCCATGGAAAAGAGAAAGAAGACGTGAACAAAAACAAAACTTATTTACAGTAAAATATTTTTCTTAAAAAAAGTTAATCAGTACTTTTTTTTTTTACAGGAGCAAAAAGTCTGAAACAAATGAACAAAAGCTTACCATATTCACTAATTTTAATATATATATATATATTTATATATATATTTATATATATTTATATATGTGTGTTTGTGTCCGTGTGTTTGTCTGTATTTGTCATAGGTCTATAAGATCCATCTGTTCCTCCTACCCTAAGGAATGGCTAATGTCATTACTTCAGTTTTCATTAGGACGTTTGCTGGTTTTGTAAATATTGGGGTAGCAATGCTTCCCTTTTTAATATCCAGTAAGTATAAACACTAGCTGACTAGTACACCAATGAAAACGTTCATTTTTTTTTCTTCAGAAGTACACTTTTCATTATTGCAAGTTTACAATTTTTAAATTAAATATTTTTTTTTCAGACTTACAAATTAATTATATTTTTTTTTCCAAAAGAAGTTTAGGCACAAATGCATTGTCCCACAGTGTGGAGAAGATTGCCATTCAGTCTCCTGGCTGTGCATTTACAGCTGTTAACATACTGCTTGAAACATTCCGAATGATATGTTGAAAAGAGATGTCCCTCAAGTTGCACTTTTTCTTTATTTCAAAATCAGGAATGCTGAAATCTCTTGCGTCTGTGATTCGTAACTACTCAGACTTGTCTTATTATATTACAAAAAGGGGGAGGGTTAAGTGTTTATATGTTTTTAAGATAATACAGCTGTTAAGGAAGTGGTCTCTGGTTTACATGAAGAAAATGTGGCAACTTGGACCTGCAAAAGAAAACAAGTGGAAAAATTTTAGATCAGCCAAAATGCAATCATCTTTATTATTCGTAATTTTTCATAACAATATATATATATATATATATATATATATATATATATATATATATATAATATTTACCATAAAAAGGCTTCAGAAGCTGTTTCTCAACAATCCTTACTGTATCACCCAGATGAAGAGACTTATCATTTTGCAGGCATGCTGAAGATTATCTCTCCTCCCATCCCACAACTAACATCTTCCCTGCTCAACCACACTAACCACACTTCAGGTTCAAAGTACAGATGTGATGCAGAATAAGCTGACTCAGTGTATGCTGAATCCTTACAAAACAGTTGGGAGATTTAAAATACAACAGAGGGAAGGGGATACAATTCTAAAGCTACTAATTTCCCAATGGGATCAACTCCTGTTTGTGGAAAAATCCCTTTTGTAAAGAAATACGGGTAAATATAATGGTTTAGTGCCCTTCTTCTTCCCCATCTATAAAACCCTCCAGATTTCCCATAACATGTTCGTTCTATCTATCTATCTATCTATCTATCTATCTATCTATCTATCTATCTATCTATCTAATTTATTCACTGCCCATCTCACTCAGAGAGCGACTCAGGGCGGTTTACATAAAATAGGAATAAAACATTAGTTAAAATACAATAAAACAATACAATAAAACAATCTTCTTAATAAATAATATGTTCCAAGAGGTAGATGGTAAAAAGTTCTTTGTTTGTTTGTTATATATATCTGGCAGTGACTCAGTCCTGACATATAAATCTACTCCCATTATGTCATATAAATAGGTTATTTTTATAAAGCGTGTTGGGCAACATGGGGAACACAGAATAAATTCAAATTCAAATTGGCAGTTATTTATCACTGTGTATCAGAATGCAGGTAGGATCCAATGTGTGGGGCCATCCTCAGTACTTTTTGCATGGTCTTAAGTATTTTGATGCTACACAACTAGAAAAAGAAGCACACCCACTTCATTGGAGATCTCTGATCTGGTCTAGATTCTTCCACTCATTATCTACACTCCAACCCATATGAGAAAATTGAGCTACAAAGCAATAAATAAAGGAATATAAGACCTTTATATTCCTTTATTTATTGGAGGGGGTTGGTTGTTCACTTAATTAAAAAAAGATACAAGCTAACAAATAAAACAAAATGTAGCAAAAGCAATGAAAATGAGGTATTAAACTTAGAAGAATAAAGTAAAACTTTTCTCCCTTAAATCCATTAAAAGCAAGATGAAATGAAAATGTTTTTGCTACCTTATGTTCTTTCTTGGGGAATTCCAGTAGTGGTGGGTTATCACAAAAAAGCATCTAGTCCATATTCTTACCATGTTTTGATGTAAGGAGACAGTTGGCTGTTGTGGGTCTTCCGGGCTGTGTGGCTGTGTTCTGGAAGTTGTGGTTCCTAACGTTTCGCCAGCATCTGTGGCCGGCATCTTCAGAGGGCAGGAGCACAGACAGAAGCGAACTCTCTGTGCTCTCTGTTCGCTTCTGTCTGTGCTCCTGCTCTCTGAAGATGCCGGCCACAGATGCTGGCGGAACGTTAGGAACCACAACTTCCAGAACACGGCCACACAGCCTGGAAGACCCACAACAGCCATCGAACTCCGGCCGTGAAAGCCTTCGACAATACATTACGGAGACAGTATTGACTCAAAAAATGTTTGTTATCTATGGAATTAGTTAATATGGGAAGATTTTGGTTTTTGGGTACCTTTGAGTCAGTCTTGACTTCAGGTGATTGCCTGGATTACTTCCTGCAGTTTTCTTGGGAAGACTTTGGGTTTGCCCTTGCCTTCTTCCCCCTAGGGCTGAGAGAAAGAGACTAGCCCAAGGTCATGCAATTGGCTTTGTGCCTTAGGTGGGAGAGAACTCACGGTCTCCTGGTTTCTAGCCTGGTGCCTTCACCACTGCCCCAAACTGGCTCTCATGAAAAGAAAAAGTCTTTAGATATTAATTCCCCAAATTATTTTCCTTATAAAGAAACTAACAGCTGTTATATTATTATTATAAGGATACTGGTCGAGATGAACGTACCTTTTTCCTTTTTTTACATCTGCCCCATATGATTAGATGTGTCTCCCATCCCAGGGTGGGGTCCTGCCAAAGAAAGTGGAGGAGGGTCCGAAGATACTTTCTCTTCTTCCCTTCTTTTCAAACATGCTGCTTTAGGATTCAGATTCCTTTCTGTGAGATCAAAATTAAAGATAATTTTAAACAACCTTTAAAGCCCATTGGCCTACTTACTTCATACATTCAAGTATAACATCTTGTTCAACTTCCTCTCATGTTCTTCAATTTGCCAGGAATCTCCATTATAAAAAAGTATTTCAGTTCTCTGAATCTCATATCCCTGGCTATTTTACACTTAAAAATTGTCTTTATTTCATCTTCCTGGCCTTGTTCATCTCAATTTGTGAACATTCAAGACAGAGATTCACCTGCATTTCAAAACTTGTTATTTCAACCTTTAGGGGATACAACCCAGTTGTAAACCAGTAAAGAAATGAAGAAGTATATTTAAGTTATTTTAATTACTGCTATTTAGCACTGGGACCCCACTTGCCTGAAGTACAACATAATTTATCTACTAAACAAGCTACCTTATGGGTTTTGGGTAATAATAATCACTGAATCCATAAATATAAATAAACTTGACAATGAATTTTGTGATACTGACTTATAATCAGGGACTTGTTTCTTGGGATCCATGCATTTCTAGCAAGACCAGTTTGCCTTGTGAAGACCAAATCTCAAGGTGAGCCATTTCAATTATACCACTTTTATGCATAAGGAAGGCATTTTCATAGCATTTTACATAGCATGGTAGTATCTTGGCCTCTCATGTGCTCAGACCTATGCTTTAACAAAGCATCCTTATGACCTGGAGGCATCAAATCCAACACTGCATCATTAACAAAGCACAGTAATCCCATACTACATTCCTAAGATCTAAGGCTTCCACAGCAAGACATAGCCTCATGCATTTACCTCAAAGAAATGTCCAGAACATTCAGTCTTTCTTCAAAACATCTGAATGAGATTGAGATTTGCAGAACGATTGGATAAAATTAGCCTTAACTCACCTCTGACTTGCTGCTCTAAACTAAGGATAACTGCTACAGCCTGATGTAAGATCAAAAGTTTGGTCTGGGGCTTGTCACTCTTTAGATGGAGTTGCACCATCCTGCCCAGCTCCTTGAAAGCCTCGTTGATGTCACGGACACGCAGGCGCTCACGGGCATTGTTGGCCATTCTTCTTTCTTTCTCGCGCTCTGCTTTTTGCTCCGGTGTAAGATCTTCGTCATCATTATTGCTGAGGGGAAAAGAGAACACAGGATTTTCTAATGGGGTTGAAACTTCAGGTGTCTACAACATTTTAATAAGGAAGTCTGCATTGCGTTGCACAGAGATGAGCACTGAACTAAGGCAGATTCAAATCTACACTCAGCCATATAGTTCACAGAAAGCACAGCCACCTCAAGGAGGTATTGTGGGGATAAAGTGTGGGCTGGGGGGGAGATACAATGCCTTGAGCTCTAAGGCAGATTGCAAATGACACAACTGTAATCGTTTATTTCTGCAGTGAATTTTATGTTCCTATAAATGCCACAAATGTATGCTGTTTATTAAGGAACCAAGTGTATAGTGCATTTTGGGAGTTAGTAGAAGGATAATAAGCAATATCAGAAACCAAATGGGCCCTTTTCCACGTTGTGTTTCCCTTCCCCTGGAAAACCGATCACAGAACATCTCTTAATGAACTACAGTCCACATAGAACTGGTTGAGTGAGGAGCCAATGTGGACCAAGGACCTTATATGATCTAGCTAGATGATGATGATGATTGGTGGTTTTTTCTCCCCAATTTGCATTTTTCTTTCGTGCCAGTGGGCACTCAAAAGAACTAGCAGCAATAAATAAACAAATAATCAACAAATATACAATGAATACCAGCAGTTAATATCTGACAACAGCATTAACCAATTTGAATTAAAAAGATCTGGCTACATTAAGTCCAATACGTATTTCTTTCATTACACAGTTATGAGTCAGTCCGAAGTTCCTCGCAGATACTTCTCACGGCCCTACTTGTACATGCACTCCTTTGACATTAGGTCTGCTGCCTTGTGGGAATTTGTATCATGTAATATCTTACACACTTAGAAATCAGAATACAATTTTTATGCACACAGGCATCAGGGAATCTCTCAAGGCTGTTTCATATTTCTCGCCTGTATTACTGATTTCTGCAGCCACTGAATGCAAGGGACTGAAATAGTTGTATGTTGGAGAAGCAAAACGTTATCCTAAGTGCAAAGTGGTTCCTATTAAATTAAGTTTTTAAAATTATATTTATTTCTGAGACTTCTCCATATTCCACTCCCATTTTTAAAACCCATGCACGAGGACGGGTTAGTTTATTTAATACTCAACCACCATTCTATCGTTCAGACAAAAATCTGAATGTAATATAAGGTGGGTTCAGAAACATTCTTGCTGATGAAATCCAATATATTTATGAAGAACATAAGGGACAGACTGAAGGTCAGTGGTAATCCAAGTAAAATCCTGCATACTGTGGTCATCAATGCCAGTAAGCAAGAAACAATGGTCTACATAAGGGTTCCATTCTTGGGAACAAAAGATGATGAAATTATTCAGTTTCTTTCCAAACCTTGGCAATGGGCCTCAGATCAAATTAACAATTACTTCTGGTTAAATTGGACAAGCTACCCTGATTTATCCATTTACAGTTATGTACAGTACTTAAAAAAAACAAAACAGGAAGGATCATGTGTATTCCATTGGGGCAAAAACTATTATAAAAATGGCATCTGCTTAAAATATTTTTGGTGTGTGTGTGTGTGTGTGTGTGTGTGTGTGTGTGTTTTCATATGTACATCAGACCACTGAATTTGACTCCAACTCTTAAGTCTATATACTGTAGCGCTATCCATACAGTTCTGCCTAAAAGTTTGTCCTCTGCCAAATCCAGCCCCTCTAGAGTACACGCATCCAAACAGATACTCTTAGTACTTCCAGAAAAAGCTATGAATTTCCTGTTTGATTTTGACCGGCAGGAAGAAAACTCTAGAGTTTCTTCCTGTTCTGTTCACTTCATCAAAGTCCAATAAAGGAATTAAATGAAGCGACACTATTATATACGGTTACCTAGATCTTGACCTAGTAATTGATTTGATATCCTTCTTGTCATCGTCTAACTTCTTGTCCTCAGAAGGTTTTGTGTCCTGGAGGTTTTCATCTCCTTCGTCATCAGATTTTATTTCAGAACTCCCTGAAGATATGCTTTGCCCTTGAAGTCCAGTTGGCATGCCTGTGGAGAAACGAACAACATGGTATGTCTGTGTATGTGTCTCTCTGTTTCTACAGACATAGGTAAACATGCATATCTACACCAACACACAAATAACAAAAATTTTTAAGAATTCTCTGTGTGTTACATTAGTAGCCTACTTGTTTTGCAAAAAATGAAAAAAGAAAGAAAAGACACTTAATGAAAACAGTTGTTAAAAACAATTTTCCAGCTGTCTCTGGTCTAAAGTTTGTGGTAGGACTAATACTTGGGCTAGAAATATGCTTATTTCTCCAGCTCATTTCTAGAGAAAGGCAAAAAGAACAGAGGGCTTCTCCTCTCACATGCTCACTCATGAAAGTTCCAGAGCTAAAGACAGAGAGGAACAGCCGCTTCCCATTCTACTACTGTGGCTTTCTGTCTTTAACATTGAAAGTGGGTTCCATGCAGTCATACTCGGCCCACGTGGTTGTTGGGGTTGTTGTTTTTTGAGCTCCTTAATCCTCTGTTCATGTGATAATCCCCAAGAAGAACAAGAAGAACTCCCTGCAAGCAAGTGAGAATATTTCCCCTAACATTTAAAAATAAAGTAAGGTAACCCCACCACCACCACTGTCCTCAACTAGCTTGAGAACCACTGTTCTACAGCACTTTCCTTGAACAAAATAATTAGTTCTCTTTTTGTAAACAATGTCTCTCAAACTCCATCAGGACTTCCATTTGTGCCTGCTCTGCTGGAACAATCCCAACACTTTATCTACGGGGTGACTTGGCTGGCTGAGGGCAGTAAAAAGGCCAGAGGAAACTAGAGATTAGGTAGTTCCTATCTAGAGAAGAGAATATCGGTAGCTCAGGGTTGAACTGTGGAGTCCTTGGCGCTCTCTGAGCTTGGTTGTTGGCTTGCAGACGATTTGTTCATCTTGTCATCTATTTACCTCACCATCTATATGGATAGTGCTTCAGTAGGGGTGTGGGTCGAATAAAGAACAGGTCCACTCCTCCTCCTATGTGGCAACCTCCTGATATTTGAAGACTGCTTTCATAGATTTGGTAGTCTAAGGCATAGGACCCAGCAGTGCTGTTGTACGTACCTCGGTATGGATCCTGAGGCTGGTTTAAGTCAGGAGATGTAGCAGACTGCACTGGCAGCTGTGGAACAGGAACCTGGTTTGGCACAAGGGAATGGCTGCCACGGAGGCCAACTGCATCTTCACGATGAGCCCCAACCTGCAAGAGGAGAAGGGAGGGAAGATGTAAACAGGATCACTTTAAGTGAAACAAGCCAAGAAGCTACAGGGTCTTCTATCAATAGCTTGGGGAGATGCTGGAAATAAACACAGGCATTTAAACATAATGGCAGGGTTTCCTTGAAGCTTTTCACTAGAGGGCGCCGAGGCACTATCATAGGTATATATTTTATGGATATACAAAAACACTTAACAGTCAGTAAGGCGCTGTGCAGCACATTTAGTGACAAACACAGCAAAGGAGCTCAGGCAGGTAAAACATCAAATTGTCTCTCCCAGGGTGCTGCAGTGGAGAGGCTGATTCGTACCCATCTGTCTTCTATCATGTCCGCCAACAGATCTGACAATTATCTTAATGCCCATATGCTTAATTGTGGGCTTCTCAATTCCCTCACTGCTATCAGAAATCCTGCAGGAATTTCAATTTGGCATCCAACTTCCCTTTTAGGGGATAAGATTCTTGGGCACGCCACTTCCCCCTCCCTGTTCCTCTCTACTTTTGTGATGCCAGCTAAGCTTCTGACAAGGCAGCTAGTGAAGCATCGGAAATCCCCCCCACTACCCGATTTGTAGTAGTAGTGGCAGTAGCAGTAATCATAGTATCATCATTGCCATCCCATCCCCTGGCTTTCCAAAAATCAGAAGCCCAGACCCAGAGTAAATTAATCTTCTCTAGTCTATCATTAGCCATAGATTCCAGCTCCAAGGGGGAGTTGTTCTTGCCAATACCATCACTTCAGATAATATATCAATCAAAGTTTTATTAACCACCCCAGTAAGGCCATCATTGTAGGCATGAAGGTGTCAGTGTAATGGTGCTATGGGCATAATTGATGGAACTAGCTTAATGGGAACACTTTTTGTTTTTTTGGTATGGCACACTGTTCAATGTGTCTGTACGTTAAGCCAGTTACAGAATTAATAAAAGGATACATAAGGGCACTCTGCTATTTTTTACACAATGCGAGCCCTATTCAAAACAATTATAAGACGACCTACTGAAGGTTTAGCTATTCAGAACACTGACTCAACAGAAGTGCTATTTATGTACCACTGCCACTATTATTGCTGTTGCTACTACAGCTATCACCAGTGTGCCTACAATGATTAGGTGTTGTACAAACATTAAGGAAGAAGAAAAAGCTCTGCTTGCAAGCCCTCAATAAGTAGACATATACAGGAGGAAAGGGGGGAAAGGCAACCAGGCAAACAAAGCCAATCTGGTAAAGTTGGGATGGTGAGATATATTACGGTATGATCTGCTATTGAGCAAAATCAGGTGTAATGGTACAGAGAACTGAAAAGGAAAGAAAACTTGGGTAGAAAGAAACATGATAATCCTTAATTTATCTAAAACATTGGTTTCAAGAATAGGAAAGGCCCCAAAGGGTCATACAGAGGTAGAAGATAAAATAGTTGTTTGACCAGCCTTCTTGCATGTTTAATTAATATGCAGTCATCTAAATATATGGCTGCCATGGGCAGAGCAACCAGAGACAACTATGTGGGAAGAAGGACTTTGACTAGCACATTGATGAAGACCACAGAGACTTTTTGAAAGGTTGGTCCCACCCTCTTCAACAATCAGAAACTCAAGGTGGTAGCAGTGTGCAGAATTCTGCTATGTTGGAACTAAACAAGGGAATACTCTTTAAAATCATTATATTTTCTTTCAAACCACACCTCTCCAACACTGAGTTCTTTGGATGTGTTTTCTTTATTTATCTATACTCATTTTTATTCTGCCTATTTTTCATGACTTTAGGAGACTGTGTTGGGCCACGGTCCTGTCATCCCAGCCGTTGGTCCTACTGATGGGAGTTGCAGACATCAAGTTAGGGGAGATGCTTTAAAGTCCAAGCATGCCTTTCATCTCAAAATGCAAATATTATTTTCAACACTTTCCTTTTGCACATGTAGACTTTTTATTGAATTATTTGCATTCATTTTTAGTCAGGCAAGTCCTAATCCTACTACAGTTGGTTCCATTATAGACTATTAGTAGTAGTTAGTTATATAGCACCGTGGGTCCAATGCCAAAAAAGCTGTTCTGGAGTGCAAATGTAGCACCAGCCATTTCTTTTCCCCTCTGCAGCTGTCACGTGCTCCCGGGAAAAGATGTGGCTGTTTGCTAGATGGCTTCAGTCAAGGCAACTCTAGTGGTATACCAAATCCACTGCAATAAAAACAAAGCACAATATACAGGGTACAATAAAAGAAATACAATGTATAACAACTACAGTTTAAAACATTAATATAACATTCTTGGCACTGGTAGCTCTACAGCAAGTTCCAAAGGATGGGAAACTTCACAGTGAATTCCCACTTTTGGTCTCCCCCCATCACACCTACAACAGGCATTCTCTGTATCCTCATGTGGGTCTTGAAGATACCAACAGCCTGAGCCATATAGAGCTTAAACCAGCCCTTGAATCAGCTTTAAACAGTTGTGGAGAGATGTTGCATTTGCTTCCTAAATGCTGCACTATGAAGCACCTTTTGGGGATCAAATGCAAAGTACTGAACACTCTTATAATAATTCTTAATAGTATTCCTAATTCACAAACTCAGAAACAAGTATAATTTTTCATGCACACACATACAATGAACAAAATTAAAAACAAGGATAGATGATAATGATAAATGATACTTTATTTCAAGGTATTTTCCTGTTAAATTTAAGAGGTATGTTAAATAATATTCCCTGCCTGCATCCAATGACCATGATTTCAGATGAGTTGAGATTCTAAAACTGGACAAGAGGTCTCAGCAATTAAAAGCTATTGGGCAAATCCCACTCTCGAAATATGTCACCTGTTCTCTTTACTGTTAACCTGTATGAGGAAATGTTTGAGAGTACAGGACTTTAGGAGATAAAGCTGGTGTTTTAATACTGTCAGAGGGAGCGTGCGGAGATGGAGCGGCCTGCCTCTCTCCTAGGCACCAGTGATCCACGTACTATGCAGTAAATAGACTCCAAACAGAAGTTATATCAAATATCCTATTTACTTTATATACACACGTATTTACAGATCACTTCCACAAGTAACAAATGATACACCATCAACGATACAGCTTTCACGAGGTAAAATGGGAATAATGGGAACTGAGAATGTCCCTGTATATATAGTGAACCTGACCAATCACATTATAGGTCACTCTCGTTATTCACCACACCCAACCTAACTCTAAGCACCTGTTGAATGAGTCACACATGACACATCATTCCTACAACAATGGCTGGTAATTGGGTGACTGTGCAGAATATTTCACCTTTTACCTAGAAATCAAGCCTCTCTGTATAATTTATATCTAGAAGTAAATTCCTGGGTTTATCAAACCCCAACAAATACCCATTTATTTCTTACACTGGCCCTTCAAGGAAAAAATGAGGCTTTGAATTACATAAAAAAGAGATCTGTTGTGACAAATAGAAACTCTATCTAAGCCTGTCATTTTTGTAGACAAATAAAACTTAGACATTTAACATTCCAAACTATTTATTTATTTATCACATTTGTATCCCGCCCATCTCCCCCACAAGGAGGGACCCTGGGCGGTTCACAGCAATATCAATATCAATATCAATATCTATATCTATATATATAGTTTTTATTGGTATTTATAGTTTTTATTGATTTTAAATTTTTGCTATATATATATATATATATATATATATATATATATATATATATATATATATTATACAGTTCGATCCAGGAATGGTAGATCTCATCCCATCGGTCGATAAGGCTGGACACGGCAGATCTAAGGGGCCAGCCAACCCCAAGACTGGCTATTCCCCTCCCCTCCCCAAGCATGGTGACATAACCAGGTCTTTAGGTTTTTTCTAAAGTCCAGGAGAGAGGGGGCCGATCTTATTTCAGGAGGTAGAATATTCCAAAGGACGGGGGCTACCGCAGAGAAGGCACGCCTCCTAGACCCCGTCAGATGGCACTCTCTTACAGACGGGGTTCGTAGCGTGCCCTCTCTACAGGACCGGGTGGGACGGGTTGATTGAACGGGGATGAGACGGTCCCTCAGGTAACCTGGTCCCATGCCATGTAGGGCTTTAAAGGTAATAACCAACACCTTGAATTGAATCCGGAAGCAAACTGGGACCCAATGCAGCTCACGGAGCAAAGGTGTTATACGTGCCGATCTTGAGGCACCTAAAATCGCCCGCGCGGCTGCATTCTGAACCAGCTGAAGCCTCCGGATGCTCTTCAAGGGTAGTCCCATGTAGAGCGCATTACAATAGTCTATCTGGGATTATCTGTTTCAGTTTAAGGGGGGAGGTAATGTAAGGGTTATAATATAATGATTTCATCTGGCTCTGTCTTTCCACGAGACATAAACTGGGGGTGGGAGGAGAAAAGGAAAGGAACACATTACTTGGGCAAGGAGTTCTGAGCAGTGTAAAAACCTTCAGATATTTTGAAAGGCCTCTCACCTCAATTGAAATCTGCAATAGGAAGTTCAGATTTTGAGAGGATGGTTATCAGTGATCAAGAAAATTGTTTAGGTTCCAGTGTTAGGAATGGGAGGTGAAGGAGATCATACACAGCTATTTTAATCTGATGAACAGGACTACCAGATTTGATCTGGTCTGAAAAAATTTGGATGACCACTTGATGGGCAGCATGGAGATACAGAGAACAGAATACAGTTTTTTGCTTCCATCTAATAGTCATTCAGGTATCTACAGCTCAAATTAGTGTACAACAGGGACAAAGAATTGGTCCAAATATAAGCTGCTATTATTCAATAGATTAACTGAATAACAAATAACTGGTCCAACTATAAGCTTCTATTATTTCCATAGACGCTATTACTAAATCAGGCACCCCTCATCCTATACCTGTGCATTTGATTTTTGTTACTTAAGTGAAGAACTATACACTTTTCTCTGTTACTTTTCATTCTGATACTTTCAGCCCATTTCTCCAACTTATCAAAATTGTTTTGAATTTTATTTCTATTTTCTACAGCATTAGCTATCCCAGATGATTCTATGTCATCTGCAAATTTGATAAGCATTCCTTCCACCTCTTCATCCAAGTAATTAATACAAAGTTCAAGAGTAGAAGACAGCTCTCTCCAAGGTGATGATCAACCACTGTTGAGCCTTCTGAATATGTTTTTCAAGCCAGCTAGTAGCTACTTAATTGGCATGCCATTCATACCATGAGATAACAGACACCTTGGTGGGAACTAGGCTTCCACCTCCCTGAAGGTGGAAGGTTGTTGTTGTTCTCCAAGAGATTATACTCATGAGTGTTTTGCAAAAATAAAAACGAGGGAGAGAGAGAGGGAGGGAGGGAGGGAGGGAGGGAGGGAGGGAGGGAGGAGAGAGAATACCTGAGTAACTCAAAAAAGTCATAGTGAACTTTAAGAATTAGTAAACTGATTGTGGCATGAAGTAACCTGCAAAGGTAATATGGTTTACATGAAGTGGAAAATTCTAAGATTATGGATATACACTGACCAGTTGTATCTGGTCAAATCAGAATTTTGTCTTGCCTACCCTACTGAAACAAGCAAGCTCCATTCAGCCATACAACGTTCAATCCTTAAAAGCCAAATCAAAGTACTCCAAAAAACCCATGTTTTACTTGCATTTATGAATCCCAACAGTTTTGGGCAAGTCTGACTCTCCAGGGGGACACTATTCCAAAGGATGGGGCAGGGAATAAGAAGGCCCATCTCTAACAGCCCTGTAGATGGCATTTTTTAGGGGAGGGGTTCCATAGCAGCCTTTTCTTCCTGGCCTAATTAGTTGGGCAGAACTCTTGGGAGCAGAGTCCCAAAATATGTATATGAATATGTCTATGAAGGTTCTCAGTCATCCAGGTGGAATTGTCTGTAGCTTGAATCCAGTTACATGTATATGTAATTCCAGTTGATATGTATATGAAGGGATAGAGATTTAGGAATATTCTGGTTGAGAAATTACTTTGCTGATTTGTATTTATTATAACTAATGTTTTGTTGTCAGCCCTTCCAGGTAAACCAGACAGGAAACATGACTAGATGAACTAATTCTACTTTATGGTGAGGCTACATTGACAGAATCTTGCAAGTCTGAAAGTACGAATCTCCCGCCCTCCCTATTGATCGCTTGAGTGGTCAGGGCGGGTCTTTCCTGAGTTTTTTCTTTAGACCGTTACCCTCTCGCGGACTCCCTTTCCTTTCATCTGATCGTTCCCCAGGCAGCATCTCTTCCCTCCGTTCCCCAAGGTCGCCCTCACATTACCCTCCCCTTCAGACTCATCCCCTTCTCCCGAGCTCATAGGTGAAACTAGGAGGGGCAGAAGATCCCACTTGGAGTTTTAGTAATGGCCTCCGATCCCCAGGGGACACCTGTCAGCCCTTCCAGGTAAACCAGACAGAAACACGACTAGATGAACTAATTCTACTTCATGGTGAGGCTACATTGACAGAATCTTGCAAGTCTGAAAGTATGAATCTCCCGACCCCCCTATTTATTGCTTGAGTGGTCAGGATGGGTCTTTCCTAAGTTTCTTCTTTAGACCGTTACCCTCTCTCGGACTCCCTTTCCTTTCATCTGATCATTCCCCAGGTAGCATCTTTTCCCGTTCTCCAAGGTCACCCTCACATTCCATCACGTTTGTCTACATTTCTGGTCTTGTAGTAGCCCATTCCCAATTAAGGTTTTGGATATGAGCAAAATCTGATTTTTCTGTTCATGGGAGAAAGTTGAAAAGAAAGATAATGGAGAAAAAAGTGAGTTGTTTTTTTTTAAATGAACTTGTCCTACCATTCCTACCCACATATTCTGCATCTAATGATGGTCAAGAGCAGGGCTGTGATGACTATCCCTCTGGATGAGTAATTATTTTTAGTTTTGTTTTTGGAATATTTGGTTCCTGGTGTATATGGTTGCTTTATAATGTATGATCTAGATTTTAATCTTTGATTTTTATGTATATATTTTGATCCAAATTATGGATTTGTAGGCCATTCAGAGTCATTTGATTGGAGTGGCCCATAAGACCTGTAAATAAGAAGTAAATAAATAAATAAAATGTATTATCAACAAATGAGATGAACAGTGGGAAGCATATTTACTACAACAGTGAAGGAAGAGACGAATCTTACTAAGATTGTTTTAGATGACAATTTCTTCAACCACGTGATGAGCAAACATATCCACAAAGCCAGAGAATGAGAGGAAGACCTGACTTACTTAGCTCCTGTTTTAAATAATAGATATAAATGTTTTGCCAAGTGTTGATTGCTCCATTTATATGTAGTTTGAGTACAGTCCAAAGGTCAGCCTGGCCATGACCAAGCTGCTTATTGCAGGCCTTGAAGGCTTCCAGATGTTAAGAGCCCAATTTATTCTTGGTGAAATTTCAGTGATGGCAAATAATAATGGCAAGCCCAGCTGATGTAAAGGAATTCATGCAGTCCTGCTCTGGTACTATTTGTCTACATACCAATCAGCTTTATGCTGAGTCAGTCTGTCAGGCCCAGAATTATTTATTTAGCCTGACGATGGCTATCCTCTCACCTGCCAGCTGGTAACTTTCCAATGCTAACGTTGGAAAAGTAACTTGGTTCTTCTGCAGATCAAGGTAGTGGTCTTCACAGATTTCCTCTCTGACTGTGATTCTAGGGCCTTTCTTCCTTCCCAGAATTAACTCCTTTGCCTCATTTCAGGACATTCTCAGCTAAATGTTATCTCTGGGGTGTGTATATGTGTGGTGCCTTCGAGTAAATTTTTGACTCCTGGTGACTGCCTGGACTAGTCCCTGCATTTTTCTTAGCAAGGTTTTTTTGGAAGTGGTTTGCCATTGTGTCCTTCCTAGGGCTGAGAGAGAGTGACTGGCCCAAGGTCACCCAGCTGGCTTTGTGCCTAAGGCAGGACTAACTCAGAGTCTCCCGGTTTCTAGCCCGATGCCTTAACCACAACATCTAACTGGCTCTCCAAATGGCATCTCTAGTCTAGAGAGATAAAAAAAAAATCTTCCAGACGTATTGGAATTCACCTAAAGTTATATAAATTAAATAAATAAATAAAATAAATAAATAATTCAAATTGCCCAACTAGGTAACAGTACTTAGCTGACCTGGGCTGATCCCAAAAAGTGAAGCAGAGTAAAACCTGGTTAGTGCTTGGATGGAAATCAATCAAGAAATCCTAGGGCTACAGGGAAGTCTAGGAAGTTGAAAAACATCTCTGAAGAAGGCAATGGCAAAGACTATACACTAGCTCATCTGCCTGCCTGAGTTATGAACGTGAGTGGAAGGTCCTCTGAAGCTTTGCTGGGGGACATCTCAGGCCACCTACCTGTTACATAGAGGAAGAAGAACAGTGAGGCTGACAGGTAAGCTTCCTTTTACTTCCTCCTATTCTCTAAACTCCCACCTGTTTATTAACTCTATAGAGTTAGTGGTTAAGGTGCTGGGCTAGAAACCTGGAGTCTGTGAGTTCTAGTCCTGCCTTAGGCATGAAAGCTGGCCGGCTGGGTGACCTTGGGCCAGTCCCTCTGTCTCAGCCCAACTCACCTCACAGGGTTGTTGTTGTGGGGAAAATAGGAAGGAGTATTAGGTATGTTCGCTGCCTTGAGTTATTTATAAAAAAATAATGAAGGCAGGATAAAAAAAACCCTCTAACTTCAGCACAGCTGGAGTTGGCTGAGCAGTGGCAGTTTTGCCCGATCGAATGCCCAGCAAAGGACAGTAAGGTTGGCAATTAGGGGCATTTGTGTACATAACTATGGCCAATGCTGGGATGGAAAGAGGAGGAAGGGAGAAAGACAGAACACATATTGGAGAGAAAGTCAGAAAGGAAGAGGGGCTGGCAATGTAGAACTGAAGCTGTGGGAACTGAGTGGCCCTTCTGGCTCATGGGCCTTGTAGTGAGGAATATTGAGTTACAGCACTTGATTTGGCTCAGGAGGCTTAGTTTCAGATTTGTTTCTTGGTCATTAAGATGTCACAAGAACCCTTTTCTTCTTTGGTTACAAAGGACAACATGAAAACTACTCAGCTGTGAGGATCACTGCAGGTCAAACTAAACCGGGAATAACGTAAATGTTCCTTTAAATAGCTTATGAGCAGTTACTTATATATATATATTCTTACTCAAAAACAATTGCAGAATCTTGGGGCGGGGGGAGGATTTTAAAAACTTTTGCTCCCCTTTATTGTGGTACCAATCTTTTTTGTAATTCTATGTGTGTGTGTGTGTGTGTATCTATATATGCAATTGTGAGTTCTAGTCCCACCTTGGGAATGAAAGCCGTCTGGGTGACCTTGGGCCAGTCCCTCTCTCTCAGCCCAACTCACCTCACAGGGTTGTTGTTGTGGGGAAAATAGGAGGAAGAAGGAGTATTGGGTATGTTCGCCACCTTGAGTTATTTATAAAAAAATAATAAAGCCGGGATAAAAATTAATTAATTAATTAATTAATTAATTCAATCAGTCAATCAATCCCTATTTACTTCCATGGCAGATCCATGGCAAAGGTGAGCAGATTTTGTTTGGGACTGCCAACAGATTAAAAAAACCAACAACAATCTATGAGAGGTTCCAATCTGGATTATGCTTTGAAATAAGAAAAACCACATACCCCCTTATTAAGGGTAATATACAGTCTGAACTACAATGGCTTTAGGCAGATCTTCTGTCTTTGTCCTTGTCAGGTAATCTGGATTCCCAGATCCAAAGTAGAAGGAAGGGCTCTGAAGCTGAATTTCAGAGCAATCAAGAACGTGCTATGTATGCTTTAGTCCAACTAAACCACTAGTACTTAAGCAAACAATTAGATTATTTTCTCCAGGTTTATTTGGCTTGGCTATCTTTCTTGGCTTGGCTATCTTCTTGAATGTGGATTTCCCTTACACAAAGTATTCACATGGCTACCTCTCTGTCCTCTGCTTGTAGACTACATCTGTACAAGGAAGCACAAGAAGCTTATTCACATTAGCTTTTAGTATACATATTTGATAGATGAGATCATTTTCCCCCAGTAAACATGGAAAGAAAAGTTGATGCATTCTCACTGTAATTAGATACCCATTGAAACAGAAAACTGTTTCGGTGTCTTTGAATTGTAATCTCCCCGTGAAATATCAATTATACCTGACAATCTCAGAGTGCTAGATTCCAGTTTCAGTTACTCTGCCTGTTATCTGTTATATCAAAAGAAAGAAACTTATTTGCTCTAAAGTGGAAAAAAAATATTTAGTCCTAAAAGTGCATCTTTAAAAGTGGTAGGAAATACTCATCCAAATGTTAACTTTTATTACACCCAGATGGGCACTCTGAAGTTTGTGAATTGTGGGCAGCAGATAAAAGCTGTAAAAAATTAAAACAATGGAAGGTTTCTTATGAAGTTATGAGTGGTGTACTCTGCTGTTGCCTAAAGTTAACTCTTTCATTCTAAGAGAACTTCAAAAGTATTCTTACTTTTGCGATGTAATTTGAGAATTAAAACCAGTTCTCAAAAGAAAGCAAATGGGAGAAAACGGGAGTATCCTTGGAATTTGGCATTCTCAACCAAGGAAAATATGGCAACATCCACTTACTGAGTGCACAACACAGTTATATAACAAACAGCCTGTGAATCTACATTCAATCCTATGTATGTCTAATAAGCTCCATCAAGGTTAATGGGGTTTAATTCAAAATAATCATCCATAGCACTGCAGCTTAAGGCTGCAATCTTATGCCTACCTACCATATGACTTACCTCTGAGTGGAACTGTAGTAATACAGAATTCAGAATGGATCTCTAGCAGCTATAATCAATAGGCTGGCAATGTTTATTTTAAGTTTCAGCCTGTCTGACGTATTCAAGGAGGGTAAGAGACAACAGAAATAGATACAAGGAAAGGAAATAGGAGGAAAAAACTATACTGTAAAAGACTTTTTAAGGAACAGCTAAGTTTACTTCACCAGCCCTCTCTAGCAACTTTCCAAGACTGGCACGTTTTGAGTAATCCATTTTATTCCGTATTATATTTGGTTTTCAAAACAAAACCTTGTTTATTTCCCTCTTGTCCCAACATAATATAGGCAATCTGATGGATTTTCAAGGCTAACCTAGACAAAATTGCAAAATAATGTGTCTTAAAAGATTCTGAATGAAAAATACATGAGCAAACAATGGGAAACATGTCACCTTGCTGGTCAGGCTGACAGAATGTATTTTTGTGAGCAAACCTTCACAGCTTGTTTATTGAGGGACATTTTCCATTTTTAGTCAGTTTTTTTTTTAACCAAAGATTCTATGAAGAGAAATGCTTAAAACCCTCTAAACCACTGAAGTCATAGGCTCTTTTGTCCTGAAATCCACCATTGCTGAGAACCAAAGCAGGATTCCGGGGGGGGGGGGGGGGAGAGGAGAAAAAACATCTCTAGGTCCAACAAAAGAAAGTTGTTATTGCACTTTCAATGATAACTAGCAAAATGTGCATTTTCTGCCAAAACTGCTGAAGTAGGCTTTTTCTGTTGGTTTTCTCCTGATTTCCACATTCAGAATCCATTGGGGGGAAAATTGCAATTATGCCACTATCAATCAAAGGAGATGATGTCAACCAGTCTTACTCCGTAGGTAGTGAGTTTCTTATGTAAACAGCACTGTAATACATGCTACAGAAGATGTGACTAATTTATGTAAGAAAAGGTTTGCTAGTCTAAACCTTATCTTTCTTCCTTTATTTACCGTCCCAGGCCAATATAACACAGATTCAAAATTTAAAGTACAACCAAACCTGAAACAATTAATACTGAAAAGAGAGTACCAACTGACTTCTACACACTATAGCTACTACTAGGAACAACTTGGCAACCTTCATAGTGGTTGCCAAAATTAGGCCTGCAGAAGGAAGATTGTAACCTCTTGCACAGAAAGGTAACTACAATTTCTCACAATAAGGTTTATGTGTGCCAGACACCATGGGTGGCAGAATGGGCAGTGTAACAATACATGGGTTACTGATTCAACCTCTGTATCTCAGCATACATGCGTATGGCTATGGCACGGGGGACTGATACAGTTTCTAAGGATTTGGGAGACATGTTGATTTGATAACTTATTTCAAAAGCAATTATTCACATTTTGGAGAATACAGCTAAGCAGAAAAAATGATGGAAGATTCTTATGCATACCCTCTTAACAACAATTTACAATGAAATCCAAGTAGACATAATAAGGAAAAAAAGGCAAGAGTAAAACGAAGCATATTACAAGAACCCAAGACTTGTCCAAACACGTAAGCTGGGTGGAAAGCAGGTTTTGTCTAAAGGCCTTATAAACTTCCCATAAGTAATAAGAGAACAACGAAGGACACCTTACCAAAGTCAGGTTCTCACACTCTGTGTGCATGTTGTTGGTTCAAATTATTCACTCTTATTTAACTGAACTGAAAGTCTTTCATCTCCATGCTATACAGTAATAGTTTCCATATGACTGGTGGCTAAGCTATAAATAAGATCAAAAGCAAAAGAAAGGACTTCATTGTAATGGGGGGGGGGGAGTGTGAGTCAGTGAGAGCAGCATTAAATCAAGAAAAAGAGAAAAGTTTAACAGTTTTCTTTTAATACAGAAAAGTACCACAGAGTTATAAGCAGCTTTCTAAAAGCTTATGAAAATACATTCTGCAAGTAGTGGTCATATGCAAAATCTATGTAGACCTAACTCAAAACTGGCAGAGCAGAAGTTTAGCCCCTGAGAGAGAGCGAGGTAGAATGCCACGTCTTAAATCTAGTCCGAGACCAGCTGTAAATGGGGGGTGGGGAGTGATTCTTGTATTTGTGCATGCTCTTAAGAGAAAGCAGTATGGCACTACTCCATATGTTTCTCCACGCTCTTTCTGTTCTGTATTTAAGACGGGCGTGGGGGGTGGTGGCCTTGGGTAATCTATTATTATTATTACTAATATTGCTCAACACAGACCCATGAGCTCCAAGTAAAAGGATGTTTTATTTGGCACTGCAAATCAACTCAATGGCAAGAGCCAACTTCCCAAACCAATTTTCTTCTGGAAATGCAAAAAATAACAATGCTAAGCTGCAGTCCCTACTGGACAAACAGATGTTAATAATCCATGGAAGGAGATGCATTTCCTCTGCGTCTATAGACAGCAAATGTGCAGTTTTGTAATGTTTTAATACATTCGAGGAGAGCTTTGTCTTTCGGGACAATATCTTATGGAAGGAGCTTCCTCAGTCTACTGTTACCATTCATTTCCTGTGCTCCAAGAGCATATTAATGGGGTATTCTGGCATTCTTTGGATAGCACACAGGTTGCAACAACTGTTGTGTTTGAAAAAGTGAGGACAACTATCGTAGGAAACAGCTTTTCTACTGTCAGTACAATAAGGTCAGCAATGTTCTGCCTTCAGGGGTAATTATTCATTTTATATACTGGTGGAATCAAGAGATGTTCAAGATCCGAAAAGCAACAAGGTTAGGAATATTAGTATTTAGCTATAAGTAATGACCCATCGATAAAAATCACTGAGTAAAAATAAACTGTGAAATTATGTAGTTGGCCAGATTATCCTTGCATCTCAGCATATTTCTCTTTCTTTATTCCCCACTTGTTTCTAAGCACCTGTTGAATGGTGACCTCACCTCTACACCTTGAGATTCAGACATTTTCCAAAACAGCTTTTTAAACAAAAGCCAGCTGTTTCTCATCTATTCTACAGGGGAAACAGACATCAGCATAGTGCTGGAGAAATGTTACTCAGAGGCATCCATTCTCCAATAACTTTCACACACCCAGCTGTACAACAGACCCATCCATGTGGAGAAAAGCACAGAACATGGGCTAATGTGAAATTAAAACTTGGAAATGGAACACTAGTATTTTAACAATGCACCTAATTAGGTCGTTTCAAATGAATGAAATCATTGTATTATGATTTTAAGTGTCTTTTAAAATAATGATTGGATTCCCCCTCTTCCCCAAGCATCAACACAAGCCTTCAAAAAATGATCTTAAGTGTATGATATAATTACATAGAATTAGTAATACTAACTAAATTAGGTAATCCTTAAACATATAAAATGATTTGCTGCAGTTACTCTTAAAAAGTTCATTGTAGTAAGATGCTTCCCCTTTTGTAAAAGAAACCTTTTTTTAAAATAAAAAAGCAGCATGATTACAATAACTACTTGTATTGTTATGATAATGCTAAATAGGATATGTAAGGAGATTCTTATATTAACTTAGTGAAGAGACAGCCTTTAAAATAATTTTAAATTGTTTTCTTCTTTTGATTTGGATGTGAGTGCCAACCTATCCCCCCAACCTGCTTCTTAAACTGCTACTCTATTTCCTAAGGGTGAATTATGAGTTAATCTAATGTAGATGTTTAAATAAAACATGTCTACAACCATGTGGTTTTCCTATATGCTGTCATATTAAAGAAGCAGGCAAATTAACAGCAGTTTAAATACTAGCTGAAAAGCAGGTTAGATTTAAGCATGTTCTTCCATAAACAGAATGAATTCTATTCACAGCATCCCAGAACGGCTCCTAAAACGAAGTAAGAATTACTTTTGCTGACTTCCCATTCTCCATGAAGTTTTATGAATTATTTTCCACTTGTCTGGACCCAATTTTGGGGTGGGGGGTTGCAAATGAAGGGAGAATTTAGATCTGAGAACTCTACTAAAATTACTCTGGATGTATTTCCTAAATTTTGTTTTCTGTCATACTCAAAATTACAATTTGACACTCTGGAGGGGCTCTGAAAGGAGGCTGTTATGGTCTTCAGTTCTCTGAAAGTCTATTTGCCCCCTATAAACATCCAATTATTAGAATAATCTTCAACAATTATACTCTGTGCACCCTCAACTTCTGAGTCAGATGGACAGCAGCCAAAATATTGGACTTTTTGAGATGTTTCAGTATGCCACTACATATATAGCTGGTGCACATTTCCATGGCTTTTAGATACCTGCTACGGTCCATGAGGTCACGAAGAGTCGGACATGACTAAACGACTGAACAACAACAACAACAAAAATATTTCCATTTCGCCAGACTGGCTGTTCCCAGAATAGCTTCCCCCAGGCATAGTTTTCAGTAGAAGTTATGGTGGTGTCATGTACATCATTATGCAAATGACATGGATTCTGTAGTTTGTGTCAGTCATATCATGATGTGAATGATGTATAATATGTAACTTATATCACTTGTGCAATAACATTATGATGCATGTGATGTCACTTACCCCACCTTGCTTCCCCCACCATCCCTGATCAAGCTGGGGTTGCTGGAGTTGGTCATGCAAAGCAAACAGACTTCTTCAACAACCCTGAAGAAGACTGTAACAGACATGCAATGGGATCTTAATTAATTGAGTTTTCCTGCCAATATTGTGATTTAGTTGTTTTAAGTGATCTGTTTCATGGTTAAGTTCAGTAGGTGTCAATTACGTTTAACTTCCTAAAGACATTATTTCAAGGACACTATGCAACCAGCCATCCTGACTTCTATGGACAAAAGACTGTACAATGGGTTGCATGCATGGCACACATCAGAGTCACTACGTGATTGGATGGCAATGTATTAGTGATTGGAGATTGGACAGGTGGAATACTGACCCAGGTCAAACTGATAAAAAGAGAGCAAGGTGATCATTTATAGTCCTAGCTGTTCAGAGATGTTCTCTGAATAATGGGGGAAGAAGCTATCAGAATTACCGATTCCATTTTATGTGGAGTGTGGAAAAAGATAAAATCCACAGTCCTGGAAGCTCACCAGCTATAAACTAGATGTTTCTGGGAACCAGTTAGCTGCTTTCTTTCAGGGAAGCTTGTCATTGGAACAAGGACTGTTACAGGAATGAGCCTGTGGCTAGTAATTAGTCCTGCAATCCTTTGAATGGTAGTGCAAGTAAATATGAGTTAAAGGTTGTTAACAAGAATAAGCCATAATTTAATACTCTCACTGAAATCCCAGAAATGACTCTATTACGGAGGTTAAAGAATGCCTGGCTCAAAACTGCAGCACTATCATTTATTCTTACTGTATTTAGATAAAAAGGAAGTAATTCCCCCCCCCAGGCAAAAAAAAAAAGAAAGAAAAAAGAAAGAAAGATGAGATAGAAATTATCTTTTGGAGAAAAAAAAGAGCCTTCCTTTCAGTTGAATAAAGTATTAGGAAAACATAACTACCAATGTAGAAAACATATTTTACAGTTTGAGTAGCAAAAAAATAACATTGCCTTCCAAAAGATCTTGTAATCTACGTAATTAGATAGCAGAAGAAACAACAGAGGAGGGAGGTAAAAAAACTTACCAATTCTTAGAGTTGGGTTAAAGTTGGGATTAAAATTATTGAGAATTAAATATGAAATCCAAGATTACACAAGCAGAGGGCAACATTCAATGAATTCCTCCCTTCCTGTTCCTGTCCCCACAAAAACAATGCCTCTCCATAAGTTTCTTTGGGGGAGCTCCCAAATACTGTGAACTATGGGTTATGATACTGTGGTGGGATGGCGACATTTTAAACTTAAAAAAAATAAAATCATCTGCATTGTTCTGAGGAGGCTTATGAAGAATGATCAGGAAGAGAAAAGGTCTGAAGCCCCAGTCCTATGATAAACAGCTAAAGGAGCTGGGTACGTTTAGTTTGAAAAAGAGGATCGGAGACATGACAAAGGTCTATAAATATCTAAAAGGTTGTTATGTGCAAGAGGGATAAGTCCTATCCGCTGCTGAAACTGAGACCATGACAAAGACCAACAGGTTAAATGAAAATAAAGGAGATTAGAAGGAATTTCCTGATGGTAAGAGCTATCAAGGAGAGGGACAATCTAGCTGCAAACATGATGCAACCTCCTCTGGACCTTTTCAAATGGGGTCTATGGCCATCTACCAGGGACTGTTTGTGGAAAACTGTACCAAGCAGAGGACTGGACTGGCTGATCTGAAAGTCCCTTTCAGGCATTCAAGGTTTCTACTTTGGAAGAGAAGATACGTAAGACAGAGGGGTGGGGTATGATGGACAAAAAGGGGGAAAGCCTGTGGGCAAGTTGGCTTCCTATTCCAACTTTGAGAAGTCAAGTCGAAGGCATCATTCTTTTTATTCTCTTTCATGTATTTTTCTTCCTGTTGTTGTTGTCCTTGTTACTGAGTAATAAAGTGCAGCATACTGGCTTTGCTGGGCTTGTGTTGGTTATTTGACAAGAAATCTTTCTGTAAACTAACTTATAATCTGGGCAAAAATTCAAGTTACTTTTGATATATTTCTCCTCCCATAACCAAGAGGTCCACAGCTGACAAAGGAAGGTGTACAGTGGGCAAAGAGACTCCCGCCAGCCCATTCTGAACAAGCTTCCGGTCCATACCTCCCACTGCTACTTTATTTACTGCAGCTGGCCAAAGTTTTATAGCCTGTTTCATGTATTAAAATTCAAATGTGGAAAACATTACCAGTGTCCTCCTTGATTTTCCCCCCTATTCAACTTCCTTTTCAGCATGGAATGTATCAAATGGTCAAAGGCTAACTTAAGACTGACTCTACTCA